>CM039675.1:315374729-315751730 GCA_022496015.1 Hordeum marinum
TACAAAAGGCATTTCATTTTCTTGAACTTATTTGAGCTCCAGGCTTTTTGTTTATTCAAAATGCACCATTCAAATCCATATCATGAATTTTGAACCCTTCTCGAGATCATTTGTTATTTTTCATGCAGTTATTGATTTTTTTGAGCTAAATGACCCTGAAATTAAAAAGCACTACAAATGAACTCTAAAAAGGTTGAAAGTTTGCATGGTATCATCATTTCACCCACATAGCATGTGCTAAAAAGTTGAGAGCGTTACGGCAAAAGCTGGATGCACTTCATGTACAAAACGTACAGTCTCTTTCGAAGTGTCAGGGTTTCGGACGGAAACTCATGTGTTACAAAAGGCATTTCATTTTCTTGAACTTATTTGAACTCCAGGATTTTTGTGTGTTCGAAAAGCACCATTCAAAGCGACATAATCAATTTTCAACCCTTCCTGACAACATTTGTTATTTTTCATGCAGTTATTGATTTTTTTGAGCTAAATGACCCTGAAATTGAAAAGCACTATAAATGAACTCTGAAATGGTTGAAAGTTGGCATGGTATCATCATTGCACCCACATAGCATGTGCTAAAAAGTTGAGAGCGTTACAGCAAAAGCTGGATGCACTTCATGTACAAAACGGACAGTCTCTTTCGAATTATCAGGGTTTCGGACGGAAACTCATGTGTTACAAAAGACATTTCATTTTATTGAACTTATTTGAACTCCAGGCTTTTTGTGTGTTCAGAATGCACCATTTAAAGCGACATCGTCAATTTTCAACCCTTCTCGACATCCTTTGTTATTTGTCATGAAGTTATTCATTTTTTTGAACTAAATGACCATGAAATTGAAAAGCACTAAAAATGAACTCTGAAATGGTTGAAAGTTGGCATGGTATCATCATTTCTCCCACGTAGCATGTGCTAAAAAGTTGAGAGGGTTACGACAAAAGCTGGATGCACTTCATGTACAAAACGGACAGTCTGTTTCGAAGTATCAGGGTTCCGAACGGAAACTCATCGGTTACAAAAGGCATTTCATTTTCTTGAACTTAATTGAACTCTAGGCTTTTTGAGTGTTCAAAATGCACCATTCAAAGACACACCATCAATTTTTAACCCTTCCTGACATCATTTGTTACTTTTCATGCAGTTATTGATCTTTTTGAGCTAAATGACCCTGAAATTGAAAAGCACTACAAATGAACTCTGAAAAGGTTGAAAGTTGGCATGGTATCAACATTTCACCCACATAGCATGTGCTAAAAAATTAGAGGGTTACGACAAAAGCTGGATGCACTTCGTGTATAAAACGGATAGTCTCTTTCGAAGTATCAGCGTTCCGGACGGAAACTCATCGGTTAGAAAAGGTATTTCATTTTCTTGAACTTATTTGAACTGCAGGCTTTTTGCGAGTTCAAACTGCACCATTCAAAGCCACACCATCAATTTTCAACCCTTCCCGACATTATTTGTTATTTTTCATGCAGTTATTAATTTTTTGAGCTAAATGACCCTGAAATTGAAAAGAACTACAAATGAACCCTGAAAAGGTTTAAAGTTGGCATGGTATCATCATTTCACCCACATAGCATGTGCTAAAAATTTGAGAGGTTTACGGAAATAGCTAGATGCACTACGTGTACAAAACGGATAGTCTCTTTCGAAGTATCAGTGTTTCGGACGGAAACTCATGTGTTACAAAAGGCATTTCATTTTCTTGAACTTATTTGAGCTCGAGGCTTTTTGTGTATTCAAAATGCACCATTCAAAGCCACATCATCAATTTTGAACCCTTCCCGACATCATTTGTTATTTTTCATGCAGTTATTGATTTTTTTGAGCTAAATGACCCTTAAATTGAAAAGCACTACAAATGAACTCTCAGAAGGTTGAAAGTTGGCATGGTATCATCATTTCACCCACATATCATGTGCTAAAAAGTTGAGAGAGTTACGGCAAAAGCTGGATGCACTTCATGTACAAAACGGACAGTCTCTTTCGAAGTATGAGGGTTTCGGACGGAAACTCATGTGTTACAAAAGGCATTTCATTTTCTTGAACTTATTTGAACTCCAGGCGTTTTGTGTGTTCATAATGCTCCGTTGAAAGCGACATCATCAATTTTCAACCCTTCCCGACATCATTTGTTATTTTTCATGCAGTTATTGATTTTTTTTAGCTAAATGACCCTAAAATTCAAAACCACTACAAATGAACTCTGAAATGGTTGAAAGTTGGCATGGTATCATCATTTCACCCACATAGCATGTGCTAAAAAGTTCAGAGGGTTACGACAAAAGCTGGATGCACTTCGTGTACAAAACAGACTGTCTCTTTCGAGGTATCCGGGTTCCGGACGGAAACTCATCGATCACAATAGACATTTCATTTTCTTGAACACATTTGAGCTCCAGCCTTTTGTGTGTTCAAAATGCACCATTCAAAGCGACGTCATCAATTTTCAACCCTTCCCGACATCATTTGTTATTTTTCATGCAGTTATTGATTTTTTTGAGCGAAATGACCCTAAAATTGAAAAGCACTACAAATGAACTCTGAAATGGTTGAAAGTTGGCATCGTATCATCATTTCACCCACATAGCATGTGCTAAAAAGTTGAGAGGGTTACGACAAAAGCTGGATGCACTTCGTGTACAAAACGAACAGTCTCTTTCGAAGTATGAGGGTTCCGAACGAAAACTCATCGGCTATAGAAGGCATTTCATTTTCTTGAACTTAATTAAACTACAGGCTTTTCGTGTGTTCAAAATGCACCATTCAAAGCCACACCGTCAATTTTGAACCCTTCCTGACATCATTTGTTACTCTTCATGCAGTTATTGATTTTTTTGAGCTAAATGACCCTAAAATTGAAAAGCACTAGAAATGAACTCTGCAATGGTTGAAAGTTGGCATGGTATCATCCTTTCGCCCACATAGCACGTGCTAAAGAGTTGAGAATGTTACGACAAAAGCTGGATGCACTTCGTCTACAAACCGGACAGTCTCCTTCGAAGTATTATGGTTCCGAACGGAAACTAATCGGTTACAAAAGGCATTTCATTTTCTTGAACTTAATTGAACTCCAGGATTTTTGTGTGTTCAGAATGCACCAGTCAAAGCCACACCATCAATTTTCAACCCTTCCTAACATCATTTGTTACTTTTCATGTCGTTATTGATTTTTTCGAACTAAATGACCCTGAAATTGAAAAGCACTACAAATGAACTCCGAAAAGGTTGAAAGTTGGCATGGTATCATCATTTCACCCACATAGCATGTGCTAAAAAGTTGAGAAGGTTACGACAAATGCTGGATGCACTTCGTGTACAAAACGGACAGTCTCTTTCGAAGTATCAGGGTTCAGGTCGGAAACTCATCGGTTCGAAAAGGTATTTCATTTTCTTGAACTTATTTGAACTCCATGATTTTTGTGTGTTCAAAATGCACCATTCAAAGGCACATCATCAATTTTCAACCCTTCCCAGCATCATTTGTTATTTTTCATGCAGTTATTGATTTGTTGAGCTAAATGACCCTGAAATTAATAAGCACTACAAATGAACTCTGAAAAGGTTGAAAGTTGGCATCGTATCATAATTTCACCCACATAGCATGTGCTAAAAATTTGGGAGGTTTACAGCAAAAGCTGGATGCACTACGTGTACAAAATGGATAGTCTGTTTCGAAGTATCAGGGTTTCGGACGGAAACTCATGTGTTACAAAAGGCATTTCATTTTCTTGAACTTATTTGAGCTCCAGGCTTTTTGTTTATTCAAAATGCACCATTCAAAGCCACATCATCAATTTTGAACCCTTCTCGAGATCATTTGTTATTTTTCATGCAGTTATTGATTTTTTTTAAGCTAAATGACCCTAAAATTGAAAAGCACTACAAATGAACTCTGAAAAGGTTGAAAGTTTGCATCGTATCATCATTTCACCCACATAGCATGTGCTAAAAAGTTCAGAGCGTTACGGCAAAAGCTGGATGCACTTCATGTACAAAACGTACAGTCTCTTTCGAAGTGTCAGGGTTTCGGACGGAAACTCATGTGTTACAAAAGGCATTTCATTTTCTTGAACTTATTTGAACTCCAGGATTTTTATGTGTTCAAAATGCAACATTCAAAGCCACATCTTCAATTGTCAACCCTTCCCGACATCATTTGTTATTTTTCATGCAGTTATTGATTTTTTGAGCTAAATGACCCTGAAATTGAAAAGCACTACAAATGAACTCTGAAAAGGTTGAAAGTTGGCATGGTACCATCATTTCACCCACATAGCATGTCCAAAAAGTTGAGAGGGTTACGACAAACGATGGATGCACTTCATGTACAAAACGGACTGTCTCTTTCAAAGTATCTGGGTTCCGGACGGAAACTCGTCGGTTACAAAAGGCATTTCATTTTCCTGAACTTATTTGAACTCCAGGATTTTTGTGTGTTCAAAATGCACCATTCAAAGCCACATCATCAATTTTCATCCGTTCCTGACATCATTTTTTACATGTAGTTATTGATTTTTTGAGCTAAATGACCCTAAAATTGAAATGCACTAAAAATGAACTCTAAAAATGTTGAAAGTTGTCATGGTATCATCATTTCCCCCGCATAGCAGGTGCTAAAAAGTTGAGAGGGTTACGACTAAAGCTAGATGCACTTCGTGTACAAAACGGACAGTCTCTTTCGAAGTATCAGGGTTTCAAACGGAAACTGATCGGTTACAAAAGGCATTTCATTTTCTTCAACTTATTTGAACTCCAGGCTTTTTGTGTGTTCGAAATTCACAATTCAAAGCCACATCATCAATTTTCAACCCTTTATGACTTCATTTGGTATTTTTCATGTAGTTATTGATTTTTTTTCCAGCTAAATGATCTCGAAATTGAAAAGCACTACAAATGAATCCTGAAAAGGTTGAAAGTTGGCATGGTATCATCATTTCACCCACATAGGATGTGCTAAAAAGTTCAGAGGGTTATGTCAAAAGCTGGATGCACTTCATGTACAAAACGGACAGTATCTTTCGAAGTATCACGGTTTAAGACGGAAACTTATGTGTTAAAAAAGGCATTTCATTTTCTTGAACTTATTTGAACTGCAGGCTTTTTGTGTGTTCAAAATGCACCATTCAAAGCCACTGCATCAATTTTCAACCCTGCCGACATCATTTGTTATTTTTCATGCAGTTATTGATTTTTTGAGTAAAATGACCCTGAAATTGAAAAGCACTACAAGTCAACTCTGAAAAGGTTGAAAGTTGGCATGGTATCATCATTTCTCCCACATCATGTACAAAACCTGGATGCACTTCATGTACAAAACAGACAGTCTCTTTCGAAGTATCATGGTTCTGGACAGAAACTCATCGGTTACAACAGGCATTTCATCTTCTTGAACTTATTTGAACTCTAGACTTTTTGTGTGTTCAAAATGCAACATTCAAAGCCACATCTTCAATTTTCAACCCTTCCCGACATCATTTCTTATTTTTCGTGCAATTATTGATTTTTTTGAGCTAAATGACCCTGAAATTGAAAAGCACTACAAATGAACTCTGAAAAGGTTGAAAGTTGGCATGGTACCATCATTTCACCCACATAGCATGTGCTAAAAAGTTGAGAGAGTTACGACAAAAGCAGGATGCACATCGTGTACAAAACGGACAGTCTCTTTCGAAGTATCACGGTTCTCGACGGAAACTCATCGGTTACAAAAGGCATTTCATTTTCTTGAACTTATTTGAACTCTAGACTTTTTGTGTGTTCAAAACGCACCATTCAAAGCCACACCATCAATTTTCAACCCTTCCCGGCATCATTTGTTATTTTTCATCCAGTTATTGATGTTTTTGAGCTAAATGAGCCTAAAATTAAAAAGCACTACAAATGAACTCTGAAAAGGTTGAAATATGGCATGGTATCATCATTTCACCCACATAGCATCTGCTGAAAAGTTGAAAGGGTTACGACAAAAGCTGGATGCACTTCGTGTACAAAACGGACAGTCTCTTTCGAAGTATCAGGGTTCCGGACGGAAACTCATTGGTTACAAAACGCATTTCATTTTCTTGAACTTATTTGAACTCCAGGCTTTTTGTGTGTTCAAAATGCACCATTCAAGGCCACACCGTCAATTTTCATCCCTTCCCGACATCATTTAATACTTTTCATGCAATTTTTGTTTTTTTTGAGTTAAACGACCCTGAAATTGAAAAGCACTACAAATGACCTTTGAAAAGGTTTAAAGTTGGCATGCTATTATCATTTCACCCACATAGTATCTTCCAAAAATTAGAGAGGGTTATGACAAAACATGGAAGCACTTTGTGTACAAAATGGACAGTCTCTTTCGAAGTATCACGGTTCCGGACGGAAACTCATCGGTTACAAAAGGCATTTCATTTTCTTGAACTTATTTGAACTCCGGGCTTTTGTGTGTTCAAAATGCACCATTAAAAGCCACACCATCAATTTTCATCCCTTCCCGACGTCATTTAATACTTTTCATGCAATTCTTGATTTTTTTGAGTTAAATGACCCTGAAATTGAAAAGCACTACAAATGAACTTTGAAAAGGTTGAAAGTTGGCATGCTATAATCATTTCACCCACATAGCATCTTCTAAAAAGTTGAGAGGGTTAGGACAAAACATGGATGCACTTCGTGTACAAAACGGACAGTCTCTTTCGAAGTATCAGGGTTCCGGACGGAAACTCATCGGTTACAAAAGGCATTTCAATTTCTTGAACTTATTTGAACTCCAGGCTTTTTGTGTGTTCAAAATGCACCATTCAAAGCCACATCATCAATTTTCAACCCTTTCTGGCATCATTTTTTATTTATCATGCAGTTATTGATTTTTTTGAGCTAAATGACCCTGAAATTGAAAAGCACTACAAATGAACTCTGAAAAGGTTGAAAGTTGGCATGGTATCATCATTTCACCCACATAGCATGTGCTAAGAAGTTGAGAGGGTTACGACAAAAGCTGGATGAACTTTGTGTACAAAACAGACAGTATCTTTTGAAGTATCACGGTTCTGGACGGAAACTCATTGGTTACAAAAGGCATTTCATTTTCTTGAACTTATTTGAACACCAGGCTTTTTGTGTGTTCAAAATGCACCATTCAAAGCCACATCATCCATTTTCAACCCTTCCCGACATCAGTTGTTATTTTTCATGCAGTTATTGATTTTTTGAGCTAAATGACCCTGAAATTGAAAAGCACTACAAATGAACTCTGAAAAGGTTGAAATTTGGCATGGTATCATCATTTCACCCACATAGCATGTGCTAAAAAGTTGAGAGGTTATGAAAAAAGCTGGATGCACTCCGTGTACAAAACGGGCATTCTCTTTAGAAGTATCAGGGTTCCGGACGGAAACTCATGTGTTACAAACGGCATTTCATTTTCTTGAACTTATTTGAACTCCAGGCTTTTTGTTTGTTCAAAATGCACCATTCAAAGCCACACCGTCAATTTTCATCCCTTCCCGACATCATTTAATACTTTTCATGCAATTTTTGATTTTTTTGAGTTAAATGACCCTGAAATTGAAAAGCACTACAAATGACCTTTGAAAAGGTTTAAAGTTGGCATGCTATCATAATTTCACCCACATAGTATCTTCCAAAAAGTTGAGAGGGTTACGACAAAACATGGATGCACTTTGTGTACAAAACGGACAGTCTCTTTCGAAGTATCACGGTTCCCGACGGAAACTCATGTGTTACAAACGGCATTTCATTTTCTTCAACTTATTTGAACTCCAGGCTTTTTGTGTGTTCAAAATGCACCATTCAAAGCCACACCGTCCGACGTCATTTAATACTTTTCATGCAATTTTTGATTTTTTTGAGTTAAATTACCCTGAAATTGAAAAGCACTACAAATGACCTTTGAAAAGGTTTAAAGTTGGCATGCTATCATAATTTCACCCACATAGTACCTTCCAAAAAGTTGAGAGGGTTACGACAAAACATGGATGCACTTTGTGTACAAAACGGACAGTCTCTTTCGAAGTATCACGGTTCCGGACGGAAACTCATGTGTTACAAACGGCATTTCATTTTCTTCAACTTATTTGAACTCCAGGCTTTTTGTGTGTTCAAAATGCACCATTCAAAGCCACACCGTCCGACGTCATTTAATACTTTTCAAGCAATTTTTGATTTTTTTGAGTTAAATGACCCTGAAATTGAAAAGCACTACAAATGACCTTTGAAAAGGTTTAAAGTTGGCATGCTATCATCATTTCACCCACATAGTATCTTCCAAAAAGTTGAGAGGGGTACGACAAAACATGGATGCACTTTGTGTACAAAACGGACAGTCTCTTTCGAAGTATCACAGTTCCGGACGGAAACTCATGTGTTACAAACGGCATTTCATTTTCTTCAACTTATTTGAACTCCAGGCTTTTTGTGTGTTCAAAATGCACCATTCAAAGCCACACCGTCAATTTTCATCCCTTCCCGACGTCATTTAATACTTTTCATGCAATTTTTGATTTTTTTGAGTTAAATGACCCTGAAATTGAAAAGCACTACAAATGACCATTGAAAAGGTTTAAAGTTGTCATGCTATCATCATTTCACCCACATAGTATCTTCCAAAAAGTTGAGAGGGTTACGACAAAACATGGATGCACTTTGTGTACAAAACGGACAGTCTCTTTCGAAGTATCAGGGTTCCGGACGGAAACTCATCGGTTACAAAAGGCATTTCATTTTCTTGAACTTATTTGAACTCCAGGCTTTTTGTGTGTTCAAAATGCACCACTTAAAGCCACACCATCAATTTTCATCCCTTCCCGACGTCATTTAATACTTTTCATGCAATTCTTGATTTTTTTTGAGTTAAATGACCCTGAAATAGAAAAGCACTACAAATGAACTTTGAAAAGGTTGAAAGTTGGCATGCTATCATCATTTCACCCACATAGCATCTGCTAAAAAGTTGAGAGGGGTAAGACAAAACCTGGATGCACTTCGTGTACAAAACGGACAGTCTCTTTCGAAATATCAGGGTTCCGGACGAAAACTCATCGGTTACAAAAGGCATTTCATATTCCTGAACTTATTTGAACTCTGGGATTTTTGTGTGTTCAAAATGCACCATTCAAGGCCACATCATCAATTTTCAACCCTTTCCGATATCATTTGTTATTTTTCATGCTGTTATTAATTTTTTTGAGCTAAATGACCCTGAAATTGAAAAGCACTACAAATGAACTCTGAAAAGGTTGAAAGTTGGCATGGTATCATCATTTCACCCACATAGCATGTGCTAAAAAGTTGACAGGGTTGCGACAAAAGCTGGATGAATTTTGTGTACGAAACGGATAGTCTCTTTCGAAGTATCAGGGTTCTGGACGGAAACTCATTGGTTACAAAAGCCATTTCATTTTCTTGAACTTATTTGAACTGCAGGCTTTTTGTGTGTTCAAAATGCACCATTCAAAGCCACATCATCAATTTTCATCCCTTCCTGACGTCATTTAATATGTTTCATGCAATTATTGATTTTTTGAGCTAAATGACCCGGAAATTGAGAAGCACTACAAATGAACTTTGAAAAGGTTGAAAGTTGGCATGGTATCATCATTTCACCCACATAGCATGTGCTAAAACGTTGAGAGGGTTACGACAAAAGATGGATGCACTTCGTGTACAAATCGGACAGTCTCTTTTGAAGTATCATGGTTCCGGACGAAAACTCATCGGCTACAAAAGGCATTTCATTTTCTTGAACTTATTTGAACTCCAGGCTTTTTGTGTGTTCAAAATGCACCATTCAAAGCCACACCATCAATTTTCAACCCTTCCTGACATCATTTGTTATTTTTCATGCAGTTATTGTTTTTTTTGAGCTAAATGACCCTGAAATTGAAAAGCACTACAAATGAACTCTGAGAAGGTTTAAAGTTGGCATGGTATCATCATTTCACCCTGATAGCATGTGCTAAACAGATGAGAGGGTGACGGAAAAAGCTGCATGCAATTCATGTACAAAACGGACAGTCTCTTTCGAAGTATCAGGGTTTCGGACGGAAACTCATGTGTTACAAAAGGCATTTCATTTTCCTGAACTTGTTTGAACTCCAGGCTTTTTGTGTGTTTAAAATGAAACATTCAAAGCCACATCATCAAGTTTCAACCCTTCCCGACATCTTTTGTTATCTTTCATGCAGTTATTGATTTTTTTGAGCTAAATGACCATGAAATTGAAAAGCACTACAAATGAACTCTGAAAAGGTTGAAAGTTGGCATGGTACCATCATTTCACCCACATAGCATGTGCTAAAAAGTTGAGAGGATTACAACAAAAGATGGATGCACTTCGTGTACAAAAGAGACGGTCTCTTTCGAAGTATCACGGTTCTGCATGGAAACTCGTCGGTTCACAAAAGGCATTTCATTTTCTTGAACTTATTTGAAATCCAGGCTTTTTGTGTGTTCAAAATGCACCATTCAAGGCCAGATCATCAATTTTCAACCTTTCCTGACATCATTTGTTTTTTTTCATGAAGTTATTGAGTTTTTGAGCTAAATGACCCAGAAATTGAAAAGCACTATAAATGAACTCTGAAAAGGTTGAAAGTTGGCATGGAATCATCATTTCACCCACATAGCATGTGCTAAAAAGTTGAGAGGGTTACGGCAACAGCTTGATGCACTTCATGTACAAAACGGATAGTCTCTTTCGAAGTATCATGGTTTCAGACGGAAACTCATATGCTACAAAAGGCATTTCATTTTGTTGAACCTATTTGAACTCCAGGCTTTTTGTGTGTTCAAAATGCACCATTCAAAGCCACATCATCAATTTTCAACCCTTCCCGACATCATTTGTTATTTTTCAAGCAATTATTGATTTTTTGAGCTAAATGACCATGAAATTGAAAAGCACTACAAACGAACTCTGAAAAGGTTGAAAGTTGGCATGGTATCATCATTTCACCCAAACGGCATGTGCTAAAAAGTTGAGAGGGTTACGGAAAAGCCTGGATGCACTTCATGTACAGAACGGACAGTCTCTTTTGAAGTATCATGGTTTCGGACGGAAACTCATGTGCTACAAAAGGCATTTCATTTTGTTGAACCTATTTGAACTCCAGGCTTTCTGTGTGTTCAAAATGCACCATTCAAAGCCACAACATCAATTTTCAACCCTTCCCGACATCATTTGGTATTTTTCATGCAGTTATTGATTTTTTGAGCTAAATGACCCTGAAATTGAAAAGCACTACAAACGAACTCTGAAAAGGTTGAAAGTTGGCATGGTATCATCATTTCACCCACACAGCATGTGCTAAAAAGTTGAGAGGGTTACGGAAAAAGCTGGATGCACTTCGTGTACAAAACGGACAGTCTCTTTCGAAGTATCATGGTTTCGGACGGAAACTCATGTGTTACAAAAGGCATTTCACTTTCGTGAACTTATTTGAACTCCAGGCTTTTTATGTGTTCAAAATGCAACATTCAAAGCCACATCATCAATTTTCAACCCTTCCCGGCATCATTTGGCATTTTTCATGCAGTTATTGATTTTTTTTGAGCTAAATGACCCTGAAATTGAAAAGCACTACAAATGAACTCTGAAAAGGTTGAATGTTGGCATGATACCATCATTTCACCCACATAGCATGTGCTAAAAAGTTGAGAGGGTTTCGACAAAAGATGGATGCACTTCGTGTACAAAAGAGACTGTCTCTTTCGATGTATCAGGGTTCCGGATGGAAACTCGTCGGTTACAAAAGGCGTTTCATTTTCTTGAACTTATTTGAACGACAAGCTTTTTGTTGGTTCAAAATGCACCATTCAAAGCCACATCATCAATTTTCAACCCTTCCGACATCATTTGTTATTTTTCATGCAGTTATTGATAGTTTTTTGAGCTAAATGACCCTGAAATTGAAAAGCACTACAAATGAACTCTGAAAAGGTTAAAAGTTGTCATGGTATCATCATTTCTCCCATATAGGATGTGCGAAAAAGTTGAGGGTTACGACGAAAGCTGGATGCACTTCGTGTACAATACGGACAGTCTCTTTCGAAGTATCAGGGTTTCAGACGAAAACTCATCGGTTACAATAGGCATAACATTTTCTTGATCTTATTTGAACTCCAGGCCTTTTATATGTTCAAAATTCACCATTCAAAGCCACATCATCAATTTCAACCCTTTATGACTTCATTTGGTATTTTTCATGTAGTTATTGATTTTTTGAGCTAAGTGATCCTGAAATTGAAAAGCACTACAAATTAACTCTGAAAAGGTTGAAAGTTGGCATCGTATCATCATTTCACCCACATAGCATGTGCTAAAAAGTCGAGAGGGTTACGACGAAAGCTAGATGCACTTCGTGTACAAAACGGATAGTCTCTTTCGAAGAATCAGGGTTTCAAACGGAAACTCATCGGTTAGAAAAGGCATTTCATTTTCTTGAACTTATTTGAACTCCAGGATTTTTCTGTGTTCAAAATGCACCATTCAAAGCCACATCATCAATTTTGAACCCTTTATGACTTCATTTGGTATTTTTCATGTAGTTATTGATTTTTTTGAGCTAAATGATCCTGAAATTGAAAAACACTACAAATGGACTCTGAAAAGGTTGAAAGTTGGCATGGTGTCATCATTTCACCCACATAGCATGTGCTAAAATGTTGAGAGGGTTACGACAACAGCTGGATGCACTTCATGTACAAAACGGACAGTCTCTTCCGACGTATCATGGTTTCGGACGGAAACTCATGTGTTACAAAACGCATTTCATTTTCTTGAACTTTTTGAACTCCAGGTTTCTGTGTGTTCAAAATGCACCATTCAAAGCCACATCATCAATTTTCAACCGTTCCCAACATCATTTGTTTTTGTCATGCAGTTATTGATTTTTTTGAGGTAAATGACCCTGAAATTGAAAAGCACTAAAAATGAACTCTGAAAAGGTTGAAAGTTGTCATGGTATCATCATTTCACCCACATAGCATGTGCTAAAAAGTTGAGAGGGTTACGATGAAAGCTGGATGCACTTTCTGTACAAAATGGACAGTCTCTTTCGAAGTATCAGGGTTTCAGACGAAAACTCATCAGTTACAAAAGGAATATCATTTTCTTGAACTTATTTGAACTCCAGGCTTTTTGTGTGTTCAAAATTCACCGTTGAAAGCCACATCATTAATTTTCAACCCTTTATGACTTCATTTGGTATTTTTCATGTAGTTATTGATTTTTTTGAGCTAAATGATCCTGAAATTGAAAAGCACTACAAATGAACGCTGAAAAGGTTGAAAGTTGGCATGGTATCATCATTTCACCCACATAGCATGTGCTAAAAAGTTGAGAGGGTTACGACGAAACCTAGATGCACTTCGTGTACAAAACGGATAGTCTATTTCAAAGTATCAAGGTTTCAAACGGAAACTCATCGGTTAGAAAAGGCATTTCATTTTCTTGAACTTATTTGAACTCCAGGCTTTTTCTGTGTTCAAAATGCACCATTCAAAGCCACATCATCAATTTTCAACCCTTTATGACTTCATTTGGTATTTTTCATGTAGTTATTGATTTTTTGAGCTAAATGATCCTGAAATTGAAAAACACTAGAAATGAACTCTGAAAAGGTTGAAAGTTGGCATGGTGTCATCATTTCACCCACATAGCATGTGCTAAAAAGTTGAGAGGGTTACGACAATAGCTGGATGCACTTCATGTACAAAACGGAGAGTCTCTTTCGAAGTATCATGGTTTCAGACGGAAACTCATGTGTTACAAAAGGCATTTCATTTTCTTGAACTTATTTGAACTCCAGGCTTTTTGTGTGTTCAAAATGCACCATTCAAAGACACATGATCAATTTTCAACCCTCCCCGACATCATTTGTTATTTTTCATGCACTTATTGATTTTTTGAGCTAAATGACCCTAAAATTGAAAAGCACTACAAATGAACTCTGAAAAGGTTGAAAGTTGGCATCATATCATCATTTCACCCACTTAGCATGTCCTAATAAGTTGAGAGGGTTACGGCAAAAGCTGGATGCACTTTGCGTACAAAATGGACAGTCTCTTTCGAAGTATCAGGGTTCCGGACGGAAACTCATCGGTTACAAAAGGGATTTCATTTTCATGAACTTATTGGAACTCCAGATTTTTTGTGTGTTCAAAATTATGCAGCCCCTTATTATACTCGGAGGTGCGTCGGTCACCGTACATCCATTGCCGGTTCATCTGCATGCGTTGTATAATAAAGTGTATTAAAAACCAATACAACATATCATGAATAGAGAAGTGACCAAATTAATAGAAATTCATCATGACACTAAAGCCAAGGTACAATAATGACCAAAATAAATACGTATAGTTCATACATAGTTGTAATATTGAACAACATATAGCTCTCTAGAGCATCTAATTAAAACATACAACGAAACTACATAAAAACTTTAAATGCAACAACAAATGCTATCATAACCGCTACTAAGGTACCAATTGATCCAACGGCATAATGATACCAAGCCTTAGTATGAATGACATATTTTCTAATCTTTCTAAGCTTCAAGTGCATTGCATCCATCTTGGTCTTATGATCGTCGACGATATTGGCAACATGCAACTCCAATCCCATCTTGTCATCTTCAGTTCTTTTCAATTTTTCTTTCAAATGATCGATTTCTTTTTCATCTTCTGTTAACTTCTTGAGCAGAATCGCATTGTCGGTTGGAATTTCTGGTTCAACTACTTCCTATAGATAAAAACATCTACATCAAGTTGGTGGCATAATTAATTGTCCTAGACATTAGATATGTGAAATAGTTATATAAAAGATAATATACCACATCTGAATCATACACTGGATGAGGGCCGACGTGGGCGGATACCATAACCATAGCACTATATAATAACAAACAATAATAAAAGTAAGAAAATCATACAAGTAAGTATATTTTATTTTAGCAAGAAGATAAGATCAAGAGGCTCACCACGCGTGGCCGATCAACGTCAGTTTCAGCACGGGGACGAGACAGGATGGACCGCCAAACCTAGACAAATCATGACGAAAATGGAGTTTGGACAAGGAGCTTCGAGAGGAGAAAGCTTAAGTTTGGCTTGGGCATTTCATCAACCACCTCATCTGCATAGGAGGTGAGCTAGAGCACCACAAAGCTCTCCCCTTGCCGGCCTGAAAAACAGAGCAAAGTGGAGTGCTCTGATCGCTGGCGAGGGGGTATATATAGGCATCTCATTGGTCCCGGTTCATGGCTGGAACCGGGATTAAAGGACCCCCTTTGGCCCCGAATCAAGCCACAAATCGGGACCAATGGTTGTGGGCCAGGAGCAAGGCACATTGGTCCCGGTTCGTGTCTGGAACCAGGACCAAAGGCTCCAGACGAACCGGGACCAATGCCCCACATGGGCCAAACCAATGCCCTGTTTTCTACTAGTGTGTGTAGGTGTGGTTTATTTGGTGCCTTCCCATCCCCGTCCTAACCACCGTCGATCGTTCGCACCATCTCGTCGCGGCACCGGCGACCTTGGGAGCCTCTTGTTATTCTTAAACAAAATTTGTTAAAAAAAATTACTTGTATGATTTAGATAGCTGCGTGTACGATTTACTTACTTGTATTATTGTTAGTTATTCTATAGTGTCATGGTTATGGTATCCGCCCATGTCGTCCCTCATCCAGTCTATGATTCAGATGTGGTATGCCGTTATCTTTTATTACTATTTCACACATCATCTAATGTCTATGACAATTAATTATGCCACCAAATTGACATATATGTTTTTATCTATAGGAAGTAGTTGAACCAGAAATTCCAACTGACTATGTAATTCTTCTCGAGAAGTTAACACAAGCTGAAAAAGAAATTCATCATTTGAAAGAAAAATTGAAAAGAACTGAAGATGAGAAGATGGGATTGGAGTTGCATGTTGCCGATATTGTCAATGATCACAAGAACAAGATGGCTGGAATGCGCTTGAAGCTAAGAAAGATTAGAGAATATGCCATTGAGAAAGAGGCTTGGTATCATTAAGCCATTGGCTCAATTGTAACCTTAGTTGCGATTATGATCGCATTTGTTGTTCCATTTACATGTTTTAGATAGTTGTATGTTGTTTTATGAGATGTATGTATGAACTATAAGTATCTATTATTTGCAGTAATAACATTTGGTCACTGCTAGCTCTACTTTGGTTGTAATGTGATGATGAAGTTGTATTAATTTGGTAACTTCAATGTTGTGTTATGAACATGAGCCGACAATGGATGTATGATGACTGACTAAGTCTAGGGTTCCTTAATGGCCTGCATGATTTTATTCGTGTGGCTGAGGCAAACAAGCAGAATGGTTTCATGTGTTGTCCATGTCGTGACTGTAAGAATGGTAGGAATTACTCTACCTCAAAAAACCTTCACTACCACCTGCTGAAGTCTGGTTTCATGTCCGGCTATTGTTGTTGGACCAAGCATGGAGAAAGAGGGGTTATAATGTAAGACAATGAAGAAGAAGAGGAGGATGACAACTATCCTTTCGCAGATATAACAATGGGGGAAGCTAAACAAGAGGCATCAATGGGGGAAGCTGAAGAAGAGGCATCAAATGAGCCCGCTGATGATTTGGGTCGGGTCATTGCTGATGCAAAGAGAAACTGCAAAAGTACCAAGGAGAGGTTGAAGTTGAAGCGCATGTTAGAGGATCACAAGAAATTCTTGTATTCAAATTGTGAAGATGACCAGAAAAAGCTGGGTACCATGCTGGAATTGCTGGAATGGAAGGCGAAGAATGGTGTAACCAATAAGGGATTTCAAGAATTGCTGATAATGATAAAGAAGATGCTTCCAAAGGATAACGAATTGCCTTAAAGTACGTAAAAAGCAATGAAGGTTGTGTGTCCTGTAGGATTAGAGGTGCAGAAGATACATGCATGCCCTAATGACTGCATCCTCTACCGCGGTGAGGAGTACGAGAATTTGGATGCATGCCCGGTATGTGGTGCACTGTGCTATAAGATCCCCCGCGATGACCCTGGTGATGTGGAGGGCGAACGCCACAGGAAAAGGGTTCCTGCCAAGGTGATGTGGTATGCTCCTATAATACCACGGTTGAAACGTTTGTTCTAAAACAAAGAGCATGCCAAGTTGTGGTGATGGCACAAAGAAGAATGTAAGAAAGACGGGATGTTGAGAGCTCCCGCTGATGGGTTGCAGTGGAGAAAAATCGAGAGGGTGTTCGAGGACTTTGCAGCTGATGCAACGAGCTTATGGTTTGGTCTTAGTATAGACGACGTGAATCCTTTTGGGGAGCAGGGCTCCAGTCACAGCACCTGGCCCATGACTCTATGTACCTACAACCTTCCTCCTTGGTTGTGCATGAAGCGGAAGTTCATTATGATGCCGTGCTCATCCAAGGCCCTAAGCAACCCGGCAACAACATTGATGTATACCTAAGGCCACTAGTTGATGAACTTCTAGAGTTGTGGAAAAACCAGGTGTACATGTGTGGGATGCGCACACACAGAATGAAATTGACCTACGAGCATTGCTGTTTGTAACCATCAATGATTGGCTTGCTCTTAGTAACCTTCCAGGACATACAAACAAGGGATACAATGCATGCACGCACTGTTTAGATGATACAGAAAGTATATATTTGGATAAATGTAAGAAGAATGTGTACTTGGGACATCGTCGATTTCTACCGATCAAGCATATCTTAAGAAAGGCAGGCAACCATTTCAAAGGTGAGCCAGATAACCAGAAGAAGCCTGACCTGTCTATGGTGAATATATATTTGATATGGTCAAGGATTTACAAGTAATCTTTGGAAAGGGTCCTGGCGGACAATCTGTTCCGAATGACGCCAACGGACACGCACCCATGTGGAAGAAGAAACCTATATTTTGGGAACTTGAATATTGGAAATCCCTAGAGGCCCGCAATGCCAATCGACGTCATGCACGTGATGAAGAATATTTGCATGAACCTGCTAGGCTTCTTGGGTGTGTATGGAAAGACAAAAGATACACCAAAGGCACGGGAGGACAAGCAAAGAATTAATGAAAAGACGGCATGCCTCCAAAGCAGTATCAAGGTCCTGTCAGCTATGCTCTTACGAAAGAAGAGAAGGAAATCTTTTTTCAATGCCTGCACAGTATCAAGGTCCCGTCTGGCTTCTCATCGAATATAAAGGGAATAATAAATATGGCAAAGAAAAAATTTCAAAATCTAAAGTCTCATGACTGCACGTGATTATGACGCAATTACTTCTGGTTGCACATAGGGGGCTTCTACCAGAAAATGTTCGATTAGCCATTGTGAAGCTATGCGCATTCCTCAATGCAATTTCTCAGAAGGTAATCGATCCAGAAATCCTACCAAGGTTACAGAATGACCTGGTCCAATGTCTTGTCAGTTTCGAGTTGGTGTTCGTTCCATCCTTCTTCAATATTATGACGCACGTCCTAGTTCACCTAGTCCAAGAGATTATCATTCTGGGTCTTGTATTTCTACACAATATGTTCTCCTTCGAGAGGTTCATGGGAGTATTAAAGAAATATGTTCATAACTGTGCTAGGCCAGAAGGAAGCATCGCCAATGGATATGGAACAGAGGAGGTTATTGAGTTATGTGTTGACTTTGTTCCTAACATTAAGCCGATTGGTCTTCCTGAATCACGACATGAGGGGAGATTGGGTGGAAAAGGCACACTAGGAAAAAAAGAAGCAATAAATATGGTCAGGCATTCTTTCACTCAAGCACACTACACGGTTTTACAAAATTCCACCTTGGTGACTCCATATATCAAGGAACACAAGAATATTGTACGGTCCAAGAACCCGGAGTTGTCTGACCCCTGGATTGAACGTAAACACCTGGAGACTTTCGCCGGTTGGTTGCAAACAAAGCTCATCAATGGAAACGATGTTCCAGATGAACTGTACTGGTTGGCCAAGACACAAGGTTCGACTGTAACGACTTTCAAAGGGTACGAGATAAATGGGAATACATTTTACATGATCTCCCAAGATAAAAAGAGGACCAACCAAAATAGTGGTGTCCGCTATGATGCAACCAACTTTCAAGACACATATTATGGTTACATAGAGGAGATATGGGAACTTGACTATGGACCTAATCTTAAGGTTCCTTTGTTTCGGTGCAAATGGGTCAAATATACTGGAGGCGGGGTACAGGTAGACCCGTAGTACGGAATGACAACAGCGGATCTCAACAATCTTGGGTACATAGACGACTCATTCGTCCTAGCCAATGATGTGGCTCAGGTTTTCCATGTGAAGGACATGTCTAGCTAACCGAGGAGAAAAAAGATAAGGAAGCGAATACATCATATGATGAGCCAAAGTGCCACATAGTTCTTTCAGGGAAAAGAAACATTGTGGGAGTGGAGGACTAGACAGACATGCCAGAAGATTATGAAAAGTTTCATGAAATCCCTCCCTTCGGAGTGAAGACTAACCCAAGCATCCTGTTAAATGACGAAGATTCTCCATGGTTACGGCGCAGTCATCAGCAAGGGACAAACACGAACAAAAAGTCTTACACCGCGAGATCCCACTCTAGGATGTGACCGGCTTCCCCATCATCACTTTCTATGTGAAGGACATGCATACATTTTCTAGCATGGTATCTTTGTAACAGTTTGTAGACGAAGTGCATCCAGTTTTTGCCGTAACCCTCTCAACTCTTGAGAAGTTGCTATGTGGGTGAAATTATGATGCCATGCCAAGTTACAACCTTTTCAGAGTTCATTTGTACTGCTTTTCAATTTTAGGGTCATTTAGCTCAAATAAATCATTAAATTCATGAAAAATATCAAATAAAGTAAGAAAGGTTGAAAATTGATGATGTGCCTTTGAATGGTGCATATTGAACACACAAAAAGTATGGAGTTAAAATAAGCTATTAAAATTGAAATCCCTTTGTAATAGATGATTTTTCGTCTGAAACCCTCATACTTCGAAAGAGATTGTCCACATTGTACACGAAGTGCATCCAGATTTTGTTGTAACCCTCTCAACTCTTTAGAAGTTTCTATGTGGGTGAAATTATGATGTCATGCCAAGTTTCAACCTTTTCAGCGTTAATTTATACTACCTTTCAATTTTAGGGTCATTTAGCTCAAAATAAATCATTAAATGCATGAAAAATATCAAAACAAGTTAGAAAGGGATGAAAATTGATGATGTGCCTTTGAATGGTGCATATTGAACACACAAAAATTATGGAGTTAAAATAAGTTATTAAAATTGAAATCCTTTGTAATAGATGATTTTTCGTCCGAAACCCTCATACTTCGAAAGAAATTATCAAATTTGTACACGAAGTGCATCCAGTTTTCGCTGTAACCCTCTAAACGCTTTAGAAGTTGCTATGTGGGTGAAATTATGATGTCATGCCAAGTTACAACCTTTTTAGAGTTCGTTTGTACTGCTTTTCAAATTCAGGGGCAATTAGGTCAAAATAAATCATTAAATGGGTGACAAATATCAAATGAAGTCAGAAAGGGTTGAAAATTGATGATGTGCCTTTGAATGGTGCATATTGAACACACAAAAAGTATGGAGCTATAATAAGTTATTAAAATTGAAACCCCTTTGTAATAGATGAGTTTTCGTCCGAAACCCTCATACTTCGAAAGAGATTGTCCAGTTTGTACACGAAGTGCATCCAGTTTTTGCCGTAACCCTCTCAACCCTTCATAAGTTGCTATGTGGGTGAAATTATGATGTCATGCCAAGTTACAACCTTTTTAGAGCTCATTTGTATTGCTTTTCAAATTCAGGGTCATTTAGCTCAAAATAAATCATTAAATGCATGAAAAATATCAAATGAAGTCTTAAAGGGTTGAAAATTGATGATGTGCCTTTGAATGGTGCATATTGAACAAACAAAAAGTATGGAGTTAAAATAAGTTATTAAAAATTAAATCCCTTTGTAATAGATGAGTTTTCGTGCGAAACCCTCATACTTCGAAAGAGATTGTCCAGTTTGTAGACGAAGTGCTTCCACTTTTTTGCCGTAACCGTCTCAACTCTTTTGAAATTGCTATGTGGGGGAAATTATGATGTCATGCCAAGTTACAATCTTTTCAGAGTTCATTTGTACTGCTTTTCAAGTTCACGGTCATTTAGCTCAAAACAAATCATTAAATGCATGAAAAATAACAAATGAAGTCAGAAAGGGTTGAAAATTGATGATGTGCCTTTGAATGGGGCGTATTGAACACACAAAAAGTGTTGAGTTAAAATAATTTATTAAAAATGAAATCCCTTTGTAATAGATGATTTTCGTCACAAACCCTCATAGTTCGAAAGAGATTGTCCAATTTGTACACGAAGTGCATCCAATTTTTGTTGTAACCCTCTCAACGCTTTATAAGTTGCTATGTGGGTGAAATTATGATGTCATGCCAAGTTACAACCTTTTCAGAGTTCATTTGTATAGGTTTTCAAATTCGGGGTCATTTAGCTCAAAATAAATCATGAAATGCATGAAAATATCAAATGAAGTCAGAAAGGGTTGAAAATTGATGATGTGCCTTTGAATGGGGCATATTGAACACACAAAAAGTTTTGAGTTAAAATAAGTTATTAAAAATGAAATCCATTTGTAATAGATGAGTTTTCGTCCCAAACCCTCATACTACGAAAGAGATTGTCCAAATTGTACACGAAGTGCATCCAGTTTTTGTCGTAATCCTTTCAACACTTTAAAAGTTTCTATGTGGGTGAAATTATGATGTCATTCCAAGTTACAACCTTTTCAGAGTTCATTTGTATTGCTTTTCAAACTCGAGACATGACATTTAAAATGCCATTTAATCAAATTGTCTTATACAACAGTTTATGTTGTCCAAACATGCATGGAAATGCCTTAAACAGATTCTTTATATTTTTCTGATATTTTTTCATATATTATTTATTTCCATTGGATTCATAGATTTTTTTCTATGATTTTCAAAACTTTAGGGGGTTTTCTGAAAATAATAATTAATAATGAATTAAAAAACCTTTAGTAGCGGTGCGTGGCTGGCACCGGTACTAAAGGTTCACCGCCCCGTGCACTTTTTCGGGAGGACCTTTAGTACCGCTGCGTGGCTGGCACCCGTACTAAAGCTCCTCTAGGTATAAATAGTGGAGGCCTCGTCCCGGGCAGAGCCACGCACTAGGAGAAGCGAGAGTTGCACCGCCAGGCTGCGGAAATCCGCCGTCACCGCGGCCCGCCGCCCCGACGCCACGCGCCGGCCCGTGCCCGCCGCCCCGACCCCGCCGCCCCGATGCCGCGCGCCGCACCGCCGCCCGCCGCCCCGATGTCGCCCGCCGCCCCAACGCCGCCCTGGCAGCCCCCACCCAACTCCGGCTCCGATGAGTGCCCGGCTGCCCCATCTTTTTTCCTGTTTTTTCTATTAATTTAGTTAGTTTGTTAGGTTATTTGGTTATTAGGTTATTATGTTAGTTAATTACTTAGTTAGTTTAGTTAGTTAGTTTATCAGGGTATTAGACTGTTAGGTTAGTTAGGTTCTTAAGTTATTATGGTACTAGGGTATTAGGTTATTATTAGGTTAGTTAATTAGTTAATTAGTTAGGTTAGTTTAGTTTAGTTAGTTAGTTAGTTTATTAGGTTATTTTAGTTAGTTAGGTTAGTTTAGTTAGTTAGTTAGTTAGGTTATCAGGTTAGTTTAGTTAGTTTAGTTAGTTAGTTAGTTAGTTAGGTTATCAGGTTAGTTTAGTTAGTTTAGTTAGTTAGGTTAGTTTAGTTAGTTAGTTAGGTTCTTAGGTTATTAGGGTATTAGGTTATTAGGTTAGTTAATTAGTTAATTAGTTAATTAGTTAGTTTATCAGGTTATGACAAGTGGGGCCGCCCCCGCTAATCCACTGATAAGTGGGGCCGCCCCCCTAATCCACTAATTTTGCTAAGTGTTATTTAATTTGCTAGATACTAAGTGTTAATTTTGCTAAGTGTTATTTAATTTGTTTTCATATTTAAGTGTTTCTTCTCAACGTCGATGATGCCGATCCAGCATCCTCGTCGTCGAGTCGGCAGAGGAGGTCTATTGCTTGAGCCGAGGGGCCCTGTCCGGGACTGGGCTCTGCCGGGCTGGTACTGGGAGGTGCTGCCTTCCGAGCGGTGCATCTTGGTGAGGAGCCAGCCCGTCGTCGACCCGGAGGTTCTGTGGTGACGGCCGCATGGGCCACAGACGATTCGGAGGCTTGAGTCCCCCGCGGAGGTGGTACAATACCATGTCAGCAAGGAAAAGCAGCACGTCCGTTGCGACATGGCAGCTTTGGAGGCCAGGTCCGACAATACCTGGCAGATTCTTTGGGGATATCACTGGACCTATGCTCCTATGATGGTTCCTTCTCTTTGGGTGTCCACCGCCCGCCCCGATATCAGTCAGCCGCAAGGGTTCTAGCTAGATCGATATATTAGCTACTATATATGTATTATTATGATGTATTAGCTAGATCGATTGATTCGCCGATGTATTAACTATTATCCGAGATTATGATGAGATCTTTTCTAAGAACTACTATATATGTATTCGATGATGCATTATTAATTAACTATCAGTTATTTTGCTTCTTGAATGCATGCTAATTTGAATACTAATCTGTTTTATCTATATTATTATGGATTAGTGATTAAGCTATGGACAATAGCGGTAGAGCTCATGAAGAGGACATCTTCGACATGATACACTCCTCCGAAAACCCAGCGGACCTTCTTGGTGAATCACATGATGATGACGGCTCACGATGTCTGAACGATTATGGTGATGGATGTGAGGCCGAGGAAGAACATCTTATGTTCCAAAATCCAGAACAACTAACAATGTCCGCCGAGATATATACATATTAGCCTCTGGTGATCATTACGTTGTTGGAAATATGCCCTAGAGGCAATAATAAATTAGTTATTATCATATTTCATTGTTCATGATCATCATTTATTATCCATGCTATAATTGTAGTGATCGGAGACTTAGATGCATGTGTGGATACATAGACAAAACCATGTCCCTAGTATGCCTCTAATAGACTAGCTTGTTGATCAAAGATGGCTAAGGTTTCCTAGCCATGGACACGAGATTTCATTTGATAACGGGATCACATCATTAGGAGAATGGTGTGATGGACAAGACACAAACTACAAACATAGCATGTGATCATGTCAGTTTAATGCTACTGTTTTCTGCATGTCAAGTATCTATTCCTATGACCATGAGATCATGCAACTCACTGACATCGGAGGAGTGCCTTGTGTGTATCAAACGTTGCAATGTAACTGGGTGACTATAAAGGTACTCTACAGGTATCTCCGACGGTGTCTATTGGGTTGGCATGGATCAAGACTGGGATTTGTTACTCCGTGTGACGGAGAGGTATCTCAGGGCCCACTCGGTAATACAACATCACAATAAGCCTTGCAAGCAATGTGACTAAGTTTTAATCATAGGATCTTGTATTGCGTAATGAGTAAAGAGACTTGTCGGTAATGAGGTTGAACTAGGTATGGAGATACTGACGATCGAATCTCGGGCAAGTAACATACCGAAGAACAAAGGGAACATCATACGGGAATAACTGAATCCCTGACATAGAGGTTCGATCGATAAAGATATTCATAGAATATGTAGAAACCAATATGGTCATCTAGCTTCCGCTATTGGTTTTTGACCATAGAGGTGTCTCGGTCATGTCTACATAGTTCTCGAACCCGTAGGGTCTGCACACTTAAGGTTTCGTGACATTTCAGTAGTATAGAGTTATGCATGAAGGTTTTTAGGAATCCCGGATGAGATACCAGACATCACGAGGAGCTCCGGAATGGTCCAGAGGTAAAGATCGATACATAGGAAGTCTTATTTTGGTCGCCGGAAAAGTTTCGGGCTCATCGGTACTGTATCGGGAGTGCGTGGAGTGTACCGGGAGACCATCGGGAGGGGTATTTCGACCCAAGAGGCTACATGGACTGTGGGAGAGTAAATACCATCCCTTAGTGGGATGGTGGAAGTCCCACACAAGGCCCATGCAGCTGGGAAGAAAAACCCAGAGAGAAAAAGGTGGAAAACGGAAAAAAGGCCAAAATAACGGGGAGTCCTAGTCCTACTAGGATTAGAGGAGGATTCCGCCTCTCCTCCCACTTCGGCCGAAGCCTAGAGGGCTTGAGCCCTGCGCCAAGTCTCCTCCTCTCTTCCTCTTATATATACTAGAGGTTTTAGGGGTTTTGCACTAGATTTTAAGCCACGTGCTACCCTGCCGGAATTACTCCACCACCATCGCTTCGGCACCGTCACGCTGCCGGAAACTCGTCTACCTCTCCGCTCCCTCTTGCTGGATCAAGAAGGAGGAGATCTTCATCAACCTATACGTGTGCTGAATGCGGAGGTGTCATTCGTTCGGTGCTAGATCGGAAGGACCGTGATCAAGATCGCGAGACGGATCATGATGAGATAGCGGGACGGATCATGATGAGTTCGTGAGACAGATCGTGATTGGATTGTGGGACGGATCATGATGAGATCGCGGGACGCTCGACGATTTTGATCGCGAAGACGTTCGACTACACCAACCGCGTTTCTTAACGCTTCCCGCTTAGCGATCTACAAGGGTATGTAGATCCACTCTCCCTCTCATAGATGCTCATCACCATGGATAGATCTTGCGTGTGCGTAGGAAATTTTTTGTTTACCGTGCAACATTCCCCAACAGTGGCATCATGAGCTAGGTCTATGTGCAGGTGAGATCTCGAGTAGAGCACAAAGAGTTTGTGGGTGTTGATGCATAGATTGCTTCCTCCCTTGGTTGTGTTTTGGTTCAGCGGTATTGTGGGATGAAGCGGCCCGGACCAACCTTACTCGTACGCTTACGAGAGACCGGTTCCATCGATTGACGTGTAACCTCGTTGCACAAAGATGGCTGGTGGGTGTCTGTTTCTCCTACTTTAGTTAGATCGGATTCGACAAAGGTGGTCCTTGAGAAGGTTGAAAAGCAACTTATGTATCACCATTGTTGTTTTTGCGTAGGTGAGAATTGTTGTTGCTAGATACCCATAGCAGCCACGTAAAACATGCAACAACAATTAGAGGACGTCTAACTTGTTTTTGCAGGGTATGTTGTGATGTGATATGGCCAATTACATGATGAGATATATGTGATGTAAGAAATGATCATGTTTTGTATAGAATATCACGACTTGCATGTCAATGAGTACGGCAACCTGCAGGAGCCATAGGGTTGTCTCTAATTATTGTATGACCTGCGTGTCAATCATTAAGCCCTATGTAATGCTTCACTTTATCGCTAAACGGTAGCAATAGTACCAGAAGCATGGTGGGCGCGACAACCCCGATGGCAACATGTTGATGGAGATCAAGACGATGGAGATCATGGTGTCATGCCGGTGGCGATGGAGATCATGTCGGTGCTTTCAAGATGGAGATCAAAAGCACAAGTTCATGGCCATATCATGTCACTTATGATTTGCATGTGATGTTAATCCATTTATGCACCTTGTTTTCCTTAGGACGACGGTAGCATTATAAGGTGATCCCTCACTTAATTTCAACATAAATTGTGTTCTCCCCGAGTGTGCACCGTTGCGAAAGTTCGTCGTGTCGAGACACCACGTGATGATCGGGTGCGATAGACTCTACGTTCACATACAACGGGTGCAAGCCAGTGTTGCACATGTATGACCACTCGGGTTACACTTGACGAGCCTAGTATGTACAGACAAGGCCTCGGAACACAAGAGATCACCGAAAGATCGAACATAAGTCATATAGTAGATATGATCAACATGATGATGTTCACCATTGAAACCACCTTAGCTCACGTGATGATCGGACTTGAGGATGTGAATTTGGATCATGTGTCACTCGAGTGACCGGAGGGATGTCAATTTGAGTGGGAGTTCTTCAGTAATATGATTAATTGAACTCATTATCACGAACATAGTCAGTAGTGTCTTTGCAAATTATGCTGTAGATTACTTGCTCGTGCTGATCTCGCTTGAATTTTTATACGTTCCTAGAGAAATAGAGTTGAAATATGATGGCAGCAATATTGCGGACTGGGTCCATAATCCGAGGATTGTCCTCATTGCTGCATAGAAGGCTTATGTCCTTAATGCATCGCTCGATGCGCTAACCCCTCTAGCGTTGTCCGTAGATGTTGTGAATATCTGACATGCATGTTCTGATGACTATTTGATAGTTTAGTGCGTCATGCATTATGACTTAGAATTTAGGCTCCGAAATGTTTTGAACGTCACGAAACATATGAGATGTTCTAAGAGCTGAAATTAGGATCTCACGCTCGTGCCCGTGTTGCGAGATATGAGATCTCCAACAAGATTCTTTGCCTGCAAGATGAAAGAGAATAGCTAAATCATTGAGAATGTGCTCAGATTGTCTGGGTGCTACAATCGCTTGAATCGAGTGGGAGTTCATCTTCCAGATAAGATAGTGATTGACATAGTTCTCCAAGTCTCTGTCACTAAGCTACTAGAACTTGGTGATGAACTATAAAATGCCAGGGATAGAAATAATGATCCCTAAGTTGTTCGCGATGTTTGACACGGCGATGGTAGAAATCAAGAAGGAGCGTCAAGTGTTGATGGTTAGTAAAAACCACTAGTTTCAAGAAGGGCAAGGGCAAGGAGGGAAACTTCATCGATGTCAAGTCAGTAGATGCTCAAGTGAAGCGACCCAAAGTTGAAACCAAACCTGAGACTAAGTGTTTCGATTATTAGGAGAGCGGCACTGAAGCAGAACAACCCTAGATACTTGGTAAATAAGAAGGTTGGCAACATCGACAGAAGTATATTTGGTATACGTGTTATTGATGTGTACCTTGCTAGTACTCCTAGTAGCACATGGGTATTGGATACCGGTTCGGTTGCTAAATGTTAGTAATTCGAAATAAAAGCTACGGAATAAACGGAGAACTAGCTAAGGGTGAGGTGTCAATGTGTGTTGGAAATGTTTCCAAGGTTGATGTGATCAACATCACATGCTCTCTCTACCTTCGAGATTAGTGACGAACCTAAATAAATGTTATTTGTTGTTATGCGTTGAGCATGAACGTGATTAGATTGTGTTTATTTCAACACGGTTATTCATTTAAGTTAGAGAATAATGGTTATTCTGTTTACATGAATAATACCTTCAATGGTCATGCACCTAGTGAGAATGGTTTGTTGAATCTTGATCGTAGTAATACACATGTTCATAACATTGATGCCAAAAGATACAAAGTTAATAATGATAGTACATCACACTAGTGGCACTGCCGCTAAATGTCATATTGGTATAAAGCACATGAACAAAATCCATGCTGATGGATCTTTGGACTCATTCGATTTCGAATCAGTTGAGACATGCGAACCATGCCTCTTGGGCAAGATGACTAAGGACCCCATTTTCCGAATTGATCGAGCAGGCAAGTGATTTATTGGAAATGATACATGTTTATGTATGCAATCCAATGAGTCTTGTAGAGTGCGGTGGATATCGTTATTTTCTTACCTTCACTGATGATTTGAGTAGATATAGTATATATTTAATTTATGAAACACAAGTCTGGCTCGTTTGAAAGGTTCAAGCAAATTCAGAGTGAAGTTTAAGATCATCGTGACAATAAGAAATGTCTGCGATATGATCATGGAGGTGAATATCTGAGTTACGAGTTTTTAATACAACTTTAGACAATGTGAAAGTTGTTTCACAACACACGCCACCTGGAACACCATAGCGTGATGATGTGTCCGAACGTCATAGTCGTGCTCTATTGGATATGGTGCGTGCTATGATGTCTCTTATTGTTTTGCTACTATAATTTTGGGGTTATGCATTAGAGACAACTACATTCACTTTAAATAGGGCACCATCTAAATCCGTTGAGATGACACCGTGTGAATTATGGTTTGATCGAAACCTAAGCTGTCATTTCTTAATGTTTGGGGCTGGGACGCTTGTGTGGAAAAATGTTTTCACCTAATGTGATCGAACCCAAAGCGTACAAATGCATCTTCATAGATTACCCTAAGAACAGTTGGGTGAACCTTCTATCTCAGATCCAAGCATAAGGTGCTTGTTGCTAAAACTAGGTCCTTTCTCGAGGAAAAGTTTCTCTCGAAAGAATTGAGTGGGAGGAAAATAGAACTTGATGAGGTTGTTGAACCTTTGTTTAAACCAGAGAGTGGCGCAGTGCAGAAAGATGTTTTTCTCGAACCTACGCCAGCTGAAGTGGAAGTAAATGAGGATGATCATGAAGCTTCAAATCAAGTTACTATCAAACCTCGTAGGTCGATAAGGATGTGTACTGCTCCTGAGCGGTACGATAACCCTGTCTTGGAGGTCATGTTTTTGGACAACGATGAACCTACGAGCTATGGAGAAGCGATGATGGGACCGGATTCCGACAAATGGTTAGGGGCCATGAAATCCAAGAAAGGATCCATGTATGAAAACCAAGTATAGACTTTGGTGGACTTGCTTGTTGGACGGCAGGTCGTTGAGTACAAATGGATCTTTAAGATGAAGACAGACGCTGATGGTTAATGTCACCATTTATAAAGATCGACTTGTCGCAAAGAAGTTTCTGCCAAGTTCAAGCTGTTGAGTGCGATGAGACTTCCTCACTCATAGCGATGCTAAAGTCTATTGGAATTATGTTAGCAGTTGCTGCATTTTTCAATTATGAACTCTGGCAGATGGATACCAAAACATCATTTCCTTCTTTAAGGAAAGGGTGTATGAGATACAACCAGAAGGTTTTATCAGTCTTAAGGATGCTAAAAGGTGTGCAAGCTTCAATGATCCTTCTATGAACAGAAGCAAGCATCTCGGAGTTGGAATATACAATTTGATGAGGTGATCAAAGTTTTTGAGTCTATACAAAGTTTATGAGAAACTTGTATTTACAATAAAGTGAGTGGGAGCACTATAGAGTTTCTGGTAAGCATATGTGGTTGACATATTGTTGATCAGAAATGATGTAGGCTTTCTGGAAAGCATAAACGGTTGTTTGAAAAGAGTTTTTCAAAGGAAGAACTGGATAAAGCTACCTAATTGTTGAGCATCAAGATTTATAGAGATAGATCAAGATGCTTGATGAGACTTACAATGAGTACATACCTTGACAAGATTTTGAAAGAGTTCAAAATGGATCAGTCGGAGAAGGAGTTCTTGCCTGATTTGTAAGGTGTGAAGTTGAGTGAGACTCAAAGCTCGACAATGGCAGAAGAAAGAGAAAGGACGAACGTCGTCCCCTATGCCTTAGCCATAGGCTCTATATTATGCCATGCTGTGTACCGCACCTGGTGTGTGCCTTGCCATGAGTCTGTCAAGGGCTACAAAAGCGATCCAGGAGTAGATCACTAGACAGCGGTCACGATTATCCTTAGTAACTAAAAGACTAATGAGATGTTTCTCGATTATGGAGGTGATAAAGAGTTACGTTGATGCCAGCTTTAACACCAATTCGGAAGACTCGTAGTAGCAATCTGGATACGTATACTGGAGCAGCCATTTGGAATAGTACCAAGTGGAGTATGGTAGCAGTGTTTACGGTTTGACATAGAGATTTGCAAAGTACACACGAATCTGAATTTCACAGACCCGTTGACTATAAGACCTCTCTCACATGCAATGATCGAGCCCCAGAACTCATTGGGTGTTAGATTCATAACAATGCGAATCACATGGTGATGTGAACTAGATTATTGACTCTAGTGCAAGTGGGAAACTGTTAGAAATATGCCCTAGAGGCAAAAATAAATTAGTTATTATCATATTTCCTTGTTCATGATAATCGTTTATTATCCATGCTATAATTGTATTGATCGGAGACTTAGATGCATGTGTGGATACATAGACAAAACCATATCCCTAGTATGCCTCTAATACACTAGCTCGTTGATCAAAGATGGTTAAGGTTTCCTAGCCGTGGACATGAGATGTCATTTGATAACGGGATCACATCATTAGGAGAATGCTGTGATGGACAAGACCCAAACTACAAACGTAGCATATGATCGTGTCAGTTTAATGCTACTGTTTTCTACATGCCAAGTATCTATTCCTATGACCATGAGATCATGCAACTCACTAACACTGGAGGAGTGCCTTGTGTGTATCGAATGTCGCAACGTAACTGGGTGACTATAAAGGTACTCCACAGGTATCTCTGAGGGTGTCTGTTGGGTTGGCATGGATCAATACTGGGATTTGTTACTCAGTGTGACGGAGAGGTATCTCAGGGCCCACTTGGTAATACAACATCACAATAAGCCTTACAAGCAATGTGACTAACTGTTAGTCACATGATCTTGTATTACAAAACGAGTAAAGAGACTTGCCACTAACGAGGTTGAACTAGGTATGGAGATACCGACGATTGAATCTCAGGCAAGTAACATACCGAAGAACAAAGGGAACATCATATGAGATTAACTGAATCCTTGACATAGAGGTTCGATCGATAAAGATCTTCGTAGAATATGTAGGAACCAATATGGGCATCCAGGTCCCTCTATTGGTTATTGACCATAGAGGTGTCTCGGTCATGTCTACATAGTTCTCGAATCCGCAGGGTCTGCACACTTAAGGTTTGGTGACCTTTCAGTAGTATAGAGTTATGCATGGTGGTGACCGAAGGTTGTTCAGAGTCCCGGATGAGATCCCAGACATCACGAGGAGCTCCGGAATGGTCTGGAAGTAAAGATTGATATATAGGATGTCCTATTTTGGTCGTCGGAAAAGTTCCGGGCTCATCGGTAGTGTACCGGGAGTGCCGGTTATGTACCGGGAGACCATCGGGAGGGGTATTTCGACCCAAGAGGCTACATGGGCTGTGGGAGAGTGAATACCAGCCCTTAGTGGGCTTGTGGAAGCCCCACACAAGGCCCATGCGGCTGGGAAGAAAAACCCAATGAGAAAAAGGTGGAAAAAGGCCAAAAGGCCAAAATAAGGAGGAGTCCTAGTCCTACTAGGATTGGAGGAGGATTCCTCCTCTCCTCCCACTTCGATCGAAGCCTAGAGGTCTTGGCCCTTGCGCCAAGTCTCCTCCTCTATTCCTCTTATATATACTAGAGGTTTTAGGGTTTTTGCACTTGATTTTCAGCCACGTGCTACCCGTTCATCTAGTGCATAGTTTCTCCTCTAGATCGGTTTTCTGCAGTGCTTAGGCGAAGTCCTGCCGGAATTACTCCACCACCATTGCTGCCGCGCTGTCACGCTGCCGGAGAACTCATCTACCTCTCTGCTCCCTCTTGCTAGATCAAGAAGGAGGAGATCATCATCAAGTTGTACGTGTGCTGAACGCGGAGGTGCCGTCCGTTCGGCGCTAGATCGGAGGGTCCGTGATGAAGATCACGAGACGGATCAGGATGAGATCGCGGGACAGATCGTGATGAGTTTTTGGGACAGATCATGAATGGATCACGAGACGGATCGTGATGAGATCGCGGGATGCTCGGCGATTTGGATCGCGAAGACGTTCGACTACACCAACCGCATTTCTTAACGCTTCCCGCTTAGCGATCTTAAAGGGTATGTAGATCCACTCTCCCTCTCGTAGATGCTCATCACCATGGATAGATCTTGCGTGTGCGTAGGAAATTTTTTGTTTCCCACGCAACGTTCGCCAACATACATGTGTATTAATTGATTTGTATGTATATATGTATATTAACAAATCTTTCTTCTTTTAATTATCAGCCCTCCCGATCGAGCCAATCTAGTAGAAAGGTACGAGGCGGTGCCAAAATATTGGATGACAATGTAAAGCTCAATCTTGATGCTTTTAAACATGATGGCGAACCGGGAAGATGAGTTGATTGGCCAGTAGGAAGCATGCATCAGATGAGTTGATTGAAGCAGTAAAATCTGCCCAAGAAGGACGGTTTCACCCCGATAGAGAGAGTGACGAGCTTACACGCGCCCTCGGGAATCCCAAACACGGAGGACGAACCTGAGGCGTGGGCGTTGTTCCGTGGTATGAGGGGTTTGCTAGCTGGAAGGACAGTTATTAAAGCCATTCGACAAAAAAAAAGGTGGAAGCAGACCGACTTTCAAAGTTGGAATAGAAGTACGAGCAGCACCAGCTGCAGATATAGTTACTGACCCAGCAAAGGGCAACTCCGTAGTAGGAGGCATCAGAACCCATCCCATCTACACTGCCGAAAAGCAGCGTGGGTTCCAGGGGAGCACCGCTGGGTCACACCCCCGTAAATGATATCACCGAGAAGACATCTTGTGAGCTAATCTAGAAGATGAAGAACATACCCGTGCGGGTGGCGACGAGCTATGCTTTACCAAATACACCTAATGTTCTCTGGCGTTTCAATCCGGTTCTAGTGGTGTATGCTCATGTCGCGGTGGACGCAATAGAGCCAGAATATGATGAACTACAGCTTGACATCCCTGGAGGTGAGGGGGAGTCCACACTGGCAGAAGCCGGCCGTGGTCTCATTCTATGGAGTAAGGACTACATCGTCTTTCCACACTCGGCACTAAGGCAAACGGCTCCTCCGAGTGTCGATGTCCAGCACGAGGGATCCCAGTGCCAGCAGTCCTCCCCACCTCGAGAGTCATCCCACTTCGATAGGGATCCCAATGCGAGTCCACCCAACATCGAGACGGAGGACGACATGAGTCCATATTGTCAATATCGATCTCCGCCGCGTGAGCCAACTCCACCCCGGCAGCGGTCCCACCGGCAGGGCTCCCAAAAGAGGAAGGCCATCAGCAGTACTCTTCGGAAGTAAGCGAAGAAGAAACCCGAGCCTCCGGCCAAAAAGAAGATGCCTTACGACATGACACCAGAGGAAAACAAAATTGAAAGCGATCGCCAAGTGAAAGCCTTTTTTGCGAAGAAGCCCCTATCGCCAAAGGAGGTAATACCCTAGGAAGTCAAAGAGCACTTTAGGGAACACTTTATTGATGAACTATGAGTGACAGATTCAGATGCCAAGTGAGTAGAGAAGTCGGCCCAGCCCAAGGAAGAAGTCAGGAAGTACGACATCAATGACAGGTGGTACTACTAGCAGGAAAATAGTTCCCCAACTCGGAGAACAATCCAAGCCATCGATCTCTCCACTCAAGGTCAGTACCAATCCAAGCAAGCAATCGATCCAAGCAATCGACGTTGCTGGCAACCCAAATGACCTCAAAGAAGTAGAGGCTGTAGGTCTCACTCTTGGCCAAATCCTTGGCACCAAGGAAATCCGCGGGTACGGTGAAGCTGAGTACACAATGAAATATGCCGTCAGAAAACCACTTGTCACACCCGGGAAGTACAAGGAACTACCAACTGTGATGCGATAGATGCATGATTGGTACCTGCGTGAAGCAAAGCAAGGGGAAACGGCGGTTATGGTCAAGGTGACGAAAGAGCATTACGTCAATGGATGTGAAATATGTCTTGAATTCTCAGAACTTTTCCAGTTATACCACATGGACTCTATCGACAAAACTCTCATCAGTTGCTATTGTCTGTAAGTGATTTATACCTTTAATAATTTAAGTCTCTATATCAGATATCGTTCATTGGCTTATCCTCACTATATATGTTCTTTTCTACGCTATATGCAGATTGAAGATGTGGGAACTGAAACAAGAGGGAATCAATGACATTGGGTTCATCGATCCAAATACCGTTACTGGTCATGTGGTAAAACATTTTGCCAAGGACACAAAAGAGCTCTTGGAAAAATATCTAGAGGCAATGAATACCAAATCTACTATAATATTTCCTTACAACATGGGGTGAGTGTTTACTCTCTTGTATACTACAAATTCTAGTTTTGCTTACTAGCTCGCTGTCAAGTGTAGTTGATGAGTTATATGCATGCCTGCTTAATTATATAAACTTCTGCGCAGAGACCACTATATCCACCTAAATATTATCCTCGCGGATGGACTTGTTCAAGTGTACGACTCACTAGATACACTAGAACAATCATACGTGGACTTGTATTTTATGATAGAACGGAATTTTGATCTTTATCAACCTCGCTTTGTTTCATTATTTCCTGATATCAAAAGTAATTATAATAACACTTTCGTTCTTTTTCTTTGCCGCATAGTGTTTGGACAAAGATCATTGAAAAAAACCATCACGATCATCAATGGAAACCGAAGCTGAAGTGGAAAAAGATGCAGGTAATTAAGTAATACTACTAGGTCTGCGCATCTCTGTAATTCTAGTTTCAATACCATTATCACGCTTGATTATTAATTATCTTATTGGATTCTATTCTTTTGCAAAGTGCGCGAAGCAGCCATAGGGACAAATTTGTGTGGATTCTTCCTCTGCGAGAACACTCGCATCCAGGCCGAATGTCGTATACGTCGCAGAAGAGCACGTGAAAGACAACTCGAGGTTTGGCAGATGATGTCGAAGCTCTCACCACAGAAACGCTTTTTAGCACTTCAAGAGGAATTTGTGGCATTTCTTCTTCCACATGTCATTGATGTAAACGGAGAGCACTATTCCTTACCGCCGCCTCAATAATGCCAGCAAATCAGTAGTAGAAAACTGAGATTTCATCTGGAGCACGAGCTAGCTAGTCCCGGTCGGGTTTTGGGCCTTAATTTATCAGTCCAGAATATATATGCATGGATGTGTAATTCCATTTTTATATAAACTATGTATTCAAGATATTGTATATTATATTACATATAGATATATGCATTAACTTGTGTACTATTTACAATATGTAGCAACGTAAAATAAATTTGAAATGAATGGAAAACACCAAAAATAGAGAGGAACATTAAAACCTAAAAGCTAAAAAATCAGAACACTTAGTACCGGTTGGTATCACCAACCGGTACTAATGGTCCTCCACCACCAGCCCACGCAGGCAGCCACGTGGTGGGCCTTTAGTACCGGTCGGTGGGCCAACCGGTACTAAAGGTCTGGACCTTTAGTCCCGACCCTTTAGTACCAGTTGGGGAACCGGTACTAAAGGCCCATCCCGACCGGGACTATAGACAGACATTCTACTAGTGTCCGATCCAATGGTCATCGACGGAAGCAACTCCAGTGCAAAATCCGTTGGATCCAACATCGATGTGGAGGAGGTGGCCCACCGCATCGCCTTGAGGAGGTTGCCACAGGAGCATGGCGACCCCATCAGCGGAGGATCATCTTCCTCAACATTTGTCGCCCGTCGACGCTGCACCGACGACATCGTCGGCCCTTCCCACCCGACGCGTAGCTCCGGCCGCTCCGCTCCTTCAGGTACACCGCCCACTTCCACCATCCTTTGGTCCAAAAGTAGTGCCCAGCCGTTGCTAGGTCCTTGTGCCCATGTCGAGGACGGGGCGCACGAGGATGCCTAAGTCCGAGGCGCGAGCGGCAACGCCCAAGGGAAGGGAGATGTGCTGGCCGTGCGCCATTCGCGCATGAGCGCGTCGGTCGACCTCGATGACACGCTCCTCGCAGCGATCCTTCATCACTCTCTCAGAACGGTGGAGACATATAAGCGCCGCCTTCACTGCCCGAATGCCGAGGAGCTCCAACTCACAATCGAGTTGTCGAAGCGCGAGGCAAATAAGGAGGCAGTGACAAAGGCGAAGGCGGCCAGCCATCCCAACGAGCAAGCCAGCCTACTCTGCAGTTTGGCGGGCATGAGGTGCAGCTCCGACTGCTCGGACATGACGGACGACTCCACCTTCATCTCCGATGATCACACACCTCCGCACGTCGACACCTACACGGAGGAATGGCACAACCATGTCGACGACCGGAAGGGGAAGGGGACGGCGAGGAAATGGTGATTTCATTCGCCCTTCCCCTGTTATATTTATATTTTTAGTATGTTTTATGTAGTTTGTTCTATGGATTTGCTAATTAATTATGCTCCCTTTTGTTCGACGATGCAATGAGATCTGATGAAATGCGTGTTGATCTAGTTTTAGGTAGCTTGCATGTGTTTGTATGGTGTTGAGGGTTTGGATATAAGAGATGTGGGTGTGTAAGGCAGTAAATGAGGCACGTCCTGTCAGTGTAAGTGAACGGGCGTTTGAGAGGCCAAATTTGGAAGCTTCAACTATACATGCTCTTAGAGCATCTACGGCCACAATCATCAAATATGGACCCCAAAATGCCGGTAGACACCTCCGGTCAGTGTTCGGACGCTTCCGCTTTGATCCCTCATTTACTTGTGTCTACATTCATGCATCTCAAATTGAACCTCTCATATTGAAGCACTTCGACAAACAGGTTACGTGCGACACGACTAGAGCAAGCACACATTCCACGGGGGTGAGCAGTCTTGGCTATCTTGTGGTCAGCTTGCGGGAGCCACGCTACCAGAGCGGCCGTAGGCACGGGCCTGTGAGCTACCACGGGCGGGCACGACAACGGCGCGATCTCCGGACACGGCACGAGCGGACACGGCTCGAGCACCCATGGGCGCGATCTTAGCTCGGCCGCTTCGGCGAGCGCGAGCGGCCAGGGCGGGCGCAAGCTCCGTCTCGGTCGCTTCAGCGAGCGAGAGCATCCAGGGCGGGTGTGGCCATGACAAGAGCGACGATGGGAGGGCGCGGCCACGGGCGGGCGCATCCATGGACACTAGCCAATGCAACGCATGTCAGTTCCTTCCCGCAGTTTTTTTGTCAGGTCGCTGCATGTCGGCTCAACTGGAGGTGTTCGAGCGTGACCAGACAGCCTAATATTGCCCCCATATTTGAGATGTTTTGAGAGGTGTCGGTTAGTCCAATTGGATCATTTTTTAGACTGAATACTGACACGACACTGACCGGACAGACGCTTCGGATGTTTGGGGTCCAGTTATAGATTCTCTTATCTCTTTATCTAGTGGTGTCTGTGGCCAAGCATATATACGTACCTACTCCTGGACAAAAGTTCGAATTGCTTTTGTTCACTTGCGGGTGCCCCGGGCATCGCGAGGCCGCCGCCCTGCCGGCCAGTTTGGCGACCTGCATCGCAGAAATTACCGCCCGCGCACGCATCAATTGTACTTATTATTGTACTACCTTGCTACTAACCTTATTATTGGAGTTCAATGTGGATGGTTAAAAATGCTGTTTGGGTTGGGTAATTAGAGTTAGGGAATGGAAATTAAAGGGGAATGAAATTTTAAGTCTTTTGTTTCGTTAGGGGGATTGAGAATTTATAAAGGAATAGGCATGGGATTTGAGACTCCAACTCCCACCATTTTATTAACAATGGAGGGTGGGAGTTGGGAGGAAATTGTTTAAGTGAATCAATCTTAACCCTTCAGCATAACTTACGTTCACTTTCTTGATCTAGTACCTCATCAATTCCCATGAACCAAACAAGGAAATACAAATTCTCCTTAAATTCCCACACATAATTCCTACCTTGTACCAAACAAAGGATTGAGAATATCCCATGTCTAATCTCAATACAACTACCTCTACATTAAACTTCATTCCTCTTCCCAAATATTCCCAAACCGAACAAGATGGCTTTTGCCTTTCGGCAGGTTAGCTACTGACCAGGATGTTTGCACTAAGTGTCCTTGGGATAGATTGTCCACCAAACATCCTAATCTTGTGATGCTACAATCCTGAAGAACTACATATTGCACCTTCACTCTTCGCGTCAGTTATTTTGCTATGCGATCTGCCTGGCCGGTCCTTATAGAATGCATAGATGGTCACATTGTATTGACGGCAATCAACCGTGGCATACGATGACTGACTCATCAGAGTGGCCCGTTTGGCGATCTTTCGTTCTTTCATGATGTCAGCCTTGCTGGTTTTTGTTCTTCGGCGTTTTTCATTAAACTCGAAGCTACGCTGCCTGGTCACGAATGACTGAGTTTTTATGTGAATTTTCATTCAGCTTCATGCGTCCTCTGTGGCGCGGGTTGTGTTGACGATAACTTTGAGTCATTTGCCTAGAGTTTAGGGATGACGATGTGCCTCTAGGAACTCAACAAGGACTTCCATGAAGTGATGTGCGTTGGGTTTTTTATATGTGTCTCTCAACGGTGTGGTGGTTTTCGTCTGGTTCTCCGTAATTAATTGATTAATCTATTTTTTTCTCGGTTTTTCTTATTAACTGAGCAAGTCTCTTTAATAATAAATGCAGAAATTCGACATATCAAAAATAATAAACCATGCAATGATAAAAATATGTAGTACCTGAGTTTCGATTTCGAATCAGAAAAACAAGTAAATCTTCCCCATCAGTATGGTCTATGCATAGTAAAGTAGTGTCATTTTCTAAATACTCCATGCAAAGTGTAGTAAACACTCGTGTCACCAGTAGGTACCAAATATCAATTACCGTACAATTAGATCAATACTAGTCCCTTCATTTTATAACATAAGAGCGTTTTTGACACTAGTGGAGAAGCGAAAGCCACACTTTGTTGCAACGCTCCATCATACTGAAAAAGAAAACAAAAGTTTGGTTAGTGGAGAAACCGGGAACAAATTCAATGCTAAGTCGTGTACTCTATGCATGGTGTATTCATGACGTGTAATGTGTTCCCTATGTACCCTATGCACTGCATATTCATGTCGTGTGATATCAGTACAATCAAGATCATTTACTTATTTGAGATATTAGTAGATCAAGGGTAGCAAGTTTAGGTTCATTGTATGGTAGCAATATGCCAACATCCATATAAACTTGATACTTGTGTGGGCTAGTAAACAATCCAAAAGGATATGTGATGGGGTCATCTACTAGTGGTAGGGCCATGGACGATATACAGGGGCCATCTAGGGTCCCACACCATCATTAGAGGTCTCAAGACCATAGATGCATTCGGATGCATGTGTCAAGAGATCAACTCAGATCCATCAAGTCACTCGGACGTCTTCTCTCTAATCGAACAGACTCCATCACTTGAAGAGAGGCAATGTATGGACGACGTGGGAGCTGCAACGATCGAGGGAATTAAAAAAATACATCAAGTGTAGTCATAACTACCGTTACCTATAACTGATGTAGTTATGCGCTGTCGTTACTAGAAATTTTCATCATAATGGCCATCTACTCTCCCTTGTAATGCCACTTGATGGGGCCTGGCGGACTTTATATAAGCCACCCCGAGCTCCTGGACAAGAGTAAAGCACTCATATGTAATGATACCCCCCTACCAAAAAAATCACAAGCCTCCGGGCATGAGACATAGGGTTTTTAGCTCTCTGAGCGGGCCCGAACTCGCTAAATCCGAGTGATATGCTTGCGCTATAGCTAGTCTCCGCCCCTCATTTGTACCCCTAGTACTCATTGTTAGGATCATTGCCTCTAAAGTTGGCACCCACCATGGCGCAACACGTCTAGCAATATCAGATGCAAGTGGGATTTTTATTCTTCGTCATCATGATCATCAGTGGAGAGATCCGATTCGGCTCCCTGAGCTTCATCGTCGATGACTCGGGGTGGCTTCAGGAGGCTCCGCTCTCCGTTGAGGCATTGCCCATCCGTGGTGCAGCGCACTTCCGCGCATCTTTGTTCGGAGTTCTTCTCCAGTAGCTATCGGTCCTGTACCTTGCGGCACCTGTCCTCCGGGCTTGACATCATCGCAAGCGCTATGGGCGCTCACGACTCCAACAGTGGATCAAGCATGCCGCGTCTCTGCACACCATACACATAGATTATTGTAATCGTCTACATATGATAAGCAGATAAGTTTCTTAGTTACAGATTGTACCCATCATTAAATGCATTGCTAACCGCTAGCTCTTTTTTGGCTCATTTCATTAAGCTCCATGGTCCTTGTTTTTTTGAATCGTTGCATTAAGCTTCGTCGGTCTATGCCGCCCGTCTCGGCCACTCTAGTTTTACAAAAATGTCTTATCTCTGCAAACCACGGCCGAGCAGGTGGCGATGTTCAACTTAGATGAGCCCACCCTAAGTCTATTTTCCTCACCGCACGAGTACTCCACCAATGAGTCTGAGTGCGAGAGCGGCGAGCCCATTGCATAAGTCCTAATGGTGGCGACTGAGTACCAGAATGGACCTCCTGAGCACACCAAACGAACCTCACACAATCATGAGTGTGATGGCTTTGGCAACGATCTTCACATAGACACCGACCCCTACATCCCCCGGCCTCTCAGTCGGGAGCAGCGGGAGAAATCTAGGTAGAGGAATGAGCATGCTCTGCTCACTCCAATGGCAGGAACGATCCCCAATACTTGGCCATGGAGGCCACACACCAAGCCACTTTGGCCAAGCGCGAACAACTCGAGCAGATGCAGAGGTCACTCGATGACCGTGTATCTCAATATCAGCCCAGCTCTAGTCGGAACCGCCAGCGATTGTTCCGAAACGACTGTTCGCAAACTACCAAGTGATGCACACTCTACTGCAGAACTTGGCTGTAGAAACACGGGTAGCTGACTCCATTCAGCCGTCTGGTTCAGCAGCAAGCGAGGCCATGGCGCAAAACATGGTTGTGTTCCAGTCCTAGAACCACATCCACAAGAGATCGGTTCGGGAAAACATGGTGAAGTCGACCCATAATCCGGCAATGAACAGAAGACGTGGACGGTCTCCCCCACCGAGAGGTCGGTATGAGGAAAGGAGACGTGACCAGATCACTCCCCTACAGCGGCATGACGATTGATACGTCTCCAACGTATCTATAATTTTTGATGATGGCCTGCTATTATATTATCTGTTTCGGATGTTTTATATGCATTAATATGCTATTTTATACTATTTTTGGGACTAACCTATTAATCTAGAGCCAAGTGACAGTTTTTGTTTTTCCTTGGTTTTGAGTTTTGCTGATATGGAATATTAAACGAAGTCCAAACAGAATAAAACCTGTAGAAGGAATTTTTCTGGAAGGGAAAAGGTCATCCAAGGTTGGAGTGCATGTCAGGGGAGGTGCCGGGGCGCCACAAGCCTGCTAGGCGTGCCCCACTTGCCGCACCTAGCAGGCTTTGTTGCCTCCTGGCAAGTCTCCTAACCCTATTCTTTGGCCTATAAATAGCCAAATATTCCCGCAAAATCAAAAAGAGCCACGCAAATACTTTTCCGCCGCCGGAAACCTCCGTTCCCGAGAGATCCAATCTTGGAGCCTTTTCCGGTAATCTACCGGAGGGGGTTTCGATCACGGAGGGCATCTACATCAACTCCATTGCCCCTCCGATGATGCGTGAGCAGTCCACCATAGACCTACAGGTCCATAGCTTGTAGCTAGATGTCTTCTTCTCTCTCTTTGATCTTCAATACCATGTCTTTATGATCTTCATGGAGATCTATCCGACGTAATCCTCTTTTGTGGTGTGTTTTTCAAGATCCGATGAATTATGAGTTTATGTTCGGATTATCCATGAATCTTATTTGAATCTCCTCTGGTTTTTTATATGCTTGATTTCATATCCTTGCAAGTCTCTTTGAGTTATTGGTTTGGTTTGGCCAACTAGATTGGTAATTCTTGCAATGGGAGAAGTGCTTGGTTTTGGCTTTGATCTTGCGGTGTCCTCACCCAGTGACATAGTAGGTGTGGCGAGGCACGTATTTTATTGTTGCCATCAAGGGTAACAAGATGGGGTTTTCATCAAATTGCTTGAGTTTATCCCTCTACATCATGTGATCTTTCTTAATGCGTTACTCTGTTGTTCACGAACTTAATACTCCAGATGCAGGCAGGAGTCGGTCGATGTGAAGTAATAGTAGTAGATGCAGAATCATTTTGGTCTACTTGATACGGACATGATGCCGATATGTGTGATCATTGCCTTGCATAACTACATGATTATTCGCTTTTCTATCAATTGCTTGATAGTAATTTGTTTACCCACCATGATATTTGCCTTCAAGAGAGAAACCTCTAGTGAAACCTATCTATTTCCGATCATATATTTTTAGATCTATACTTGCTGCAATTTATTTACCTTTTACTTTCCACACTCGTTACATCTATCTCTATCGGATCTTATCCTTGCAAATAACTGTGAAGAGATTGACGAACCCTTTATAGCATTGGGAGCAAGAGTTTGATTATTTGTGTAGGGGCATCCATTTGTGACTTGCTTGTTCCTGCTACTTGATTGATTTCTTGGTTCTCAAAAGCTGATGGAAATACTTATCTACTTCGCTGCATCAACCTTTCCTGTTCAAGGGAAAACCTACGCATGCTCAAGAGGTAGCAATGATCATCTTTGCACTCGGATGCCCCCTTGGAGGATGTTGTTCATGGACGCCAGTACTACAATGACAGGTGATCATACAAGAACGACCGATAGCGCATCCCCACCTGTCCTCTAGCTGAATGCCTTCAAAGAGACTATGACGAGGATTACCTCTGAGAACCACGACCGAATGCAAGATCCATTCTTGCTCAAAAACTAGTCTACAGGGCGTGGGCCAACAGAGATCGTCCGAGTGGCTTAGTCTCTCTAGCCTCGAATGTTTTGGTAGGATACGTTTGGGAAGCCGACATCCCCTTCAATTACAGATTGGCGGTGGGGATACCAAAATTCAACGACCAATCCAAGCCAGAAACTTGGTTAGGGATTAACGAGTGGTCGTCTAGATCAGAGGCGGCAACGACAACATCGCGATGAAGCACTTGCCCTCATATTGGAAGGATATGTGAGAGCTTGGATCAATCAGCTCCCTACCGGTAGTATTTACTGTTGGGAGGATCTGGCCCAAGTGGTCATCAAAATATTCGAGGACAATTACAAGCGGTCGAGAGGACTAACTGAAATCCAACATTGTGTGTAGAAGAACAACAAGGCTCTCCGTAAGTACATTCAACATTGGAACACTTTGCAAAACACTGTTGAGAACATCACTAAGCATCAGGTGATCCCCGCCTTTCGGGCTGGAGTCAAGTACCGAGCGCTCATCCTGACATTCGGCCAAATGGGCACTCTGACCCTGAGTGGAGTGATGGAACTGCCCAATCAGTACGCTAATGGCCAAGAAGAGGACCAACTGAGAAACAATTCCAACAAGAAGCAGAAGCGAAAAGCTGACCAAGGCGACCAGTGTGAAGCCGCGACTCTGGCTGGGCAAGGTAAAGGGAAGGTGAAGCAGAAGCTGAAGAAGGAATGAGCTACAAGAAGAAGAGCACCCCTAAGGGCGACATTCCAGACCAGCCCTGCTAGATTCATACGAAGAAGGATGAAGACGGTAAGCTTATTATGCCGAAGCATACCACTCGGGAGTGCCGACTGCTCAAGCAGGAGATGCGCGAAGAGCCCTCCGAGGACAAACATGAAGACAAAGCCGACGAAGAGGGAAATCACACCACTAATTACCTCCAATGTCAATAAGGTCTTGATGATCTTTGCAGACGTCGAAATCAAGAACATACTGAAGGTGATAAACTAAAAAGTCAACATGGTGGGCCCGGCTATCACCAAGTACGTGGAGTTGGCCAAGATGTCCATCACGTTTGATCAGTCACATCACTCGGCCCACATACCGACCCCCGGGAGGCAGGAAGAAAGCTAGGTCACTCAACTAGATAGGGTTGAATGTGGTGTTTGGCAGTGAAAATAATTACCAGAAGGAGCGGTTGACCTTTGAGGTGGTGGACTTCTGTAGTGCTTATAACACCATCACGGGTAGGCCCGCCTACGCAAGTTTCAAGGTAGGACCATGTTATGTGTATCATAAGCTTAAGTTGCTAGGACATATATGTGTCATCACCATCATAGGGGATAGGAAAATAGATGAAGAGTGCATACAGAAGGGCTCTCAGATTGCTGACGAGCAGATAGCAATGGCGTAGCTAGAGGAATACAGGACGACAGCTGATTGGGCCGAGCTGCTCAGATTGTTGAATCCGTTTTCAAATTAGCCAGAGAGAAAAAATAAATCCATGTCCATCCAGCTGGTCCAAATGCAGCGCCGATCAACATCTCCACAACTCTCGACAGCAATAGGAAGGCGAGCTCATCCAGTTCCTCCATGAGAACTCGGACATTTTTGCTAGCCTTCTGACATGTGGGGTGTTCCTAGGGAACTAGCTAAGCATCGACTCTATGTCGACCCAAAGGTCAAGTTTGTCAAACAGAATCTGTGACATTCCTTTATGGAGAAGCACAAGGCAGTCGACAAAAAGGTTGTTGGGCTCCTAACCGCCGAGTTCCTCTGAGAGGTGTATGATATGTCTCCAACATATCTATAATTTTTGATTGCTACATGCTATTATATTATCAATCTAGGATACTTTACATGCAATAATATGCTATTTTATATCATTTTTGGGAACTAAACTATTAACCTAGTGCCTAGTGCGAGTTGTTGTTTTTAACTGTTTTTGGTTTTCTAGGAAATCAATGCCAAACAAAGTTCGAACGTTACGAAACATTTTGAAAAAAAATTCTATTCAAAATAGACGCTAGAAGCTTCAGTAGGGGTTAGGAAGAGAGACAAGGAGACGTCAAGGAGACAAAGCGTGACCAGGGAGGTAGGCACGCCCTGATGCCCAGTGGGCCCCTCGTGGCACCATCTCATCTAATTCCACATCCATAAATTCTCGAAAATCAGGAAACCAATAGAGAGCCACTCAAAACACTTTTTCCACTGCCGCAAGCCTCTTTTTCGCCAGAAGGCCATTTGGAGACCTTTTTTTGGTACTCTGTCGGAAAGGGAATCAACCAGGGAGGTCATCTACATTAACCTTGCTGCCTCCATGATGATGCGTGTGTAGTCCACCATAGAACTATGGTTCCATAGCCAGTACCTGGATAGATTCTTCTCACTCTCTCTCTCTTTGATCTTCAATACCATGTTCATCGCAATTCTAACAGTGATCTATCTGATGTAATATTCTTTTGCGGTGTGTTTGTTGGGATATGATGAATTGTGGGTTTATGATCATATTATTCAGTGAAAGTAATATGGTCATTTTTAAATTCTATAACGCATGATTGTTATACTTTCATATTTATCTTCGATCTATCTGTTTGGTTTGGCCAACTAGATTGATTTATCTTTAGCTGGAGTGGTGTCTTGTAATGGGTTCAATCTTGCGGTGCTCTATATCCCAGTGACAAAAGGAGACAATAAACTTATTTGTATGGTTCATATTAAGGATAAAATGATGGGTTTTGAACATATTTCTTGTCTCACTTTGTCTATATCATTTCATCTTTCTCCAAACATTACTATGTTTGTTATGAGCTTAATACCATAGATGCAGGCAGGAGTCGGTCAATTGGTGAAGTAATAGTAGTAGATGCAGCGTCATTTCGATCTACTTTTTTATGGACATCATGCCTATATTCATGACCATTATCGTGAATAACATGTCATAATTATGCACAATTATGTTAATTGCTCAATAGTAAATTGTGTACCCACCGTATGCTATATTCAAGAGAGAAACCTCTAGTAAAAACTATGGCCCCTGGGTCTAGTTATGCATAAATAAAAAATCCTAAAAATACTTTGAGGCACTTTATTTACTTTTATTTTATTTTTCCTTTACAATATCTATGTCTATCAACATTTAATCATTGCAAGTAACGAGTTCAAGGGGCTTGACAACGGTATTGCCGGCTTTGGGCGCAAGTGATTAGTTTTCGATAACATTGGTTATCACCAAGGGAAATACTTATCTCTATTGTGCTGCATCTCCTGTCCTCTTCGGGGAAAATCCCAACGCATCTCACAAGTAGCGGGAAGAATTTATTGCGCCGTTGTAGGGGATATATCATCAAACTCTTGTCAGGTCCCCAACCATAAATTATCTTTCACTTGTTCTACTTCTTATTTTCAATTATATTTCCTTTATATAAAAAATACAAAAATATTTCTATTTGCTTGTTTGCCTAGATATCTAGTTTACTTGTTTGATTACTACTTTACTTGCTTTGTCATTATGTCTCAAGAAAATACCAAATTGTGTAACTTTTCAAATACTAATAATAATGATTTTATTAGCACTCCAATACCACCTACCACTAGTGTGGAAGCTTTTGACATAATGCCTCCTTTCTGAATATTGTTATGAAACAACAATTTTCTAGAAGTCCTAATGAAGTTGTTGCTTCATATCTTAATGCCTTCTTTGAATTTTTTGACTTGCCAAAGAAAAAAGATGTCGGTAATGATGTGGTTAAACTAAAATTATTTCCTTTCTCACTAATAGATAAAGCTAAAACTTGGTTTTCATCCTTACCTCGCAATCGTATTTGAACATGGGATAATTGTAGGATGCTTTTATTGCCAACTATTTCCCTCCTGCTAAGATTATCTCTCTCTGAAATCAAATTATTAATTTTAAACAACATGAGCAAGAACATGTTGCACAAGCATGGGAGAGAATCAAATTGATGATTAGAAATTCTCCCACTCATGGCTTAAGTTTATGGATGATAATACAAAATTTCTGTGCGGGAATAATCTTTGTGTCGAGAAAATCTGCTAGATTCTGCTACAGGTGCTACCTTTATGGAGATTACATTGGGAGAAGGTAAATAAATATTAGATAATATGAGTACAAATTATTCTCAAAGGCATACTGAATGAGCTCCAACTGCTAAGAAGGTAAATTCTATTGAAGAAATTGCTACTTTGAGTGATAAGTTGGATTCTCTTATGAATATGGTTTCAAATAAGAATGCTCATGTTGATCCCATTGATGTTCCACTATCTACTTTGATTGATACAAACATTGATGCTATTGATGTGAACTTTGTCTCTAGAAATAATTCCAATAATAATGCTTATAGAGGTAATTTCTATCCCAAACCATATCCGGGTAATTCCTCTAATAATTATGGAAATTCTTATGGTAATTCCTATGTTAATTCTTCGAATGATAATAATAGGATGCCCTATGATCTTGAGAACATCATTAAAAAATTTATTAGTTCTCAAAAGAGTTTCAATATTATGGTAGAATAAAGACTACATAAAGTTGACTATATGGCTAGAAACATGGATAGGATTGCTCATGATGTGGGAACTCTTAAAGCTAAAACTTTGCCACGAAAGCATGATATTAATGAGTCTATTAAATCTTTCCAAACATATATTTATTAAAGTAAGGAGAGGACCGTTAGGGAGAGCTAACTGAGAATTCCTAGAAAAAGCGATTCCACCCTTTCTTATCGTAATCATGATGAAGATGTTAAATTGATTGGTGTTTCTCCTATTGAATCTTTGCTTACTAATCTGAAAATTCATGATAAAGGGACCGGAGACAAGTCAACTTTAGCTAGAAGGTGTCCCATTTTTTCGGAGGAGGATGACCGTATTGATAAAAATGAAAAGGCGGGGTTTGGAGAGCTACGGAGTCCGGGACTAAGGGGTCCTCGGGCCGCCGGCTCATCTCTCATGGGCTGGCTTGGTGGGCTGTACTATGGAAGGCCAGATTATGTGGTGACCTCGTGTTCAAAGAGGAAAGCTCGAAAAACTTGGCGTGTCTTCCAAGTCTTGAAGATAAGATCGGCGCATCTATCCCCGGTTGGAGGCTGGTCATGTCTAAGCCTTGGTACCTCTGGTGTCTACGTAAACCAGAGGGTTTCATTCCTAGAGGCAAGTTGACTCATCTAGGGTTTTAGCTCATATGATCTCGACGTTGATCAACTCTTTAATTATCATACACATCAATATAATCAAGCAGGAAGTAGGGTTTTACCTCCTCAAGAGGTCCCAAACCTAGTTAAACACTGTCTCCCTCGTCCCCTGTTACCCATCGATCGAAGTTCCACAGCTCGAGACCGCCTACCCGAGATCCGTCGGTTTTGACAGCGCCATTTGTTCTTTCATCGAGAGTTTTGCTATGACATAACTAGAAGGGTTGATGGCTTGCTTAGTCATCAGCAAATAGATCTACAACAAGGACATCTTCGTCCCTCGACAGATCTTTGTGTTCGGAAGCATTGTTTTGCATGCCGATCTGGCCGGCCACCTCGGCTAGGTCAAAAGTTTCGCCCCTGAGTTTGGGAGCCTAGAGTTCACCGTCGGCCCCAGATATTGTGTAAACAAAGGTCCTAGCTCCCTTCAAAGAGCCCACGAGCCCCGGTGCTTTAACTTCGGGAGTCGTGGATGGGCGGCCTCTATCCCTGGTTTGGCCCTAAAGCCCGACCTAGTCAATATGCCCAGATTCATCCCAGCCGAACACACCCTAGGAGCATCCTCAAACGACCCCAGGGCAACAGAGTCGCAGATTGACTCGGAACACTCAAACAATATGGACTCCACCGAGATCCCGTCGCTATGCGAGTTACTCGGCCGGATCCAAGCTATGGGCATGCTAGGTGACCAAATCTTCAGTCTACGATCAAATCAGGGTTAGACCCGACGATAGGGAAATTCGCATCCCACCCATCATGCATTTAGTCGCCACCATTGACTGCTAGGCTGAGGGTTTCCTCCCTCAACTACCAGAGCTAAGGACGGTTTACATCATGGTCTCCGATCTTCCGGACCCGTCCTATAGTCCAGACTTCGGAACTCATCCAGAGAATAATTCGGGTCCAAAAGTCGATCCGGCACACAACCCGGAATTAGTGTAGTAGGGTCTCGTCGGAACCATGGACCCCGAACCTGCTGCGCCAAACCCCACTAGAGCACGGGACGCGGTGCCAAGATCTCGAATTCGCATCCTTCGGGAGTACGAAATTTTATCCCACCCACCACCCAACTCGATCATTCTTCGAGAAATGCGGAAGAGTTCGACTCATTGGGACCGCATGAGGTTAAACAACGGCTAGGGGATCAATCTATCACTTTTGGTCCAGATTCTCCTCAACAAAGACAGGGCGGAGGGCCGCAGCGAACAGGAGATTGTCGATGCTTTCTGATATAACTGCCATGATGAAGGAATCCTAAATGCCCTCGCCCGTCATTAAATTCAAACCTTCATTGAGCTGTCCAACCTAGTGCGCGAATATTGCGCCATGGAAATCACTTGGCAAGTACAACAAATGTGCACGGGATCAGTCCATGCAGAATAACACAGAGGTATCCAGAGAAGGCGCATACTCCCACGATAGCCAGTCACTCCCGAGCCCGCCGAGAAAAGAAATAAAACTCGAATAAGCGCTAGAACGGTCATCGATGGACTAGTAGACAAGCCATGACCCATACACTCGGTATTGCTAACCATGATCCCGACCAAAAACCTTCGAGCTTGTTGGGTTGTCAAGCACGTCGCGAAGAGCGGCGAAAACATACTCATGGCCTCACCACCAGACAAATGTTCAGCAGCACCACCCGAATACAATGCAGAGATCCTCACGATCTAGAGAGGTTTTCCTTTAAAAACTAAATAAAAAGAGCTCTTCGAGAACTCCGCTAAATTCACCATCTGGCATCAGCAAACTCATGGACGGACATGCAAATTACTTATAGAGAGGCTGAGCAACCAATATCCCGCGCAGACCAAACATCTCCCACCCTGGTCCTAAACTACATAGTCAATGGTTTCAGGTTGAACAAGGAGCTAATGGATGGTGGCAGTGGTCTAAACCTCATTTACAAGGATACCCTGGGCAAAATGCAGTTTGATAGATCTCGCATCGAATAGAGCAATACTACCTTTCAAAGAATCGTCCCCGGGAAAGAAGTACGTTGTACCACATGGTAACACACGATGTAGTATTCGGCACACCCGACAACTACAGATTCGAAGAAGTTATTTTGTATAGCATGCCCTTTCAAAGTGGCTATCACACTCTATTAGGAGGCGACGCCTTCACAAGATTTCAAGCCATACCACATTATGGGTATATGAAGCTCAAAATGTCGGGGCCCAATGGTGTGGTCACAATCCTGAGTGACCCCAACAGAGCCCTCCGAGCTAAAAATAAAACAACATATCTAGCCCTCGAAGTACTAGATGAGACTCTCATTATAGAAGAACTCACTATACTACGCTCTATAGTGGAAAAGGACAGTGTGGTCCTCGACAAAAGGCTGAAATCCACAAACTTTAAACCTACAGATGAGATCATCAAATTTCAGGTCCATCCAACGGACCCTAATAAAACAGCGTCCATCGGATCCCATCTGGATCCTGCGATTGACGAAGCATTGCGCACATTCCTACGTGAAAATTGGGACATATTCGCCTGGCACCCCTCAAATATGTCAGGAATCCCACGGAGGCTAGCGGAACACAACCAGAACATAATTACAGGCTTCAAGCCAGTCAAACAGGATTTGCGCCAATTTTCCAAACCAAAGTGTCAAGCTATGGGCACGGAACTTGCTAAATTACTCGACGCCAGATTCATTAGAGAAATCAAACATCTAGAGTGATTGTCAAATCTGGTCATGGTTACAAAGAAGGATAAATATTGGCGATTGTGCGTCGATTTCAATGACCTTAATAAAGCCCGCCCCAAGGATCCTTTCCCTTACTTAGCATAGACCAGATCATCGACGGAACTGTCGGACACGACTCACTGTGCTTCCTCGATGCTTACTCTGGATACCATCAGATTAAAATGAAGGAATCTAACCAGGCTGCAACCACCTCATCACCCCCTATGGGCCATTCTGCTTTAACACAACGCCCTTCGGCTTAAAAAACGCAGGTGCCACATACCAATGCATGATTCAGACATGCTTGGCAAAGAAAAATGGCAAAACAATCGAGGCATACTTGTAATACATGGTCATCAAGACCAAACACGTCGGCCAGCTGGTTGATGACCTCAGACAAACCTTTGCTAGTCCGCGGGAATATGACATATGACTTAATCCGGACAAATATGTCTTTCGAGTTCCCGCCGTCAAACTTCTCGGTTTCATTGCCTCGCAAAGAGGAATAGAGGCTAATATGCTAAGATCCGAGCCTTATCCGAACTCGTCGTCTCGACGGAGCTAAGACACATCCAAAGGCTGGCGGGCTGTGTGGCGGCCTTGAGCCGCTTTATCTCTTGCCTCCGTGAAAAAGCTCTGCCACTCTACAGGCTTCTCAAACTAACCAAAAAATTTGAATGGACCAACGAAGCAGCGGCCGCTCTAGAGGAAATCAAAATGCGACTAGCTAGCAACCCCACATTAGCATCACCTTGCACTAGGGAACCGATGTTATTGTACATCTCGGCTGCCAATCAAGTGGTCAGCTTGCTCCTCGTTTTAGAATAGGAAGTAGAGGGTCACAAATCCCAGATTCACAAGCCAATCTATTATGTATCCGAGGTGCTCATTCCATGCAAATGCAGATACCCACACTACCATAAGATAGCCTATACAGTGTTTATGGCATCACGCAAGCTCAGACATTATTTTCAAGAGTGCGGGGTCACGGTGACATCCAAGTTACCCATGAATGACATAATCAACAACAGGGACACCACCTGTCATATAGCTAAATGCGCCATCGAACTCCTTCCATTTGATATCACATACAAGCCATGACAAGCTATCAAATATTAGGTGTTGGTCGACTTCCTTGCCGAATGGACAGAGGCCGAGCTCCCCAGAGAGTACAATACATATGGTCATTGGACGATGTACTTCGATGGGTCCAAAACTCTTTCCAGGTAGGGTGCTATAGTTATCCTCATATCCCACACCATAGGTAACATCCGATACGTACTACAGATCATGTACGCTAACTCAAACAATACAGTTGAATATGATGCGCTGCTACACAGACTTCATATGGAAGCATCAATGGGTATACAACGACTCGATGTATAGGGGGACTCCATCAACACCATCTAGCAAATCAATGACGAATTCAATTGCAAAAAATCCAAAAATGGAAGCATACAGAATTGTCGTCCTTAAGATATCTACATGGTTCAAAGGGTTCGAATTCCACCACGTCTCTAGAGATAGCAATCAAGCTACCGACGTCCTCGTCTGCCTTGGTGCCAAGCACAATCCCGTCCCCAAGAACACATTCCTAGAGAGGCTCTTCGAGCCATCCGAGGTTTCGTAGGACGAGAACACTAAAGTAGGAACTAATGGTGCAGAACAGGTTGTTCCCTCCATGGTAGAACCGGACAAGCAAATCATCGGCGGTTCTGCAATTGAAGAAACTCCTTCAGCTCACGAGGTCATGGTAGTAATCGCACCATGGACCGAGCCTATCCTTGCTTACCTTCTGCGCAAACAACCCCCCGACGATCACACTGAGGCGAGACGAATAATCCGACGATCAACGGCCTGCAAGGTCCATGAGGGTGAACTATATAAGAAAGGAACCACAGGGGTCCTCCAACGGTGCATCTTAGAGGAAGAAGGGAGGCAGCTTTTGGCCGAGGTACACGTGAGTACCGGCGGTCACCACGCAGCGGCACGGGTGAAAGCCCAATATGCTCCCTTGGTGGTTTTGATAATTCATGAAAACATACATTGTCTCTTGGACTAATACTTTCATCTAGTGTATTTCGGATAAAGTCCATAGAGAGAAGGGTTGGCAAAAAGGAGTGTCGAGAGTATCCCCATGAAGAAGGAGAAGGAATAGCATTGGAAAAGCTTCAAGCAAGAGGACTCTACATTTTACTTTCTGAGAAATCACTTTGAGTCCATAGGAAAGCCAATACTATCCAAAGGGGGTAAGGTACTGTTGGTGAACAAAATGCTCATATGTGTACAAGTGATAGTCACCACATACACCCACAGGCTCTTCCACAAAAAGTTTGTCCAAAGACAAATTCCCAAAATCAGAGACACCAACACTTTCCACTCGATGCCACCGACTCTCAGCCTCAGACAGACTCAGCCAAACCCTAGCCCTTTGGTGCAACCAATTCTGCTTCGGTGGCACCGAGTTTGGGTTGCCAAGTTTCTGTTACGAAAATTCACAAAATTGGTCTCACCAAGTTTGTTGAATCAGCATCACCAGTTTGGCAATCTGACCGTTGGTCACCTTATCGATGCAACCGAGTTTTATGTATCGGTCTCACCAAGATTCAAAGTTGCTACCTTTTTGGCAACTCGGTACCACCGAGATTAACACATCGTGTCACTGAGTCTGACTTATTAGGTGTAACGGTTGGATTTTTGGAGATGCCTATATATACCCCTCCACCACCACCCACTCGCAGGAGAAGCACTAAGAGTTATTCCATACTCGCCCCATCCTATTTTCTGAGAGACAGCCACCTACTCATGTGTTGAGATCATGCTATTCCATTCCAACCATATGAATCTTGATCTCTGGCCTCCCCAAGTTGCTTTCCACCCAATCAATATCTTCCACCAAAGCCAAATCTATGAGAGAGTGATTGTGTCCTGAGGAGTCTATCATCTTGAAGCACAAGAGCAAGGAGTTCATCTACATTATTGAGCGTATTACCTTTTGGAGGTGGTGCCTCCTAGATTGGTTAGGAGTTACTTGGGAGCCTCGTACTTCGTGTTGTGGAGTGAACCAAGAAGTTTTTTAGGGCAAGGAGATCACCTACTTCGTGAAGATCTACCCATAGTGAGGCTAGTCTTTCATGGACGAAAGCTGTTATGGAATAGTCAAGGTTGCTACTTCGTGGACCCTTATGGGTGGAGCCCTCCATGGACTCTTGCGACCATTACCCTCTGTGGGTTCAAGACTCCATAAACATCGACGTATGATAGCACCACCTATCGGAACCACGGGAAAAATCATTGTGTCCTTCATGCATTTGATATCCCTGTCTATACTATTTACTTTCATATGCAATGTCTTTACATTCCACTGCTATACTTGATGACTTGCATGTGTAGGGTGTGCTAGACTTGCTATAATTGCTAAAATCTACCAACACATAACTTTGCACCTTGTGTAGATTTTGAATTCCTGCTAGTAGTCTATTCACCCCCCCCCCTCTAGACATACTCTTCTAGTGATCCCACAATTGGTATCACTGTTGGAAATATGCCCTAGAGGCAATAAATAAAGTGTTTATTATTGTATTTCCTTGTTCATGATAATCGTTTATTATCAATTCTATAATTGTACTAATGGGAAACATGGATACATGTGTGGATACATAGACAAACACAATGTCCCTAGTATGCCTATAGTGAACTAGCTCGTTGATTGAAAGATGGTTAAGGTTTCCTAGCCATGGACATGAGATGTCATTTGATAACGGGATCATATCATTAGGAGAATGATGTGATGGACAAGACCCAAACTACAAACGTAGCTTATGATCGTGTCAGTTTATTGCATGTCAAGTATGTGTTCCTATGACCATGAGATCATGTAACTCACAGATATCGGAGGTGTACCTTGTGTGTATCAAACATCGCAACGTAACTGGGTGACTATAAAGGTGCTCTACAGGTGTCTCCGAGGGTGTGTGTTGAGTTGGCATGGATCAAGACTGGGATTTGTTACTCCATGTGACGGAGAGGTATCTCAGGGCCCACTCGGTAATACAACATCACAATAAGCCTTGCAAGCAATGTGACTAAGTGTTGGTCACGGGATCTTGTATTACGGAATGAGTAAAGAGACTCGCCAGTAATGATGTTGAACTAGGTATGGAGATACCGACGATCAAATCTCGGGCAAGTAACATACCGAAGAACAAAGAGAACATCATACGGGATTAACTAAATCCTTGACATAGAGGTTCGACCGATAAAGATCTTCGTAGAATATGTAGGAACCAATGTGGACATCTAGGTTCTGCCATTGGAAATTGACCATAGAGTTGTCTTGGTCATGTCTACATAGTTCTCGAACCCGCAGGGTCTGCACACTTAAGGTTTGGTGACGTTTCGGTAGTATAGAGTTATGTATGGTGGTAACCAAAGTTTGTTCGGAGTCCCGAATGAGACCCTGGACGTCACGCGGAGCTCCGGAATGGTCCAGAGGTAAAGATTCATATATAGGAAGTCCTGTTTTGGTCGCCGGAAAAGTTCCGGGCTTATCGGTAGTGTACCGGGAGTGCCGGTAGTGTACCGGGAGACCTCCGGGAGGGGTATCTCGACCCAAGAGGCTTCATGGTCTGTGGGAGAGTGAATATCAGCCCTTAGTGGGCTGGTGGAAACTCCCACACAAGGCCCATGTGGCTGGAGAAGAAAACCCAAAAGGAAAAAGGTGGAAAAAGGCAAAAAGGAAAAAAAAAGAATGAATCCTAATCCTACTAGGAGTGGAGGAGGTGGACTCCTCCTCTCCTAGTTAGGCCGAAGCCTAGAAGGCTTGGGGGCCAAGCTGCCTCCTCTCCTCCTCTCCTGCTATATATATTGGTGGTATTGAGGGTTTTTGCACTAGATTTTCAGCCACGTGCTACCCGTTCCTCCAATGCATAGTTTCTCCTCTAGATCGGTTTTTTGCAGTGCTTAGGCGAAGCCCTGCCAGAATTGCTCCACCACCATCGCCAAAGCGCCGTCAGGCTGCCGGAGAACTCTTCTTCCTCTACACTCCTTCTTGCTGGATCAAGACGGTGGAGATCATCATCAAGCTGTACGTGTGCTGAACGCGGAGGTGACGTCCGTTCGGTGCTAGATCGGAAGGATCGTGATCAAGTTCGTGAGACGGATCGTGATCAAGTTCGTGGGACGGATCGTCATCGGATTGCGGGATGGATCGTGATTGGATCGCGGGACGGATCGTGATTGGATCGCGGGATGCATGACAATTTGGATCGCGAAGACGTTGACTACACCAACCGCGTTTCTTAACGCTTCACGCTTAGCGATCTACAAGGGTATGTAGATCCACTCTCCCTCTCGTAGATTCTCATCACCATGTATAGATCTTCGTGTGCGTAGGAAATTCTTTGTTTCCCATGCAACGTTCCCCAACAGTGGCATCATGAGCTAGGTCTATGTGTAGATGAGATCTCGAGTAGACCACAAAAGGTTTGTGGGCGTTGATGCTTAGATTGCTTCCTCCCTTGGTCGGATTTTGGTTCAGTGGTATTGTGAGATGAAGCGGCCCGGACCAACATTACTCATACGCTTACGAGAGACTGGTTCCCTCGACGCAACTTGTTGCCTAGATGGCTTGCGGGTGGCAGTTTCTCTCACTTTAGTTGGATCGGATTCGACAAAGGCAGTCCTTGAGAAGGTTGAAAAGCAAATTATGTATCACTGTTGTGGTTTATGCATAGGTGAGAAAAATTCTTGCTACAAACCCGTAGCAGCCACGTAAAACATGCAACAACAATTGGAGGACGTCTAACTTGTTTTTGTAGGGTATGTTGTGATGTGATATGGCCAATTACATGATGTGATATATGTGATGTATGAGATGATCATGTGATGAATAGAATTTCACGACTGGCATGTCGATGAGTACGGCAACCGGCAGGAGCCATAGGGTTGTCTTTAATTATTGTATGACCTGCGTGTCAATCATTAAGCGCTATGTAATGCTTTACTTTATCGCTAAACGATAGCAATAGTAGTAGAAGCATGTAGGGCGTGACAACCTCGATGGCGACACGTTGATGGAGGTCATGGTGTCGTGCCGGTGACGATGAAGATCATGTCGGTGCTTTCAAGATGGAGATCTAAAGCGCAAGTTCATGGCCATATCATGTCACTTATGAATTGCATGTGATGTTAATCCTTTTATGCACCTTGTTATGCTTAGTACGACGGTAGCATTATAAGGTGATCCCTCACTTAAATTTCAAGATAAAATTGTGTTCTCCCCGAGTGAGCACCGTTGTGAAAGGTCGTCGTGTTGAGACACCACGGGATGATCGGGTGTGATAGACTCTACGTCCACATACAACGGGTGCAAGCCAGTGTTGCACACGCAGAACACTCGGGTTAAACTTGACAAGCCTAGCATGTACAGATGTGGCCTCGGAACACAAGAGACTGAAAGGTTGAACATGAGTCATATAGTAGATATGATCAACATAATGATGTTCACCATTGAAGCCACTTCAACTCACGTGGTGATCGGACTTGAGTTGTTGGATTTGGATCATGTGACACTCAGATGACCTGAGGGATGTCAATTTGAGTGGGAGCTTTAGTAATTTGATTAACTAAACTCATTATCTTGAACAGTAGTCTAAGTGATCTTTGCATATTTATGTTGTAGATCAATGGCTCGCGCAGTAGCACCCCTGAATTTTAATGCGTTCCTAGAGAAAGCTAAACTGAAAGATGACGGAAGTAACTTTGTTGACTGGGCCCATAATCTGAGGATTATCCTCACGGCTTCCCAGAAATCATATGTCCTTGATGCACCGCTTGGTGACCAACCAGAAGACATGACCTCCGAAGACGTTAAGAACGCTTGGGAGGCACGTACTGGAGATTACTCAATAGTTCAGTGTGCAATATTGGATGGCTTAGAACCGGGACTTCAAAGATGTTTTTGAACGTCATGGAGCATATGAGATGTTCCAGGAGTTGAAGTTTATCTTTCAGAAGAACGCCCGGATCGAGAGGTATGAAACCTCCGATAAGTTCTATGCTTGCAAGATGGAGGAGAACAGGTCTATCAGTGAACATATACTCAGAATTTCTGGGTATTCAACTCGTCTAGCGGAGTTGGGAATTGCCCTTCCGCCAGAGGCGATCACTGACAGAGTTCTTCAATCATTGCCACCTAGTTACAAGAGCTTTGTGATGAACTATAACATGCACGGGATGAACAAGTCAGTCGCCAAGCTGTTTGTGATGCTAAAAGTCGCTGAGTCTGAAATCTAGAAAGAACATCAAGTGTTGATTGTCAATAAAACCACTAGTTTCATGAAAAATGGCAAAGTCAAGGGCAAGGGCAAGAAGGGTAAAACCAAGAAGGATGGCAAAGCAGTTGCTACTCCTGCAAAGAAGCCCAAGCATGGACCCAAGCCAGAAACTGAGTGCTTTCATTGCAAAGGAACTGGTCATTGGAAGCGGAACTGCCCCAAGTACCTGGCTGACAAGAAGGCGGCCAACGACAAACAAGGTATATATGATATACATGTTATTCATGTGTACCTTAATAGCTCTCGTAGTAGTGCCTGGGTATTTGATACCGGTTGGGTTGCTCACATTTGCAACTCAAAGCAGGAACTACGAAATAAACGAAGCATGGCAAAGGACGAAGTGACGATGCACGTGGGAAATGGTTCCAAGGTTGATGTGATCGCCGTCGACACGCTCTCTTTTCGATTACCATCGGGATTAGTGATGAACCTGAATAATTGTTATTTAGTGCCTGCGTTAAGCATGAACATTATATCTGGATTTTGTTTATTGTGAGACGGTTACTCATTTATTTACACCAATACATGTTCTATTTATATGAGTAATATCTTTTATGGTCATGCACCCAATGTTAGGGGTTTATTCATATTGAATCTTGATAGTGATGACACACATGTTCATAACATTGATGCCAAAAGATGTAGAATTGATAATGATAGTACCACTTTCTTGTGGAACTGTCGTTTAGGTCATATTGGTGTAAAACGCTTGAGGAAGCTCCATGCTGATGGACTTTTGGAGTCACTTGATTTTGAATCACTTGACACATGTGAACCATGCCTCATAGGCAAGATGACTAAAATGTCGTTCTCTGGAACAATGGAACGGGCGAGTGACTTATTGGAAATCATACACACTGATGTGTGCGGTCCAATGAATGTTACAGCGCATGGTGGATATCGTTATTTTCTCACCTTCACTGATAACTTAAGTAGATATGGGTATATTTACTTAATGAAACACAAGTCTGAAACATTTGAAAACTTCAAACAATTTCAGATTGAAGTTGAGAATCATCGTAACAAGAAGATTAAGTTCCTGCAGTCTAATCAAGGAGGTGAATATCTGAGTTATGAGTTTGGCAGTCACTTAAGACATTGTGGAATTGTTTCATAGTTGACACCGCCTGGAACACCACAGCGTAATGGTGTGTCCGAACATCCTAATCGAACCTTATTAGATATGGTGCGTTCTATGATGTCTCTTGCTGATTTGCCACTATCGTTTTGGGGTTATGCATTAGAGACAGCTGCATTCACTTTAAATAGGGCACCATCAAAATCCGTTGAGACGACGCCATATGAACTTTGGTTTGGCAAGAAGCCAAAGTTGTCGTTTCTTAAAGTTTGGGGATGTGATGCTTATGTCAAAAAGCTTCAGCCTGAAAAGCTGGAACCCAAAGCGGAGAAATGCGTCTTCATAGGATACCCGAAAGAGACAGTCGGGTATACCTTCTATCTTAGATTCGAAGGCAAAGTGTTTGTTGATAAAAACGGAACATTTCTTGAGAAAGAGTTTCTCTCGAAAGAATTGAGTGGGAGGAAAATAGAGCTTGATGAGGTTATTGAACCTTTACTTCAACCAGACAGTAGCGCAGCGCAGAAAGATGTTTATGTGGAACCTACGGTGGTAGAAGAGGAAGTTAATGATGATGATCATGAGGCTTCGGATCAAGCAGCTATTGAACCTCGTAGATCGACAAGGCCGCATACTACCCCTGAGTGGTACGGCAACGCTGTCTTGGAGGTCATGTTTTTGGACAACAATGAACCTACGAGCTATGGAGGAGCAGTGATGGGCCCGGATTCCGAGAAATGGTTAGAGGCCATGAAATCCGAGATGGGATCCATGTATGAAAACAAAGTATGGACTTTCGACGTATTACCTGAAGGGCGAAAGGCCATTCAGAACAAATCAATCTTTAAGAAGTAAACAGACGCGAACGGTAATGTCACCGTCTATAAAGCTCGACTTGTGGCAAAGGGTTTTTCACAAGTTCAAGGAGTTGACTACGATGAGACTTTCTCACCCGTAGCGATGATTAAGTCTGTCAGAATCATATTAGCAATAGCTGCCTATTTCGACTATGAAATTTGGTAGATGGATGTAAAAACAGCGTTCCTCAATGGTTTCCTTGAGGAAGAGTTGTATATGATGCAACCCGAAGGTTTTGTCGATCGAGAGAATGCTGACAAAGTTTGCAAACTCCAGCGATCCATTTATGGACTGGTGCAAGCATCTCGGAGTTGGAAGAAGCGCTTTGATGAGGTGATCAAAGCGTTTGAGTTTATACAAGTTTACGAAGAAGCTTGTATTTACAAGAAAGTGAGTGGGAGCTCTATAGCGTTTCTAGTATTATATGTGGATGACATATTGCTGATTGGAAACAATACACAAATGCTGGAAAGTGTGAAGGAATATTTGAACAAGAATTTTTCAATGAAGGACCTAGGAGAAGCTACTTTCATATTAGGCATTAAGATCTATAGAGATAGATCGAGACGCTTAATAGCACTTTCACACAGCACATACCTTGATAAAGTTTTGAAGAAGTTCAAAATGGAACAGTCCAAGAAGGGGTTCTTGCCTATATTACAAGGTGTGAAGTTGAGTAAGACTCAATGCCCAGTAACTGCAGAAGATAGAGAAAAGATGAGTGTCATCCCCTATGCTTCAGCCATAGGCTCTATCATGTATGCAATGCTGTGCATAAGACCCGATGTCAGCCTTGCCATAAGTATGGTCGGAAGGTTTCAAAGTGATCCTGGAATGGAGCACTGGCAAGCGGTCAAGAATATCCTTAAGTACCTGAAAAGGACTAAGGAAATGTTTCTCGTTTATGGAGGTGATGAAGAGCTCGTCGTAAAGGGTTACGTCGATGCAAGCTTTGACACTGATCCTGACGACTCTAAGCCGCAAAACGGATACATATTTATTCTTAACGGGGGAGCGGTAAGCTGGTGGAGTTCCAAGCAAAGCGTGGTAGCTGATTCTACGTGCGAAGCGAAATACATCGCAGCCTCGGAGGCAGCGAAGGAAGGTGTCTGGATGAAGCAGTTCATGACAGATCTTGGAGTAGTGCCTAGTGCACTGAATCCAATGAACATGTTCTGTGACAACAATGGTGCCATTGCTCTGGCCAAGGAACCAAGGTTTCACAAGAGGACCAGACACATAAAGCGACGCATCAACTCCATCCGCGATCACATCTTGGAGAAAGACATAAATATTTGCAAAGTGCACACGGATCTGAATGTTGCAGACCAGTTGACTAAACCTCTTCCAAGGGGTAAACATGATCAACACCAGAACTGCATGGGTGTTCGATTCATTACAATGTAAATCACATAGTGATGTGAACTAGATTATTGACTCTAGTGCAAGTGCGAGACTGTTGGAAATATGCCCTAGAGGCAATAAATAAAGTGTTTATTATTGTATTTCCTTGTTCATGATAATCGTTTATTATCCACGCTATAATTGTATTAATTGGAAACATGGATACATGTGTGGATACATAGACAAACACAATGTCCCTAGTATGCCTCTAGTGAACTAGCTCGTTGATTGAAAGATGGTTAAGGTTTCCTTGCCATGGACATGAGATGTCATTTGATAACGAGATCACGTCATTAGGAGAATGATGTGATGGACAAGACCCGAACTACAAACGTAGCTTATGATCGTGTCAGTTTATTGCTACTGTTTTCTGCATGTCAAGTATGTGTTCCTATGACCATGAGATCATGCAACTCACAGATATCGGAAGAGTACCTTGTCTGCATCAAACGTCGCAACGTAATTGGGTGACTATAAAGGTGCTCTACAGGTGTCTCCAAGGGTGTCTGTTGAGTTGGCATGGATCAAGACTGGGATTTGTTACTCCGTGTGACGGAGAGGTATCTCAGGGCCCACTAGGTAATACAACATCACAATAAGCCTTGCAAGCAATGTGACTAAGTGTTGGTCACGGGATCTTGTATTACGGAACGAGTAAAGAGACTTTCCAGTAACGAGGTTGAACTAGGTATGGAAATACCAACGATCAAATCTCGGGCAAGTAACATACCGAAGAACAAAGGGAACATCATACGGGATTAACTAAATCCTTTACATAGAGGTTCGACCGATAAAGATCTTCGTAGAATATGTAGGAACCAATGTGGACATCCAGGTCCCGCCATTGGTTATTGACCGTAGAGGTTTCTCGGTCATGTCTACATAGTTCTCGAACCCGCAGGGTCTGCACACTTAAGGTTTGATGACGTTTTGATAGTATAGAGTTATGTATGGTGGTGACCGAAGTTTGTTCAGAATCCCGGATGAGATCCTGGACGTCACGAAGAGTTCTGGAATGGTCCAGAGGTAAAGTTTCATATATAGGAAGTCCTGTTTTGGTCGCCGGGAAAGTTTCGGGCTTATTGGTAGTGTACTGGGAGTGCCGGTAGTGTACCGGGAGACCTCCTGGAGGGGTATTACGACCCAAGAGGTTTCATGGGCTGTGGGAGAGTGAATATCAGCCCTTAGTGGACTGGTGGAAACTCCCACACAAGGCCCATGTGGCTGGAGAAGAGAACCCAAAAGGAAAAAGGTGGAAAAAGGCACAAAGGAAAAAAAAGAATGAATCCTAAACCTACTAGGAATGGAGGAGGTGGGATCCTCCTCTCCTAGTTCGGACGAAGCCTAGAAGGCTTGGAGGCCAAGCTGCCTCCTCTCCTCCTCTCCTTCTATATATACTGGTGGTATATTGAGGGTTTTTGCACTAGATTTTCAGCCACGTGCTACCTGTTCCTCCAGTGCATAGTTTCTCCTCTAGATCGGTTTTCTGCAGTGCTTAGGTGAAGCCCTGCAGGAATTGCTCGACCACCATCGTCGAAGCGCCGTCAGGCTACCGGAGAACTATTCTTCCTCTCCACTCCTTTTTGCTGGATCAAGACGGTGGAGATCGTCATAAAGTTGTACGTGTGCTGAACGCGGAGGTGCCGTCCGTTCGGTGCTAGATCGTTAGGATCGTGATGAAGTTCGTGAGACGGATCGTGATCAAGTTCGTGGGACGGATCATGATCGGATCGCGGGACGGATCGTGATTGTATTGCGGGACACATGGCGATTTGGATCTCGAAGACGTTCGACTACACCAACCGCGTTTCTTAACGCTTCCCGCTTAGCGATCTACAAGGGTATGTAGATCCACTCTCCCTCTCGTAGATGCTCATCACCATGGATAGATCTTCGTGTGCGTAGGAATTTTTTTGTTTCCCATGCAACGTTCCCCAACAATCACATCATTGGTCTCCATTGCTTCGGTATCATCACCGTGGAGGAAGATGGATGTATCTAGTGTGGAAAGTTCGCATTGGAGAGTGCACATTTGATGGGGGGATAACCCTGGGGTAGCATCAGTCGCCCATCTACTCCAACTTTCTGAAACAACAAAGGGGCAAGCCACCTCCCTCTACAGCCCGGCTCCATGCGGACGGCTACGACGAGCCGGCCGGCTAGAGGCGCGGACCCCTAGCCCCTTAGCCGACGACACATCGAATGCCGCGGTCAGAGTACGCGTGGCTACAGTGGCCCCTATCCCATCGGGGGTCAGCGCTCGCATGGCCACAGTGGAGTCAACAGTGCCTATGACTCTGTCCGACGGAAACTGGGCATCGAAACAGTGCCGGCATGCCCTCAACCACTCCATTACCTGCTACGGCGTGGCTATAGTGCAGTCGACCGTACCGCTGATCGTGGTCGGCTGCTGCAAAGCGACGCCCCAAAGGACGGCCCATGTCGTGATGCGATCGGCACGGGGACCTACCACGTGGATCCCTCCGACTCCCGACGGGACCCCGTAGCCGGCAGGCCCTACTAGTGACATAACCCCTCAGCCGAGGGCCCCATGGGCGTCTAGAGAAGCTGCCAGCTGGGGCCCTCCGACGGCTTCTATTCGTATTGTAATCCGGGGGGTTTGCTTATAAAACCCAGAGAGCCCTCCTATGTAGGGGCGATCAGATCCCACCTCGCAAACACCCACACTCACATCGAGAGGCGGCAAAGGCAAACTATTTCCTTCTTCCTCCTCTATCCACACAGCTCAAGGAACACCATTGTAGCCTCCTTTGGTTCATCAACCAGACATGCAGGATTAGGGGTATTACCTCCCGCAGAGGGCCCCAAACCTGGGTACATCGTGTGTCCCGCACCGTTTGTCCCCTATCTCGCTCTAAGGGTCCACCAGCGTCCTTTGGCCCAACCCACTCTCGATAAGCCTACCCATGGAATCTTTCGTCAGAAACAATGATAGTTGGCGCCCACCATGGGGCCATCCGCGGTGCCTGCCGGAGTCACGCTCCGGGCGGGACCCTTCACCACCTACCCCGACCGCCCAGCGTCCGGGTGGAACTGCATACTCATGGGGCTTGCTCCCGCGGGCCCTCGGGTGATGCCGTCGGCCTCTCCAATGAGCACCTCAGCAGCGACCTTGCGCTCGACATCGCCATGCCCACCGAGCGCGTCGGCAGGCTGAGCCTCGCCGATGAGTAGTGTACCCGGGTACTTGACTGCACCGACCTGCCCTCGTTAGTGGGTGCGCTCACCTCGGGCGAGCTCAACGGCTATCGTGTGTGCATAGGGGTGATGACCACCACCTCCTCCACCTATTCTGGCCGAGCGCGGGTCGAGGCCAACGCGGCCGACGCCCGCGCCGGAATCTCCGACCGACTCGGCGCTACCCTTCAGGGTCTGAGCACCCCCATCGAACCCAGCCACCGTCACAGCCAAGCTGGAGGCGGCCCGCCACCTGCTGTTTGAGGGCGCCAGCGCCCTCGTGACTGAGCGGCGCCAGATGGAAGCCGTGAAGCGGGAGTACATCTCTGCTTATGATCTCACCCCAGATGGCGCCGAGCCCAGCTGGCGGGGGGGCTGTGCGTGACGACGGCCGCATGGTCACGGAGATCCTCGACGACACTCTGCCCGTCTACGACACCCCCCTAGCCAACCTGCGGGTCGCCAAGGTGGCCTACGAGGACCTGGCTGCCTTGGAGGTCGAGGAGTGCGCCTCATGTGAGCGGCACATCAAGGACCTCACCAACACCGCCAACACGCAGCAAGCCGGGCTTGCCCTCGGTGGAGCCGTCTCCAGTGCTCCACGCCCCGAGGGCGAGGGCACTAGGCTGCTGGCCTCCAGCCGGCTCAACAATCTAGCTCTGATCGCGCCTCCGGCCGGTGGGCCGAGGGAAGCAACGCTCGGCATTCCCAGCTGTGCAGGAATGAGCAATCGGCCGTGAACAGCCAGCACCATGACATCTCAGATGGCGGCAGCCACCACAACGAGCCGCAGGCTCGTGGTAGTCGGCGCAGCTGCAGACACACCCCTCCTCCATGATGGGACCCGGCGCGGTCTGTCCTGCCGATCGTTCGCGCTAATATCGTGGCTTGGCTTGGACCGCGGTTGCCCCACAACGAGAACGACACGCGTCTCCGCCTCGAGGTGCTTCGGCCTGGCGTGCTTCAGCCCCCAGATCCACAGCGAGCTCCTCCCGACAGGCTCACGCTCCCCCGCGACACCCTGAAGTACAATGGGGCCGCCAAGCCGGAGGACTGGCTGATCGATTACACCATCGCGGTCGACATAGCTAGGGGGAACAAGCGTGTAGCCGTCTGCTACGCCCCCCTCATGCTGACCAGCTCAGCCCGCATGTGGCTAAACTGCCTGGCGGCCAGCAACGTCAACACCTAGACGGACTTTGAAGAGGCGGTCGTCCGCAACTTCACCGGCACCTACAAGCGGCCCGGCCGCCCCCGCGAAGTAGCCATGTGCGTTCAGGGCTCAGATGAGGCCCTCCGCGACTACCTCAGCCGATGGACCGAGCTCCACAACTCTTGCGAAGGAGTGCATGAGGTGCTGCCATTCAGTACTTCATCGAGGGCTGCCAGACGGCACACATCTCAAACACAAGCTCTTGTGCTTCGAGCTGGCTACCCTGGCGTATCTCATGGCCAAGGCGGATAAGTACGCCACCGCCGATTCTGCCATGCGGGTCAAGGCCGCCACGCCCGCCAAGCCGGACCCACCGTCGACCACAGCGTGGCCGGCTGCCGAAGGCCGGCAGCCGCAGAACAAAAAACGCAAGACAGACCAGCCGGACTCCCGTTTCGGGAGCCGGCAGGTCGCCATGATTAAGGAAGAGCAGCCGGCTACCCAGGCTTCCGGCCAGCATCAACGCACCGGCACGGCCACCTGGCAGCCAAGATCACCTTCGAGCAGATGCTTGACCTTCCCTACAAGCGTCATTCCGGGGCCAGGCCATCCATGCACACACATTGCCAGTGCAGCTTCTCACAGCGGTTGGCCCGGGGGGAGGGCCTTCCGTCTCCTCCCGTGCCGCCTCTCCACGCACCGGCACCCGCTTCGGCTCCCGCTCAGGTCCCGGCTCTGGCTTCGGCCCAGCACGACGGCCGCCTGCTCGACTAGTTCTCAAACGAGGACGACTCCTACGTCGTCTTCACCAGTGAAGAGACAAACAAGCACACCCAGCACCGACTCCAGCGCAAGGTGAATGCCACCATACCTTCTACCCCCAGTTCATGCACTGGTCCGAGAAGCTGGTTACCTCGAGCCGGGCTGACCACCCGGACGTAATGCCAAGCCCTAGTGGCAACGCCCTCGTCCTAGATCCCACCATCGACTCCGAGAGATGCACTTGCCGCTTCTCGCGGGTGTCGATCGACGAGGGCAGCAGCATCAACATCCTCTACCGCGACACGATGCTCAAGCTGGGGCTCAAGGAGGAGGACCTGTGAGCAAGTCAGGTGGTTTTCCACGGCATGGTGCTAGGAAAATCCTACACCCCCATCGGCAAGATTGAGCTCGATGTCCTCTTTGGTGGCCAGAGCCACTTCTGCTGTGAACCGATATGGGTCGAGGTGGTGGACCTCAACAGTCCCTACCACGCGCTGCTGGGCCGACCGGTTCTCATCAAGTTCATGGCGGTCCCCCATTATGCCTACCTCAAGCTCAAGATTCCGAGTCCCAAGGGCATCATCACCATCGCCGGTGACTACAAGATGTCGATCACGTGCATGCGTGATGACAGCCGGCTGGCCGAAGCTACGGAGATAGCGGAGGAGAAGCGGTAGCTCAACCGCCTCATGGCCCACACCTCTGGCCAACCATACATGATGGCTCCTCCGTCCCAGTCGGTCGGGGAAGCATCATTCCAGCCATCCAAGGACACCAGACAAGTGCTGCTCGGCCCGGCCAACCCCAAGTAGTGTGTCACCATTGGCGCCCGCCTCGACAGAAAATAGGAAGGCGATCTCGTCGACTTCCTCCGTGAGAATCGAGACATCTTTGCATGGTCTCCAAAGGACATGTCGAGTGTTTCGAAGAAGTTTGCTGATGTCTACTATGCAACCTTCTTCTTGTAGACTCGTGTTGGGCCTCCAATCGCAGAGTTTTGTAGGACGGTGGCAATTTTTCCTCAAGTGGATGACCTAAGGTTTATCAATCTGTGGGAGGTGTAGGATGAAGATGGTCTCTCTCAAACAACCCTGCAATCAAATACAAGAAATCTCTTGTGTCCCCAACACACCCAATACAATGGCAAATTGTATAGGTGCACTAGTTTGGTGAAGAATTGGTGATACAAGTGTAATATGGATGGTAGATATAGGTGTTTGTAATCTGAAAATATAAAAAATAGCAAGGTGACAAGAAACAAAAGTGAGCACAAACGGTATTTCAACGCTTGAAAACAAGGCCCGGGGTTCATACTTTCATTACTGCAATCTCTCAACAATACTAACATAGTTGAATCATATGTAAGTACCTCTTGTGCGACAAAGAGTTCACTCCAAAGTCACAAATAGCGGAGAACTAACAAAGAAATTATTGTAGGGTACGAAACCACCTCAAAGTTATCTTTTTTGATCAATCTTATGAGCTATCCCTATAAGTGTCATGAACAGCCCTAGAGTTTGTACTAAAATAACACCTTAAGACACACATCAATGAAAAACCTAATGTCACCTAGATACTCCAATGTCACCATGAGTACCCATAGGCTTGATTATACAATATGCATCACACAATTTCAGATTCATCATATTCAATCCAACACAAAGAACTTCAAAGAGTGCCCCAAAGTTTCTGCTGTAAAGTCAAGACAAAAACGTGTGCCAACCCCTATGCATATATTCCCAAGGTCACATAACCCACAAGTTGATCACCAAAACATACATCAAGTGGATCAATAGAACAACCCAATGACACCACAGATATCCCATCGCAAGACATACATCAAGTGTTCTCACATCCTTAAATACTCAATCCAATAAGAAAATTTCAAAGGGAAAACTCAATTCATCACAAGGAGATAGAGAGGGAAAACTCCATATGATTCATCTATATCTATAATACTCGCGGTACATTAAGATCGTGTCATCTGAAGAACACGAGAGAAAGAGAGATCAAACACATAGCTACGTGTACATACCCTCAGCCCCGAGGGTGAACTACTCCCTTCTCATCATGGAGAGTGCCGACATGATGAAGATTGTCTCCGATGATGGTTTCCCCCTCCGGCAAGGTGCCGAAAAGGGCTCCCGATTGGTTTTTCGTGGCTCTCGAGGCTTGCGGCGGCGAAAATCCTGGTCCAGGTTTCTTTTCGGAGGTTTCTATATTTATAGGAAGTTTTGCTATCGATCTCACGTCAAGGGGTGCCACGAGGCGGGGGCAAGCCTGCAAGGCGCGGCCAGGGGGTGGTCGCGCCTAGCAGGCTTGCCGCCTCCTCATGGATCTTCTGGCCCAGATCCAATGCTTTGGGGTCTCTTTTGGTCCAAAAAAACATACTAAATTTTTAGCCCATTCCGAGAACTTTTATTTCCGCACAAAAAATGACACCATGGTAGTTCTACTGAAAATAGTGCCAGTCCGGGTTAGTTCTAATAAAATCATAACAAAATCATATAGAATTATTGTAAACAGGGCATCCATACTTCATAAACTATGGATACGTTGGAGACATATCAGCATCCCCAAGCTTAATTCCTGCTCGTCCTCGAGTAGGTAAATGATAAAAGAAATAATTTATGAAGTGTGAATGCTAGTACGTGCACAAGTTTGATCAATGATAATTCCAAACACATTTTCTAGCATCATTATATATCATAGATAGTAGCTCATCTTATAAAACTTTTGATGACGACAAAACAAGTTATTCACATGTTAAAGTATAGACCATAAAGTTTCTTGAAAACTAACAAACTATGCTTTCAGTCACAAAACAATTGCAATTCGTCCTCTTTTCAGGAAGGGTCTATGTAAGAGTTTTGATTTAGCAAATTCCACATACTCAACTATCATATAATATTCCATGATTGCTAACACTCAAAGCATATTTTTAGAGCAAATGGCATCCGTGAAACACAAAGGAAGATAGGGGCTTAACGTTCTGGCTCCCAACATATTTATCATATACATAATTGTAAACAATAATAATTCATGATCAAATATATTTGAATGGCCATATATGCTTGGATCTTTCCCCAACACATGATGCTTGCCAAGAGAAGAAGGCAAAATATAGGAAGTGGTGAAGATCACCATGACTCTTGCATAAAGGTAAGTACTAGAAAGTAAAAGATAGCTCCTTCATAGAGGGATGCATTGATTTGCAGAGGTGCCAGAGCTCGAGCTTTTAAAACAGAGATGAATAATAATTTTGAGCAGTTTGCTTTCATTGTCACCATCACAACCGAGAGATCTCGGTATCTTCCATGCTACATACATTATAGGCAGTTCCCAAACAGAATGGTAAAGTTTTTCATCCCCCTCCACCAATCAATCACACTCCATGGCGAGCCGAATCCACGGGTACCGTCCATACCAACAACATTCCTGGGGGAGTTTTGTTTAATTATTTTCATTTTTATTTGATTTCGGGAATGGGAATCCCTATTACCAGCCACTTTCTTGTGAATGATAGTGAATCAACACATATCGTGAGAATAACCCACCTAGCATGGAATATATTGAAAGTCCCTACTTACTATGAGCGATTCGGGCAGACAAAACAGAATATTATTTGAAGGTTTAGAGTTTGGCACATGCAAATTTACTTGGAACGGCAGGTAAATACCGCATATAGGTAGGTATGGTGGAGTCATGGAAGAACTTTGGGTTTAAGGGTGTTTGGATGCACAAGTAGTACTTCTACTTGGTGCGGAAGTTTTAGCTAGTATGAGGTGGAAGCAAGAAGCACATGTTGGAGGATCCATAACAAAATAACTTCTATACAAATATTTCCAAGCATAACTCATTATGTTGTCTTCCTTGTCCAACTTCAACTAATTTTCTCAAGTTTGAAAATAATTAATGGGTATTAACAATCATAGACGATGCCCAAGATAGTATATTTATATGTGAAATCTCTCTTCCTTCAACATTCTTTCATGAATGGTTCAAGTGACCAATGTAGTGTTTGCTGATACGTCTCCAACGTATCTATAATTTTTAATGATGGCATGCTATTATATTATCTGTTTTGGATGTTTACATGCATTAATATGCTATTTTATATTATTTTGGGGACTAACCTACTAATCTAGAGCCAAGTGCCAGTTTCTGCTTTTTCCTTGTTTTTGAGTTTTGCAGATATGAGATATTAAATGTTGTCCAAATGGAATAAAACCTTCCAAAGGAATATTTCTAGAAGGAAACAAGTCAATCAAGCTTGGAGTGCACATCATGAGAGGTGACAAGGCGCCACAAGCCAGCTAGGCATGGGCCCCTTGGATGGGCTAGCAGGCTTGTCGCTCCTTGGCAGGTCTCCTAACCCTATTCTCTAGCCTATAAATACCAAAATATTCCCCCAACACCGAAGCGAGCCACGCAAAAACTTTTCCGCTGCCGGAAGCCTCCGTTCCCAAGATATCCAATCTTGAAGACTTTTCTGGTAATCTGTCGGAGGGGGTTTAGATCACGGAGGGCATCTACATCAACTCCATTGCCCCTACAATGATGCGTGAGTAGTCCATCACAGACCTATGGGTCCATATCTAGTAGCTAGATGGCTTCTTCTCCCTCTTTCATCTTCAATACCATGTTCTTCAAGATCTTCATGGAGATCTATCCGATGTAATCATCTTTTGTGGTGTTTTTTCAAGATTCGATGAATTGTGAGTTTATGTTCAGATTATTCATGAATCTTATTTGAATATCCTTTGATTTCTTATATGCATGATTTCATATCCTTGCAAGTCTCTTCGAGTTATTGGTTTGGTTTGGCCAACTAGATTGGTAATTATTGCAATGGGAGAAGTGCTTGGTTTTTGGTTCAATCTTGCGATGTCCCCACCTAGTGACATAGTAGGGGTAGCGAGGCACGTATTGTATTGTGTTGCCATCAAGGGTAACAAGATGGGGTTTTCATCATATTGCTTGAGCTTATCCCTCTACATCATGTCATCTTTCTTAATGCGTGACTCTATTCTTAATGAACTTAATACTCTAGATGCTGGCAGGAGTCAGTCGATGTGTGGAGTAATTGTAGTAGATGCAGAATCATTTTGGTCTACTTGTCACGGACGTGATGCCTATATGCATGATCCCTTGGATAACTACATGATTATTCGCTTTTCTATCAATTGCTTGATAGTAATTTGTTTACCCACCATGATATTTGCCTTCAAGAGAGAAGCCTTTAGTGAAAACTATAGCCCCCGGGTCTATTTTCCATCATATATTTTCAATCTATACCTTGCTGAAATTTATTTATATTTTACTTTCCACACTCGTTTACATCTATCTCTTTCAGATCTAATCCTTGCAAATAACCGTGAAGGGATTGATAACCCCTTTACAGCGTTGGGTGCAAGAGTTTGATTGTTTGTGTAGGTGAAAGCATTGGTGACTTTCTTGTTACTCCTATTGTATTGATACCTTGGTTCTCAACAACTGAGGGAAATACTTATCTACTTTGCTGCATCACCCTTTCCTCTTCAAAGGAAAACCAATGCAAGCTCAAAAGGTAGCAAGAAGGATTTCTGGTGCTGTTGCCAGGGAGGATACACATCAAGCCTACCAAGTACCCATCACAAACTCATCTCTTGCATTTTCCTCTACTTTTCCTCTCCCCACTTCTAAAACTATTTTCATAAAATACTAAAAAGATTTGCCTTTTTGTTCGTCCTTCTTTCATTTGCCTTTTGTTTCCTTGTGTTGCCATGTGCCTTCTATTTGCTTGCATCTTCGCTTGCTAAAAAACTATTGATATGGATCCTCATCCACTTGCTAATATTTTAAAAAGACCATAGTGTGGTGAGTGCACTTGATTACTTCTATGGAGTTTTTTTTGAAAATCACGAATCTGAACATTTAGGCTCAACATAGGCTAACCGATAATTGTTGATGAAGAGAGGTGGGATGCGTAGCATCCCCAAGCTTAGATGCTCTAGACTTCTTGAAATATTTACTTGGGGCGCATTGGGCATCCCCAAGCCTGAGCTATTGTATGTTGTACAATCCTCTCATATCATGGTTTCACCTATTCTCAAAAACTTCATCCACACAAAACTCAAAAAGTACTCATGAGATAGGTTAGTACACATAAGAAAAAAATCAACACTTCATGTACTGCCAAGAAAAGTTGCACAATAATTTTCAAACATTAGGTACTGTACACTATCATTTCCACAATTTATATCTACCAATATAGGCTATGGAAACTGTAGGACAAGTAGATAACAAAACTATAACAGCAATCTATCCAAACATAACAGTCTGTAGCAATTTATGAAAACAATGTACTTATGTAACTCAAACGACTATTACAATATAGGAAAATATATAAAATTTATATGAAAACACTTTGTAAAAATTTCAGAAACTTTCCACATTTCGGTGAAATATGAAAGTTTAAATGCTACATAAGAAGTTTCTGTTTTCACACAACACACATCAAAACATGCAATGCAAGCATCCTAAGGCAATTCTTGGAACTTTTTATTGAAAAACAAGATTATAAATAACACCTAACAGATAAAAACAAAATAAAATGATGCTCCAAGCAAAACTCATATTATGTGACGAATAAAAATATAGCTCCAAGTAAGATATACTGATAGTGTTGAAGAGGAAAGAGGGGATGCCTTCTGGGGAAGCCCCAAGCTTAGACGCTTGAGTCTTCCTTGAATATTACATTGGGGGTGCCTTGATCATCCCCAATATTAGGTTCTTGTCACTCCTTGTTCTCCTCATATCGGTGTCTCAACCAAAACTTGAAAACTTCAATATAACAAAACATAACGGAACTTCGTTGGAAGGGTTAGTGTAATAAATAAAGATCATTATGTACTGTTAATACAAGATTCATAATTGTCATAACATAATAAATGTTTTATTATATCATTCACATAATTTATACCACTAAATATCAGCTATGGAAACACTAAAACAAGCAAACTATGCATGCAAAACAGAAACTGTCAAAAACAGAACAGTCTACAAATATCTGAATGATCACCATACTTCCCTAACTATAAAAATTATGAACAACTAGTACAACTCAACGAATTTTCATATAATTTTTTTGTAAAAATTTCAGAATTTTTGGACTCTCCAGTAAAATCAGATAATTGAAATACTGGACACAAAAGTTTCTATTTTTACACAGAATCAAACCAGCAAGTATCCACACTATCCCAAAGGCTTTACTTGGCACTTTATTGAAATAAATGACAGAAAACATGATTACTACAGTATATTAATCATGTTAACACATAAAAACAGAAGGTAAAAGTGTTGGGCTGTCTCCCAACAAGCGCTTTTCTTTAATGCATTTTAGCTAGGCATGATGAGTTCAATGATAATTGTATAGGAATAATATTTGAAACATGCAAAAGAGCATCATGAATCTCATGAAAAGGTCATTTAAGTCTAACCCAATTCCTATGAATAGGGATTTTGTGAGCAAACAAATCATGGGAACAATAATCAACTTGCATAGGAAGGCAAAACAAGCACAATTCCAAAACTTTGAACACATAGAGAGGAAACTTGATATTATTGCAATTCCTACAAGCATATGTTCCTCCCTCATAATAATTTTCAGTAGCATCATTAGGTAATTACTCAATATAACCAGCACATAAAGAATTCTTTTCATGATCTAAAGCATAGAAATTTTACTACTCTCCTCATAAGCAATTTTCTTCTCATTCATAATAGTGGGAGCAAACTCAACAAAATAACTATCATGAGCTACTTGATTGACATACCCACTTTGAATATTAAAATAATGATGAAAAATTTCATGGTTGTCATTACTTTTTATAGCATACGTGTCATCACAATAATCACCATAGATAGAAGGCATGTCATAATCATAAAAGTTTTGCTCATCAAAACTTGGGGGACTAAAAATATCTTCGTCATCAAACATAGCATCCCCAAGATTGTGGCTTTGCATATCATTAGCATCATGAATATTCAGAGAATTCACATAAAAAATATTGAAATGATGCTCATCACTCAAAGATTTAGTGACATACATTTTCCTTTCACTTGAGCACAATTTTCCTTTCCATCATTTTCATGAAAGACATTAAAAAGATGAAGCATGTGAGGCAACCTCAATTCCATATTTTTTGTAGTTTTCTTTAATAAAACCAAACTAGTTAAAAACAAGAAACTAAAATGTTTAATTTCAAGATCTAAATATATACCTTGAAGCACTGATCCCCCTGACAATGGCGCCAAAAAAGAGCTTGATGTCTACTACGCAACCTTCTTCTTGTAGACTCGTGTTGGGCCTCCAAGCATAGAGTTTTGTAGAACGGTGGCAATTTTCCCTCATGTGGCTGACCTAAGGTTTATCAATCTATGGGTGGTGTAGGATGAAGATGGTCTCTCTCAAACAACCCTACGATCAAATACAAGAAATCTCATATTTCCCCAACACACCCAATACAATGGCAAATTGTATAGGAGATACAAGTGTAATATGGATGGTAGATATAGGTTTCTGTAATCTAAAAATATGAAAACAGCAAGGTGACAAGTAACAAAAGTGAGCACAAACGGTATTGCAATGCTTGAAGACAAGGCCTAGGGTTCAAACTTTCACTAGTGCAATCTCTTAAAAATACCAACATAGTTGAATCATACGTAAATACCTATCGTGTGACAAAGAGTTCACTCCAAAGTCACAAATAGCAGAGAACTAACGAAGAAATTATTGTTCGGTACGAAACCACCTCAAACTTATCTTTTCCGATCAATCTTATGATCTATCCCTATAAGTGTCACGAACAGCCCTAGAGTTCGTACTAACATGAGACCTTAAGACACACATCAACCAAAACGCTAATGCACCTAGATACTCCAATGTCACCACGAGTACCCATGGGCTGGATTATACGATATCCATCACACAATTTCAGATTCATCATATCCAATCCAACACAAAGAACTTCAAAGAGTGCCCCAAATTATCTACTAGAAAGTCAAGAAAAAACGTGTGCCAACCCCTATGCATAGGTTCCCAAGGTGACAGAACCCACAACTTGATCAACAAAACATAATCAAGTGGATCAATATAACATCCCATTGTCACCATGGATATCATATCGCAAGACATACATCAAGTGTTCTCAAATCCTTAAAGACTCAATCCGATAAGAAAACTTCAAAGGGAAAACTCAATTCATCACAAGAAGATCAAGAGGGGAAAAGTCAATATGATTCATTTATATCAATAATGCTCGCGGTACATCAAGATCGGTTCATCTCAAGAACACAAGAGAGAGAGAGAGATCAAACAGATAGCTACTGGTACATACCCTCAACGCTGAGGGTGAACTACTCCCTCATTGTCATGGAGAGCGTCGGGATGATGAAGATGGCCTCCGATGAAGGTTTCCCCCTCTGGCAGGGTGCCGGAACGGGCTTTCGATTGGGTTTTCGTGGCTCTAGAGGCTTGCAGCAGCAGAACTCCCGATCTAGGTTTCTTTTCCAAGGTTTCTATATTTATAGGATTTTTTAGCATCGATCTCATGTCAAGGGGTGCCACGATGCGGTGTCTCGCCTGCTATGTGCGGCCAGGGGGTGGTCGCTCCTAGCAGGCTTGCCACCTCCTCGTGGCTCTTCTGACCAGCTCCAATGCTTCGAGGCTCTGTTTTGGTCCACAAAAAATCTTACTAAATTTTCAGCCCATTCAAGAACTTTTATTTCTGCACAAAAAATGAAACAACGGTAGTTCTGCTGAAAACAACGTCAGTCCGGGCTAGTTCTAATAAAATCATACCAAATTCATAAAGAATTATTGTAAACATGGCATGAATACTTCAGACATTATAGATACGTTGGAGACGTATCATTCACCGAGCACAAACTGCATGTATGGACGGATGTGAAGCTGGTCAAGCAACCCCTGCGCCGTTTCTCTGAGGTGAAGCGGCGTACTTTAGGAGAAGATATCGCCCGGCTACTCGCATCCGGCTTGACATGGAAGTGTCCCACCCGGACTGGCTAGGCAACCCAGTCCTGGTGCTGAAGAGGAGCAAGACAGGGCGCATGTGTATTGACTACACGAGCCTGAACAAGGTATGTCCCAAGGACCCATTCGCCCTGCCACGGATCAATCAAGTCATCGACTCTATGACCGGCTGCGACCTGCTGTCCTTCCTAGACGCCTACTCAGGCTACTACCAGATCAAGCTGGATCCAGTCGACCGGGTAAAGACCTCCTTCATCACCCCTTTCGGGGCCTACTGCTACATCACAATGTCCTTCGGCCTGAAGAACGCATGGGCTACCTTCCAGCGCTGCATGCAGAAGTGCCTCCTGTCTTAGATAGGCAAGAACGTCCACGTCTATGTTGACTACATAGCTTTAAGGAACTGTTGGTCTTGCTTTACATTAAGCTTCTCGAAGCGGAGCTTCTCATGTGTCCTTTCAAGCTCTCTATGATCTTGTAGAGTAAACTCATGATCTAACTTAATAGTTTTTAGTTCCTGAGTTAGTCATTCTATTCCTAACTTATCATCACCACATGACTTATCTAGACTAGGGTGATTACAAGCAAGTTCATCTTGACCAACATTACTTGATTTGTCAAATAGCAAGTCATCTTCAATTAACAAGTCATCCTCATCACTATGGAAATCAAGATACTCAGGGTGTGATATCTTGGGGACTTTAGCCATGAAGCAACATCCACTCCCTTCATTTGGTGCATCAAATAAGTTGTAGGAGTTGGTTGTCACTAGTGCAAGTCCGGCAACACCTCAATCTTGACCATAGTCGGAGTTGGAGTGATAGCTTCTCTCGGAGTGGTTGTTGGATACGGACCCAGAAACCCATTCACCAACATGAGCTTGATGTCTTCTTCTTGAGTAGCTCTTGGTGTACTTGTCCTTCTTCTATGAGTCCCTACTTCTCCTTGAGGGTCTTCATTCATAACTATCATCCCTACTGCTTCTCTCTCTCCAGTTGACCCGTCTCTTGAGGTTCATCTTCTTGGTGACTCTTCTTTCCTTTTGTAAGGAGCCATCCACTCACTACAGTAGTGTCCGGGCTTCCCCCAATTGTAGTAGTTTCACTCGTGGCTTGACGAACGCTTCTCTTCATATCTTGAGTTGGAGCTTCGATCTTTGCCTCTATTCTTGTAGAAATTGTTAAATTTCTTAACCATGACGCTTATCTCTTCATTTGTGACAAGGTTGCCGCTTGATGTAGAGGGAGCATCACTTGTGGCCTTGTAAGCACCACTAGACTTGTGGTGAAGCTCTTCGTTGTCCTTGAGTGTCATCTCATGAGAACCAATCCTTCCAATCACTTATGTTGGGTTGACATCTTTATATTTGGGCACCATTTGGATCAATGAGGATACGGTGTCATATCGATCATCCAAAGCTTGAAGTATCTTCTTGATGATGAATTTTTCGGTCATTTCTTCGCTTCCTAAGCCGACAATCTCATTGGTGATGAGTGCTAGCCTAGAGTACATCTCAGCAAATCCTTCACCATCCTTCATATTGAACTTGTCAAGCTGACTTTGAAGAACATCCAACTTGGATTATCTCACAAATCCAGTATCTTCATGCATATCAACAAAAGTATCCCAAATCTCTTTTGCATTCTCAAGACGGCTGATTTTGTTGGATTCTTCGGGACATAGGCAGTTGAATAGAATGTCACATGCTTGAGCATTTAATTGCAACATCTTCGATTCTTCCACAGTGGCTTTGCGATCCGGTTCCCTTCCATCCACAAAGAATTCACCTTGCAATCCAACACGAACAACAGCCCAAACAGCGGGGTTATGACCAAGAAGATGCATTTTCATTTTGTGCTTCCAACTAGCAAAATTAGTACCATCAAAGAACGGACCTCTGGGGTGATAATTTCCCTCACTAGATTCCATACTCTCCTAGGTTGTGAAACCAATGCAATGGAGACCAAAGCTCTGATACCACTTGTAGGATTAAAAGTAGGTCTAGAGGGGGTGATTAGACTACTTGAACAAATAAAAATTTATTTTTTCCAATTATAAGTGTTGGTAGATTTTAGCATTCATAGCAAGTCAAGTACACCCTACACATGCATGTCTATGAGTATAACAACGGAAAGTAAAGACAAGCATGAATAGTAAAGGAAGGGTAGGAAGATCAAACGCAATTTGAAGACACGATGATTTTTCCTGTGGTTCCGATAGATGGTGCTATTGTACGTCCACATTTATGGAGTCTTCAACCCATAGAGGGTAACGGTCGCGAGAGTCCATGGAGGGATCTTCCCACGAAGGGTTCCACGAAGAAGCAACCTTGATTATACCATGATGGCCTACATCCACGGAGGACTATCCTAACTCGGTTAGATCTTCACGAATTAGGTCATCTCCTTGCCCTTACAAACTTATTGGTTCACTCCACAACACGAAGTAGGAGGCTCCCAAGCGACACCTAACCAATCTAGGAGGCACCACCCTCCAAAAGGTAATAGGCTCTATAATGTCGATGAACTCCTTGCTTTTGTGCTTCAAGATGATAGACTCCTCAACACACAATCACTCTCTCGCAGAACTGGATTTGGTGGATGAGATTGATTGGGTGGAAAGAAACTTGCGGAGGCTAGAGATCAAGATTCATATGGTTGGAATGGAATGGCATGATCTCAACACATGAGTAGGTGGCTCTCACTCACGAAATCAACTGGGATGAGTGGGGGTCTGTTTTGAGTGCTTCTCTTGCGAGTGTGTTGTGGTGGTGGCGCATATATATGCATCTCCAAAAATCCAACAGTTACACCTAATAAGTCAAACTCGGTGACACCAATGAGTTAATATTGATTGTACCGAGTTGCCTCAAAGGTAGAAACTTTTGAATCTCGGTGAGACCGATACATAGAACATGGTTGCACCGATAAGGTGACCAAACTCGGTGACACGGATTCAACAAACTTGGTGGAACTGATTTTGTGAACTTGCATAAAACTAAGTTGGCAACCCAAACTCGGTAGCACCGAAGTAGAATCGGTTGCACGAAGTGGCTAGGGTTTGGCTGAGTCCGTCTGAGGCTGAGAATAGGTGGCATCGAGTGGAAAGTGTCGATTGCACCGATTTTGGGAATTTGGCTTTGGACATACTTTTGTGGAAGAGCTTGTGGGTGTATGTGGTGACTATCACTTATGCATCTTTGAGCATTTTGTTCACCAATAATACCTTACCCCCTTTTGATAGTATTGGTTTTCCTATGGACCCAAAGTGATTTCTCACAAAGTAAAATCTAGAGTCCTCTTGCTTGAAGCTTTGCCAATCTATTTCCTTGCATCTTGGGGTATTCCATAATCCTTTTGCCAACCCATCGTTGAACTTTTCGTGAAACATGCTCAGTGGAAACAATAGTTCAATGACACATATGTTGTTATTGATTACCAAACCAACCAAGGGAGCAAATGTGCTTCCACAATGTTACATAGAATCAAACATTACATTGATCGGTTGAGATAATTTATTATGCCATCCAAGGCACAGTCCTCCTGTGAAATACGAGCGGCGGGCATCACTTGGTCATAGACCAAGTGAAGCGGTATTTCGTTTCCATCTTCCCTACCGGCCCAACCCAAGCCAGGTGCTCTTGGTTGAGTTTGGTGAAACGGGTCTTCACCATGGCCCATGCCTACCGAGCCCATCTCGACAAGCTGAAGTCTTCCATAGTGAGGGAGTGCTGGATTAAGGGGTCCTCGGATAGCCGACTGTTTCTCATGGGCCGGACTATATGGGCCACAAAGTGATCATTGGGTGATCGAGGGCCCTGTCACCAGGATGGAAGCTTTAAGAACCGTGGCATGTCCTCCGAATTGACGACTGTAGTTAGGCGTGTTTATCTCTTTGGCATGTAACCGACCATGTGTAGACACTAGGTACCCTCGGCGTCTATATAAGTTGAAGGGTTTTAGGTTGTAGACATAGAACAACTCATCTAGGGTTAGCTATTCGATCTCAAGGTAGATAAACTATGTAACCCCCATATCATCAATACAATCAAGCAGGACATACGGTATTACCTCAATAGGAGGTCCCGAACCTAGGTAAAACCATGTCCCTTTCGTCTCCTATTACCATAGATCCTAGTCTCATAGTTCGGGACCCCCTACCCGAGATCTGCCGGTTTTGACACCAACATTGTTGCTTTCATTGAGAGGTCCACTGTGATCACCGAAGGAATCGATGGATTACCTCGTCACGAGCAACGACACCTGCATCTAGGGGGTTCTTTCCCCTAATTAGACTCTCACAGGCGGCGACATCTTGTCACACGCCGACCCAATTAGCCATCTCGGCAAGATAGAAAAATCACCCCCCATCAAAGAATCAAGTTCAAAACCGTAGAGTTTGTTGCTGATACACGGGGAGAACTCGTCTTCATACAACCCTTGACCCTCGAGGAGGAGCCTGTAACTATCGATGCCTCGACGCCGAAGACATTGGGTCTCGCCCCCAACAGAGTCGTCGCCCCCGGGCGGTCGAGAACACCCAATCCGGTGGATCTGACCGGATCTACCATGGCTAGACGGAACACGGATCCACTATCTCGCAGCTCAGAAACCGCCATGCCGCATATTAATAACACTCGCTTTGGAGACACGCATCCTACCATCGCCTCATTTTTAAACGAGTTGTTTGATCGAGTTGAGATCATACTATGTCGGTCTACGATGGGCTCGGGATCAAACCTGACGATAGGGAGATTCTTGTCCCCATGGTCACCAACCTTGTCGCTACCGTCGAGTGTCTGGCTAAGGACTTGTCCTAACAACCGGAATTAAAAATAATCTACACCCCGATCTCCAATCTCCAAGACTTCACCGGCAAACCAGATGCCAGAATTTTTCCGAAGCTTGACCATTATCGGTCCGAGATCTATCATACAATTTGGAGTCTGAATTTCCAAGCACACAATGTGGCGTGGAGTCAAATTTTGTTCACCCATCACCCAATATGATCATCCCATTATCGCACCAAACCCCGCGTCTTCGGACTTACGGGATATTAAACAATTACCAAAAGAGTTAGTTCATCACCTTTGGGCCAGACTCCTACTCGCTAGAAGCAGAGAAAAAGGACTTACTGACCAAGATATAATGGCAACTTTCAGTCGCAGTTGCCATGATGAAGCGATACTTAAGGGCCTGGCTCGCCGACACATTCGTGACTTTTCTGAGCTATCCGATGTGGTACACAAATATTGTGCCATGGAAAGTGCTTGGTAATCCGAATGATTATTTCAGAAACAACTTTCCCCGAACGCCCTAGTGTAGATCGGAAAAAGAGGATACCTCCAAAGCGGCCAGCCAGATTCGAACCGCCAAAAAAAGAAAGAGGCCCATTACAAGGGTCAGTACTATCCTTGATGGACTATTGGATAAACCTTGCCCCATAGATTCCGTACTGCTGAACACAAGCCCGACTCATAGCCTTAGAGCTTGCTGGGTTGTCAGGCAAGTTGCAAAAAGCGGTGAAGCCATACTTGAGGTGCTTCCGTCGAATAGAAGCTCCCCATTGTCGCCCGAATACAATGTCGAAGTCCGGACAGTCTATGAAACTTTCCCCTCGAGGAACAGGAGGAAAAGAGCTCTTAGGGAACTCGAACAGGTCTACCATGTGCCAGCAACAAGTGCATGGGCAGACATACCTATTACCTATACAGATACTGACCGGCTAGCTATTCTTTCCAGTCATTCACCGGCCGCACTAGTCCTGAACCCCATCATCAATGGCTACAGGTCACATAAGATGTTGATGGACGGCGGCAGTAGTTTAAACCTAATCTATGAAGGCACCCTGGAAAACATGCAGTTTGACTGATCTTGCATTGAGCATAGCAACATGACTTTCCAGGGAAAGAGGCACGTTATTCAGGACGTATTGTCCTGTATGTAGTGTTCGCCACGCTCAAAAACTACCGATCTGAAGAACTTCTCTTCCACATCGTGCCTTTCCCATGCGGCTACCACGCCCTATTAGGACGTGACGCCTTCACAAAATTTCAGGCTATACCCCATTGATGGTACATGAAACTTAAAATGCCAGGACCAAATATAGTGATCACAATTGCCACTGATCCAAATATACCCTTTCGGGACGAAAACAAAACGGCAACACTTGCACTCGAGGCACTGGCTGAGACCTTCGCTGCAGAAGAACTAACCGCAGTGCAGTCAACAGTTGACAAGGACGATGTGATCCTTAGCAAAAGGACCAAACCCACGTCCTTCAAAACCGTAGAGGAGATTATTAAGTTTCAAGTGCATCTGACGGACCCCAATAAAACAGAATCCATCGGAGCACAACTTGATCCCATAGTTGATAAGGCATTGTGGACCTTTCTATGAGAAAATTAGCATATGTTTGCTTGGCATCCTTCCGATATGCCCGGAATTCCATGGAGGCTTGCAGAATATAGTCTTAACATCATTGTAGGCTTCAAGCCCGTTAAGCAAACTCTGCGCCGCTTTTTCGAACCCAAATGACAAGCTATGGGTGAAGAATTAGCTAAACTGCTAGAGGCTGGATTAATTTGGGACATTAAGCACCCCGAATGGTTGGCAAACCTGGTGATGGTACCGAAGAAAGATAAGTCCTGGCGGTTGTGCGTCGATTTTAAAGACCTCAATAAAGTCTGTCCTAAGGACCCTTTCCCCTTACCGGGCATAGCCAAATCATTGATGCCACAGCCAGACACGATTTTTGGTGTTTCCTCGACGCTTATTTCGGATACCATCAAATCAAAATGAAGGAATACGACCAAGCGGCAACGGCGTTCATCACCCCTACGGGACATTCTGCTTTAACACGATGCCCTTCGGGCTAAAAACGCTGGGGCCACATATCAGTGCATGATCCAAACTTGTCTCACAGCACAGGTTGGTAAGATAGTCGAGGCATAAGTGGACAACATGGTAATTAAAACCAAACATGTCAGCCAGTTGATCGATGACCTATTGCAAACCTTTGCCAGCCTACGCGAGTATGACCTATGACTCAATCCGGAAAAATGTGTATTCAGAGTTCTATCTAGTAAACTGCTTGGATTCATTATCTCCCATAGAGAAATATAAGTGAATCCGTCTAAGATCCGCGCTCTATCGAAACTTGCAATTCGACAAAGCTAAAGCATGTACATAGGCTGGTCGTTTGTGTTGTGGCGTTAAGCCGCTTTAAATCCCGCCTCAGAGAGAAATCTTTACGTCTCTATAAACTGCTAAAAAGGACCAACAACTTCGAGGGGACCAACGAAGCAGCGGCTGCGTTACAGGAAACTAAAACACTACTGGCAACCAATCCCATACTCACAACACCAGCCGCCGGTGAGCCCATTTTATTATACATATCGGTTACCAACCAAGTCTTTAGCACAGTGCTCCTCGTCGAACGAGATGAGTAGGGACACAAATTGCATACTCAGAAGACAGTCTATTACGTGTCAGAAGTACTAACGCAGTGCAAGTACAGATACCCGCACTACCAGAAGATAGCCTACACAATATTTATGGCATCACGGAAACTCAGACACTACTTACAAGAGTGTGCAACAACGGTAGCATCTGAAGTACCCCTGAATGATATAATCAACAACAGGGACGCCATCGGCCGCATAAACAAGTGAGTAATTGAGCTCCTTCCCTTTGAAATAACCTAAAAGCCACGACGTGCCATAAAATCTCAGGCATTGGCAGACTTCCTAGTTGAATGGACCGAGGCCGAGCTCCCCAAGGAATATAGTACATATTCCCATTGGACAATGTACTTTGATGGATCCAAACCTTGGACGGACTGGGGACTAGAGTTATCATCACATCCCCCACAGGCGACAATGTGTGATACGTGTTGCCGATTATGTATGCCGACTCCAACAATGCAGCCGAATACAAAGCCCTTTTGCACGGTCTTCGGATGGAAGTATCAATGGGCATACAACGGCTGGAGGTATGGGGATACTCCAACTTGGCCATCACCCAAATGAATGGCAAATTCGACGCCAAAAAGCAGAAGATGGCGGCATACAGAAATGTCGTCTTAAAAATATCCGCACGGTTCAAGGGGTTGGAATTTCACCACGTCACTCTCTAAAACAACCAAGTCACCGACCTACTGGTCCGCATGGGGGCTAAGCGCAACCCTGTCCCAAGAAACACCTTCATGGAGCAGCGCTTTAAGCCATCCGTGGTTTGGCAGGACGATCACAAGGGCACTGGTCTAGATACGGCGGAACAGGTTGTTCCCCTATAAATGAACCATACGATCAAATCATCAGCGGCTCTGTAATGGATGAAATGCCTTTGTCCCATGAAGTCATGGTGGTAATCGTGCCATGGACACAGCCCTTCCTCGCCTACCTTCTTCGCAAGGAACTCCCCGACGACCAGACAGAGGCGTGGCGCATAGTTCGGCAACCAAGGCCTATAAAGTACACGCATGTGAGTGATACAAGAAAAGCACCTCCAGAATATTACAATGGTGCATATCTAAGGAAGAAGGATGGGAGCTCCTAGCTGAAGTCCACGCAGGCATGGGCAGCCACCACGTCGCGGCAAGAGCCTTAGTTAGCAAGGCTTTCCAAGCTGGCTTATTTTTGCCCCACAGCTCGGGCGGACGCCCAGTCGCTTGTCAAGGACTGCGTGGGTTGTCAACTTTTCGCAAATCAAAGACACTTGCCCCCAACAGCCTTTAGACTATTCCGATCACCTAAACTTTCATGGTCTCGGGGCTAGACATGGTCAGACCCCTTAAAGGGGGGACCAAGAAGAATAAATATCTACTGGTCATGGTTGACAAGTTCACCAAATGGATAGAGGCAAAGCCCATTAAATCGGCCAAGTCCGCACTAGTGATCGACTTTATCTCCGGCGTAGTGCACCGTTACGGTGTCCCACATAGTATAATAACGGAAAATGTATCCAATTTCACGGCCCATGATGTGCAAGACTATTGCACAAAATTGGGCATAAGCTCGATTACGCATTAGTATATCATCCACAGAACAATGGACAAGTCGAATGAGCAAACGATCTCATTATGAGAGGCATTCAGCCACGTTTGATCCAATATCTTCATGAGTCCAACTATCATTGGGTGGAGGAGCTCGACTCCATTTTATGTGGCCTGCGTACCACCCCGAACAGATCAACGGGATACACACCTTTCTTCATGGTCTATGGGGAAGAAGCAGTCCTCCCCTGCGACATTATTCACGATGCACCAAGGGTGCACATGTACGAGGAAAAGGACGCCGAGTTAGATTGGTAGGTGGACCTGGACGCCTTAGAAGGAGAGCGCGACATAGCTCGGGCTCGCTCTACTTTTGACCAACAACAGGCGCGACGTTACCAGAGTAGGGAGGTGAGGGCGAAGGTGTATTACGTAGGCAAACTCGTCCTATGGATCCCGGAGAAGCAGAAGCATTAACTCAACCCCAAATGGTAAGGCCCCTTCATAATCGACGAAGTACTCGCAGGAGGAGCTTACCATATTCGGAGCCCGTCAAACAACCTCCTTGAACCAAACCCATGGAATGCTTCTCGTCTTCAGCGCTTCTAAGAATAAACTAGTGTCGTCACATTCTCTAGATTTTTTCCTTATTTTTCTTTCTTTTTTCCTTCCCCTCCCACCTTGTTGTTTGTTAGGATTGAATGTTTTCCCTTTCTCCCCATGTTCGGTTCAACTGATCTTGTACTAAAATTACCGGTTTACACCCTCAAGTGTTGAGTCTGAACACTGTACCTGGGGGGCTTCTTCTCGAAGCCAACACTTTTATAAGCATTTACCAACACTTATCGTGTACACACGTTTCCTTTGTCACGTTCAATCCATCGTATGCATCAAATCAAACTAAGACTTTGCCAAGCCGGGTTGCCTCGCTCCTGTGTTTACCCTTTACATTCCAGGTTGTTCGGCTAGAGGGCAAATGGAGCACCTCTGCGACTATTACGACCGGGTCATCCGGATATGTACATCAGACGGGTGAAGTCAATATCTAGCTATCTTACATAGACAATTGGTCGGCCGTGACCGAAGCAATTAATACGTCTATGGAAGTTATCACCATTGCTTGGGCTTCTTTCTTCTTAAAGCCCTTAGCCGCATACTGGCAGTATGTGGACTGCTACCTATGACCTTCGTAGGACCCTAAAAAATTTATTGATAGAGGTACTATTTTCGTTGGAAGATGTTTCTTACGCTAAGTAGTAATATAACATATCGCCCTGCGTGCTTTCTGTCTGTTCGCACCACAAGGCCGGATTGTATGGTTCCCCAAACAAATTCTCCCTTTTACGGTGACAAATTACTAGGAACACTCCCGAGCTCTTCGCATAGGAGGTAGAAATCGATAGCCGGTTAAAACAAAGTTTACAACACGGATGGAGTAACAACTCGTTTGTTCATACACAAGTATGCATAATTACACATTCGGCTGCTGATCGAGATCATCGATTATAGTATCTAGGGCACAGTCTTCTTGCGAAAGACGGGCGGTAGGCATCACCTGATCATACACCAGGTGGAGTGGCACTTGTTGTCCATCTGACCCCACTGGACCAACCTAAGCCATATGCTCAGGATTAAGTCCGGTGTAGCGGGTCTTGATCATCGCCCACGCTTCCCATGCTCCTCCCGGCAACCCGATGTCTTCCACAGCTCGAACCTACTTCGGGCTCCCTTGAAACGATCGATTAGTCCGGTCATTCCCTCCGGAGGTTGTTCGGTAGGCCATAGTGCCTTTACCATACTTTTCATCGCTTTTCGTGCATGATCATGAAGAGCGAAAAGCCCCTTCATCAGGTTCCTCCGGTAGGATCCGATCACTTCTTTAGGACGCCTAGATAGGAGACCTATACATGTGGAAACGACATGCTTATTTTACTTCCTCTATAAGAAGTACTTATCAATGTTAGAATCATACTTGCCGAACATGCCCCTCTGTAGTTTCTGGTTTTGTTCTTGGACTCGGGCCAATTGAGTTTTTAAACTCTCAATTTCTTTGGCCTGTTGTTTATTCTCCGCTTGGAGATGGTTCAGAACACGATAGCCAACCATGTGCTGGGACTCGGCGTATCGCTGAGATTCTCGGGCTTCATCCAACTCCTTTTGCATATGCCCTATTGATTCAGCTGCTAAAAAGAATCCTTGGATCAGCATGGAAATATACTAAGAATAGCAGCACAGATGTACTAAGCATGGGCCTCCCGAGTGAAGCTCTTCACTTCCTTTAGCTCGGCCTTCACAGATTGAACCTGTGATCGGCTATTCTCCAGCTCCTTGGACAATTGCTCATTTTTTTGCCTTCAAGCCCGCATTAGCAGTAAAACAACACAGGGACCCTTAATTCGGTCATTTCGAACTAATTTAAGGCTCAGGGGCTACTGGGTTTACATGAGTGTCCGGACTCTTTAAAGTCGATTTCTTACCTGCATGTTGGCCGATATCAACTTCATGGCCTCTCCAAACCTAGATCGGGTAGCACCAATGTGCGCACTCATCATGCGTAGGGCACCAAACTCTTGTTTGTTGAGTACTTGCTGGCGTAGGGCCTCCTGTTGTGGCCGATGATTCATGACACTTCCCACTTCCGATTTGGTGACAGACATGGCGTCACCAGAATCGGCAGGGGCCGGATTGGACATAGGGGCCTCGGTAGCAGGTTCAGCATGAGCCGTAGCTCTGGAATTTTGAGCACTGCCAGGCACCTTGGAAACCTCTTCTGCGAGAGAGGCTTGGGCATTTTGCCTGAGTATTTCAATGAAATAACTGCTGAAAGGCTCTATTGGTTGTGATAATAAGCAGACATCTGAACAAAATACCTTTGGGTGGAGTGAGTTGGCGAACTCGTCCTCGCAGCCGGCTCATTTGTTGGTTCCCTGTTGGTTTCCGATCCGGACACTGTTTTGGTTGCCAGCGTATGACGCATGGATCGATGGCGCTTGGGACGAGGAGCCGGCGCGTTCGGGGCATTGTTGGATGCTTGCCTTTTGCGGGACGAGCTCTTCTTCTTCTTGTTTTTGCATGAACATTGAATGACCTAGGGTAATCGGCAATGATAGCCACCTACGATCGGTCGAGGCTCTCCTGGTAGAAAACTCCGTCTTCAAATTCAAATTAAAGAACCGGATCCTCGTGAAAACCTGGATCATCGTCATGGGAGTAGTCTTCGGGCTGAGAAGCCACACAGTTCACTATCTCAATGAAGCTTCTCCATTCCTGTTCACGTAAGGTTAATGGCTTCGGTCAAGTAAGTCTTACACATTCGATGGGATTGTGGCTCGAATATCCTTCCTTGGTTGATTGCCGAATAAAATCTTCTTGCTCTCCTTTATATAGGTCGGCGAGTGCGACAACCAACGATGTTTGATCGACAGGACCTTGTCTTCGGGAGCGCATGGTGTCGCTTGCCCTGTTGTAACGCCACAAGGGATCTATCCTCTGTTGGAGGGGCTGCATGTTCTGGGTGATGGCGTCGGACATGACAGCGATCATGGTCCGGTTGCGGTGGCTAAATATTCGCACCTTGGCTGCTAGGCATTGCACTTCTACGCTGTCCTCTTGGGACGAACTCTTCGGCTGCCAGTTGTACCTTTTCTTCAAGGAGGCGTCGCACTACTCGGGCAGACTCCTTCGAGCGGGCTCGAACAGGGGGCGTCTTCGATGTAAAGCCATTACAAAGTCCATTCTTCGGATTCCATCGGTGTACCCACCGGATACCCCATACCCGCTATGCGGCATACTTCGGCCCCGACCTCCAAGATTGTCTTGTCCCGAGTTCGAGGGACAAGGCAGAAATATGTCATCCATAGTTCCAAATGCACCTCACAGCCAAGTAACATCTCGCAAAGTTCTACGAAGCCTGAGATGTGCATGATAGACCCCGGGGTGAGGTGGTGGAGCTCGATCCCATAGAATTCCAGCAATCCCCTCAAGAACGGATGGATGGGAAACCCCAGGCCCCGCAAGAGAAAGGGCACAAAGCATACACATTCCCCCTTTGAGGATTGGGGAAATGCTCCACGAAAACTTCATTGTTATAAGAAGATAAGCCTGCGTAGGTTACCGCCAGATCCGAAGAAGGGAGATACCCCTGGGTCTCTAGATTGCGCAGCCGCAAGAGCAATACGGAGCAGCTGGTCCACTCCCTGGGATGGGAGCCGTAGGGGCGCGAGGAAGAGATAGGGGCGCTCGCCATGATTTCCGTGGTGATCTTCCACTAGGAGTTTTTTCCAATGGGGAGGAGGAGGAGGAGGAGGATGTGGTCTAAACCATGATTCTATTTGTTTAAATGGGTAGAGCCTCCATTACGGAAGGGCAGCCCTATAAAAAATCACTAAAACGCTCGTCTCCCCATGATGCGTGAAATCGAGGAACGCTGGCGGTTATTATAATGGACTTGGAGAGCTCATGATGCTTGGGATTTGACCGATTACCGGTCGGTTGCCGAACAAGAGGGAATAGGGGACTCGCCTTGCAAGTCGGACATGATGACGATTATCCGGATATACATCGACGTTGAAGACTAGTCCGGGGGCTACTGAGGGAGTCCTGGATTAAGGGGTGTTCGGATGGCCGACCTGTTTCTCATGGGTCGGACTATATGGGTAATAAAGTGATCATTGGATGATCGAGGGCCCCATCGCCAGGATGGAAGCTTCGAGAACTGTGGCGTGTCCTCCAAGTTGATGACCGTAGTTAGGCGTGTTTATCTCTTCGGTGTGTAACCGACCATGTGTAAACCCTAGGTACCCTTGGCGTCTATATAAGCCGGAGGGTTTTAGGTTTTAGACATAGAACAACTCATCTAGGGTTAGCTATTCGATCTTCAGGTAGATCAACTCTGTAACCCCCATATCATCAATACAATCAAGCAGGATGTAGGGTATTACCTCCGTAGGAGGGCCTGAACCTGGGTAAAACCTTGTCCATTTCGTCTCCTGTTACCATCATTCCTAGTCTCACAGTTCGGGACCCCCTACCCGAGAACTGCTAGTTTTGACACCGACACATAGCTCAAAATGACTTCGGGCTACTTTAAAATCATCCGCCAGTTCGGCCATCCCTTGTAGAGGTGTCTCGGTTGGCCAGAGCGCCCTGGTCATGCTCCTCATAGCTTTCCGAGCTCGCTCGTGCACATGGACAGTTCCTTCAACCGGTCCCCACCAAATGAGTTGATCTCTTCCTTAGGACGACCGGTTAGGAGGCCTGAGCACGGCATATGACGTATCAATTACACTCGACGCAACATGCATACTTTATGGAATTCTAGGTTAGAAATTAAGTTACAGAACATGCCACCCATTAATTTCTGGCTCTCCTCATGGGTTTGTGACATTCGAGTTTGAAGCTCTTAATTTCTTTGGCCTATCATTTGTTTTCCTCTTTGACTTTGTTCTTTTCTTCACGACATTGTTCCAATACGCGGTAACCTGGCTCAAGGTGAGACTCGGTATACCTTTGAGTTTCTCGAGACGCATCCAAATCCTTTTGCAGTTGACCTATGGATTCGGCTGGTACAACACAATCGTTCATTAGAAAGTGTGTCTTAAAAAAATGGAACATAATAACCACCTCTTTTTACTTAGTGTGTTCCTCTCTGGTAATTTTTTTCACCTCCGGTTCGGCCATGATAGGCATCAAATCTGTCTGGCTCGACTTGAGGTCCTTGGACAACTTCTTGTTTTGCTACTTTAAATCCTATATAGTAGCGAAACAGTATTTAGACCCTTAACTCAGTCGTCCCGACCGAATTAAGGTTCGGGGGCTACTGGGTTAGGACTTATGTTCGGTTATCAAAGCTGACTACTTACCCACATGTTGGAAGGCATTAGTTTGGCAGCTCCCTCGAGGCCTGCTCAGACAGCTCCAAGGTGTGTGTCCACCAAACTAAGATCGTTAAACTCTGGATTGGACAATGTTGGGTGGCGCATGGACTCCTTTCACCGCCGGTGATTCATTGCACTTTCAACCTCGGAATTAGTAACCAAGACTCTCTCAGAATCCCTAGGGAGCTGATCCGTAACAGGGACTCTCACTTCAGCTTCAGCAGGGGCTGAAGGCCTTGATTGATGACGGCTATCTGGCGCCTCAATAGCGTCTTACGATAAGGGTGTCTGTACTCGTCTCCTAAGTGTTTTGGCAAAAAGACTATGATTACTTAAGGTAACAGTAACTGAAATGCAAAGTTAATTTGAGTACCTTTTGGTAGAGGGTGCAGATGATGTGTTCCCCACCATTGTCCCTCGCTTGGGTCCCCCGCCAGTGTTTGATGCGGACCCAGCTGAGGTAGCTTGGGATGGTGTTTGGCGCGTAGTCCGACGACCCTTGTGGGAGGAGTCAGTATGTTTGGAATCACGGGAGGATTACACCCTTTTGAGATGGGGCCTTCTGTTTTACTTACGGTAGAAGAAGCAAGAATCCGGGGATGATCGCCATGAGGGCCACCTTGTGTTTGTCGACACTCTACTGGTAATAAACCCGTCCTCAAAGACAATCGAAATATCCGGATCATCGTCAAATCCGGGATCATTGTCACGGGAATAATTCTTTGGTTGGGGGCTGGGCAGTTGATTGTCGCGATCCAACATCTCCATTTCTGTTAGGAAAGACAGAAGGTCTTGATGAGTAAAATCAAACATAAGCATCCGAACTATGGGAACATGATCAAACATACCCATTCAATGTGGTTGTACGTGGAAAAGCCATCCTTGATTGTCAGGCGGGCATACTCTTATTTTTCTCCTTTGAAGAGATCGACCAGAATAGCCGCTAGTCCTTTCCGGTTTTCAGGCCCTTGTCATCTGGAACGGGTGGTGTCGCTTGTCCTGTTGTAACACCACAGAGGATGCGTCCGTTGTTGAATAGGTTGGACACACCGGGTAATCACTAAAAGGTGTAGGATCGATAGAGGGGTGTCTAGAGGGGAGGGTGAATAGACTACTAGAATAAATTTAAATCCTAACCTTTTACCAAGTTATTTGGTTGGCAGATTTTAACTATTTTAGCAAGTCTAGAAAGTCTAACAGCCCTACACATGCATGTCTACAAATATGGCAGCAGAAAGTAAGGACATTGCACATGTAAGTAAAGAGATGAGATAGGAAGATCAAACACAATAGGAGGCTCAAGGATTCTTTCGCGTGGTTCCGGTAGGTGGTGCTATCGTTGTCCACGTTCATGGAGTATTCAACCCAGGGAGGGTAACGGTCGTGAGAGTCCACGAAGGGCTCTACCCACGGAGGGTTCCACAGAGAAGCGACCTTGACTATTCCATGCGGCTTCCGTCCATGAAGGACTAGCCTAACTATGGGTAGATCTTCACGAAGTAGGCGATCTCCTTGCCCTTAGAAACTTCTTGGTTCACTCCACAACACGAAGTAGGAGGCTCCCAAGCGATACCTAACCAATCTAGGAGGCACCACCCTCCAAAAGTTAATAGGATCGGTAATGATGATGAACTCCTTGCTCTTGTGCTTCAAGATGATAGACTCCTCAATACACATTCACTCTCTCACAGATTTATCTTGGTAGAAAAGATGGGATTGGTTGAAAGCAACTTGGGGAGGCTAAAAATCAAGATCCATATGGTTAGAGTGGAAGATCTTGACCTCAACACAAGGGTAGGTGGTTCTCTCTCACAAAACTGAGTAGGATAGGTGTGGAATAGTTCTGAGTGCTTCTCTTTTATGTGGGTGGTGGTGAAGGAGTATATATAGGCATCCTGAAAAATCCAACCATTATACACAATAAGTCAGACTCGGTGACACCAATGTGTAAATCTCGGTGGTACCGAAGTGACCAAAAGTGGCAACTTTTGAATCTCAGAGGGACCGATATACAATTGCCGGTTGCACCGACAAGGTGACCAACGGTCAGATTTACCAATCTCGGTGATGCCGACTCACCATTCTCAGTCGGACCGAAAACGAGAACTTGCGTAACAGAATCTTGGCAACCCAACTCAGTGGCACCGAGTGCAGTGTCGGCTGCACCGATGTGTTAGGGTTTGACTGAGTCTGTCTATGGTTTGGAATCGATGGCACCGAGATAAGAATGTTGGTTGCACCGATTTTGCTTATTTGGCTTAGGACAGACTTTTGTGGGAGAGTTTGTGGATGTTTTGGTGACTTTCACTTGTGCACGTTTGAGCATATTGTCCATCATCAAAACTTTACCCCCTTTTAATAGTATTGGCTTTCCTATGGACTCAAAGTGATTTCTCACAAATATAAAGTGTAGAGTCCTCTTGCTTGAAGCTTTCCCAACCTATTTCCTTGAATCTTGGGTAATTACACAATCTCCTCAATCCTTTTGCCAACTCAACTCTCCATGGTCTATTATCTGAAATACACTAGATAGAAGTGTTAGCCCAAGAGACAATGTATGTTGTCATGAATTATCAAAACCACCAAGGGAACATGTTGTGCTTTCAAAAGGACGTGGAGGTTGCCTATAGGGGGTGAATAGGCACTTTAAAATAATTACTGTTTAGGCTTGAACAAATGCAGAATAAAACTATCGTTTAATTAGTGAAGCACAAAACATAAAACAACTAGGCTCACGTATGTGCACCAACAACTTATGCTAAGTAAGATAGACAACTAAGTGATAACAAGATATATAACAAGAAACAATATGGCTATCACAAAGTAAAGTGCTTTAGTAAAGGGCTCGGGTAAGAGATAACTAAGGCACACGTAGACTATGATGTATCCTGTAGTTCACACCCTTGCAGATGCTAATCTCCGTTCGGAGCGGTGTGGAGGCACAATTCTCCCCAAGATGCCACTAAGGCCACCGTAATCTCATCACGCCCTCACATAATGCAAGATGTCATGATTCCACTAATGGACCCTTCACGGTGGTCGCCAAACCCTTACAAACAAGGTTGGGGCAATCTCCACAACTTAGTTGGAGGCTCCCAATGACACCATGAAGCTTCACCACAATGGATTGTGGTTCTGAAGTGACCTCAAATGCTCGGGGCAATCTCCACAACCTAATTGGAGACCCCGAAGCTTGCCCGGAGCTTTGCACCCCAATAATTGTGCTCCGAGGCACCACCAACCATCTAGGGCGCCAAAGCACCCAAGAGGAACAAGCTCTAGGGTGCTCAAACACCGAAGAGTAATAAGCTTCTCAACTTCTCACTTCCACGAATCACTGTGGACAACTCAAACCTATGCACCAAATGCAATGGAAACGACACACGGAGTGTCCAACTCTTTCTCCCCCAAATCCCATGAAAACAACTAATGCTATGGAGCAAAGTGAGAGGAAGAACGAAGAAGAACACAAAGAACTCCAAGATCTAGATCCAAGGGGTTCCCCTCACATAGAGGAGAAAGTGATTGGTGCAAATATCGATCTGGATCTCCTCTCTCTTTTCCTTCAAAAACTAGCAAGAACCATTTGAGAGATTGAGATTTAGCAAGCTTGAAGAAGGTCAACAATGGGGGGCAAACTCGAGCTCAAAGGATAAGATTCAATGGGGAAGAAGACCCCCTTTTATAGGTGGGGGAAAATCCAACCGTTATGCTCACAGCCCGCATAGAGCGGTACTACCACTCATGGGAGCGGTACTACCACTATGGCTGTGGAAACCCTTTGAAAAACAACAGCGAGGAGGCAAAAGGCCAATATAACTGCTGGAGCGGTACTACCACTCATCCTCACGGTACTACCACTAGGGATAGCGGTAGTACCGCTAAGGGTAGTGGTACTACTGCTTATGAGCGGTACTAAAAAATACATCCGTGCCTACCACCACTGGACATAACATGAGATTTTGGTCCGGAGCGGTACTACCACTCTGGAGCCGCGGTAGTACCGCTATGGAGTGGTGGTAAAAAATTACATCCGCTCTAGCCTCGGTAGTATCGCTGTAGCCTTTTAAGAACACCAAAACTGCCACAACTTCTAGAAACGTACTCCGAATTCAACGAAACCAAGTTTGTTGGAAAGCTAACGACATGGGCCAACACAATCTTGATAGAAATATCAATAAGAAGCAAATGATAAAAGGCCCATAATAAAATGGTGAGAACCCTTCCTCGGATAAGACTGGTAAAACCTCCAACACCAAAAACGCAATAGAAGAAGCATATGAAATCCTTTTTCGATCTACTAGAGCTTGTCATGAAGATAACCACAAGCTCTAAAACCTCAAAAGGAGAAAATACAAGAAAGAATCAAGAAAGATGATGCAAGTATGAAATGGTTTGAGCTCTCGACAAATAATATGATCAAGCTACTCACTTGAGAGCCCCCTTGATAGTACGGTTATTGATCCTATAACCCGGTCTCCAAACTATCACCATGAGACACGTAAAATAGAAAAACTATCAAGGGCAAACCTTTGCCTTGCATGGAATCCACTTGAGCTAGATGATGACAATCTTGAGTCTCTCAAGTTGGACCATGTTTCGTGATTGTGTTGGCTCGATGAAGGCTAGTTGATTGCTCCACCAGATTCCACTATGGGTGAGTCACTCTTCGACACATCTTCACAAGTCCATTGTCACCACAATGGACCACAAGCTACCAGCATGATTTATTCGTGATGCTTCACTTGAACTTGCACACCGCAACATTGATGACGATCACCACTTGATGTCATATTTCATGGGTTGTATGGGATCTTCGTCTCGATGTAATCCCATGGAAATATACATAAACCTACAAAGAACACTAATGTAGACCATGGGTTAGTACACAAAGCGTAATGGACAATGCTTACCATACCATGGGATCACTTGATCCTTCTCGCTAAATCTTGTACGCTTTGTGTGTTGAACAACTTGGTTCACTCTGTGACTTAGTCTTGATCAACCTAGTATCTTATCTTCTCTCTTCATAAAGATGATGTCTTGCAGGTAAACATGATTGCTCACATAGTCTTCTTCTTCAGGACATGCTTGCAGTAAGCTCAACTCTTACATGACCAATCTTTGGATAACACCTTGAATACCACCTTTGTAACCATATAAACTCCTTGAAACCAACAAATGGACTTCAAGAAGTACCTACGGACAAGTCCTTTGAATATAACTCAAGGCAACCATTAGTCCATAGGGGTGTCATCAATTACCAAAACTACACATGGAGAAATTTGCTCTTACAATCTCCCCCATTTTGGTAATTGATGACAACCACTTTCAAGAGAGTTTATATAAGTAAATAAGCACAACCAAGCACACATAAATTGGAAGCAATACATGGATGTGAAATGCAAATGCTTAAGCAACAAAAGCAAAACCCTCTAAGCGTTCCAAACTAAACTCTCTAAACTTCTCCCCCATTGGCATCGATTGTCGAAATGGACAAAACGTTTAGAAACCAAATATAATAGGTGTTCCTCCAAAAAGTTTGTATTTCTCAAAATACGTGTGCAAAGAAATACACATATCCAATGATAGGTAGTTGGAGGAAGACAAACTATATTGAGAACCCAAAGATTGCAAAAAGGATCGTATGGCACAAAGACATACACCGGAGTGAAGCAACCAATCAAAAGATACCAATTGGAACAATAAATCACAAGGTCCTACTAGCCACATGAATAAAGGATATTATGATATGGGCAAAAGAGTGTTTATAAATAAACTAGAGGAGGTCCCCATGATTTGTGCACAAATAAGAATTTTTGTATTTGAATACAAGTGCACAAAATAGGATCATGACTCCCCCAAAATCAATATAAACACACAACAAGTGCAAGTAAGTACATCAGAGAATGAGCTTAGTACTTGCACTAAACATATGGTCGAGTAACAGGTAAAAGAGGCAATTTAATAATAGGCTCAACAAAAATGATGTGTGTGAGTCATGGCAGAGCACTTGAGAAGACTAATATAAGGATGAGCATTAAGCATCAACATAGTCTTGATGAAATGAGACACAAAGTGCAAGACATATCATTCCCACACACAAACCACTAGCAAATGGGTTCACAAGATTACTAATATGAACTTAAAAACCAAAGCTTGTGACAACCCCTGGTAAAGATAGGAAATAATAGCCTTGTCAAGAGGAGGGATACCAATCGAGACGGCGAAACCCTCATGAAGACAAGCATGCGGAAAATAATCTTCACCACCAAAGAGTGCATCAGGATGCAAGTATATAAGATCCGCACTCAACACAAATTCTTTCACGAAACCACCAACGAAATAAAAGGGAATGCAACGGTGGGCATGAAATAAACGAGGATATCAACTAGAGATGTAACTTCTCTCATGTGAAAAAGAAACTTGGTGGAAAAGAATAATCATGATATATATCCACAAAAAAGGATGTACACATGAAATAGTTACAAGAAGGAACGAGCAAGACATCGTAAAGGAAGTCATCAATATACTAATAAGATCTTTGCTTGAAAGCATAGCACATGGCCTAATATTTTCTTATTGTACATAAATGAACTTCCCACACACGAACATAAAAGACATCACAACTAGCAATATGACATCATCATTGAGACGCTTTGAGAAAGGAAACAAGTACCATAAGAAAGACTCAAGAAGTTCATCCCATGATGCAACCTATAAAAGGTTGAATGCGAGAAATGTATGCATGACGTAGATACTTGTTACCGAGATAGCATTGGATTGATGTAGTAGACAATGGTTCATAAATCATCCTAGTATGGCTGCAATAAGCACATGGTGTCAACATCGTCCTTATAAGTGAGCCGAGTGTACAATGTATCTCCAATTGCTCCTAGAACAACACCACAAACAAAGTGGTACCCAAACTCATTGGGACCATAAAGTTAGTGGACCAGCAATACATAGGACAAAACTCCACATAAATATGTGCATATAGATATGAAATTGAATTTCATGCACACTTTAGCCAATTTATGTCATAGTGGACTCTCCCCTATATATTGGCATAAGGAGAGAGAACATGCCAACGAAAGTACATGTAGAAAATATGCATGCTCAAGGCTTTCAAGAATTAAATCAACACACAATTGATAAGGTAGCAAAATATAAGGTATGAAGTGAAAATAAGATACCAAACGTAAAAATATCACTTGACGGATACCAACTAAAAGATACATCAAGGAATGAGATATCCAATGACACATGCCAAATAGAAGGAAACAAGATACCAAATGAAGGAAAAAAAGAGGTATCAAGTTCCCAGAAGAGAGCCAGGTTCCAAACAAAACAAACCCTCCGCAAATTTTCATGTTGGCACAAAGCACCATATAGAAAAGGCTTTCCTCCCACCAACACACACTTGATGAAGATAAAAGGATTTTATGATAAATACATAATGAGAGTGTTCTAAAGAAAATAGGATAGATCCCCCAAGAGATGTGCATTATATAGAATTTGCATTTGAATACAAAATGCACACGATGGGATCACTTTCCCTATATCTATAGAAACACTAGACATGCTCAAAAATATCCACAAGAGGCAAGGAAGACAAAGGATAAACAAAAACCTATGTAAAGATGATTAGAAAATTCTACCACTTAAAAGGAATACCAATTGTCAAAGGACAAGAAGTATTTGGAAATAATTCCCATTGGTAGATTGCAAATAGATCCAACATCATCTTTACTCCTAAATCACAAGAAAATGACACTTGTAGAGATAGCACGCCACCTAGGAACAATATAAATTATAATATCAACTCTACGTTGCAATATCTCAAATGTACACATTCTCTAGGCTTGTAGTACGCACATAGTATATTGATCCCCCATAATGTGGTAACCCAACGTTATTAACAAGTGGAAAATGAAATCCAACAAGAGATGATTAATGGACCATTTAGAATTTGAATTTATCAAGAGAAGACATACCAAATAGAAGCTAGATAATCTTGTTGTATCAATACTAAGTGGTATTCCTCATGAACACACATTTTTAAGGTCGTGAAGTGCATAAAGCACATCACTCCCCCAAAATGGGATAATCCATTAATATATCACATAGAGCCAACTAAGATACAAACATAATGCAAAAAGGCTCTAAACAAGAGTCACACATACATGATGTGCAAACCATAATACATACTTGATTTCTCAATATAAACAAATAGAAAGCACAACATATACAAACACATGCAAGGTACAAAATCACAACATGCAAAGGGTCAAGTAACTAACAGTGTATTCAACTTAAGTACAAGTTACCGCAAGGAGGAACATTGGTATATGATAGAAACTTAATGATCCACATGACTTGGCTTGAGACAAGATGAATGATGAAGAACCCTTAATTATTCATAATGTAGCCAAGTCACCAATGCCCTCCATTGACACCTATTCATCAAGTTTTAGTTTGATGGTCCCCAACTGAGTTGGGTCCTAAGAGCTTAGTCACAATAGGCTTTGCTATCCAAATGGATCTTTTCTTGACACCACTTTGAGTACCAACACATTTGGCAAACACATTGCCAAGTTTATCCTTACCAAGAGAATAGATATCATCAATAATGATTGGGTTGGATAAGTTACTTTCGTGCTAGAAGAAGCGAAGTGACCCTTCTCATGACATAAGTAGCAACATCTTCCCTTTACTTTCTTCTCAATTGATTTCTCAACTTGAGGAGCGATGACTTGGGTCTTCTTGGGAAGAGGCCTTTTTTCAACTTGTGGTTGAGCATGCGATTGAACTTGTGGCCGCTTACCTTGTTGCTTGTTACTTTGAGGATTCTTATTCAATGGGCGAGATCTTACATTGTGCCCTTCTATTTTGCACTTGAAGCAAATAATCTTGGCCGAATTCTTGACTTGTTCTTGGCCCTTCTTCTTGTACTTCGTGGACATCTTCTTCTTGGAGTTCAATCCAAGTCCACCTTTGGCATTTGGGAATTTTTGCACACTCAAGATATTGTTGAGTGTGGAGTTCCCTTCATGACTCTTTTCCAAGTATTTCTTCAAAGAAGTGACTTGGGCCTTGAGCTCATTGATTTCCTCTACATGGTTAGAATCAACACAAGTGCTGGAGAAAGTATAAGCTTCATCGTTAGAGCAACAAGGCAAGGAAAGTAATTCATCACAAGATGTACCAACATTATGAGTAGAAACTACGAGCACTAGCACATGGCAATAAAGCATTTCTGCTAGATGTAGTTCTAATGTCCACATGAGGCTCACTAGATGTTACCTTAGTGGTACTAGCCTCATGAGCTATCTTTAGCACATTATGTGATACTAGACGATCGCCATGAGAGCTAGAAAGCTTTTCATGAATTTCTTCCAATTTCCCATAATTGCTAGATAGCAACTCAAGTTGAGCCCTTAGCTCAACATTCTCCTTTAACATGGATGCTTCACACGAAATAGAGTTAGTATCACAAATGCTAATCTCTGTTCGTAGCGGTGTGGACGCACAATGTTCCCCAAGATGCCACTAAGGCCACCGTAATCTCCTCACGCCCTCACACAATGCAAGATGCAATGATTCCACCAAGGGACCCTTGAGGGTGGTCACCGAACCTGTACAAAAAAGGTTGGGGCAATCTCCACAACTTAATTGGAGGCTCCCAACGACACCATGAAGCTTCACCACAATGGATTGTAGCTCCGAAGTGACCTCAAATGCTCGGGGCAATCCCTAAAACCTAATTGGAGACCCCGAAGCTTGCCTGGATATTTGCACCACAATGATTGAGCTCCGAGGCACCACCATCCGTCTAGGGTTCCAAAGCACCCAAGAGGAACAAGCTCTAGGGTGGTAAAATACCGAAGGGTAATAAGCTTATTACTACTTCTCGAGCATGCATTGGTTTGCTGTGAAGAGGAACGGTTTGATGCAGCAAATTAGATAAGTATTTCCCTCTGTTTTTGAGAACGAAGGTATCAATCTAGTAGGAGAGACAAGCGAGCCACCAATAGATATACTTGCACAAGGAATCAAACTCTTGCACCCAACGCTATAAAGGGGTCATCCATCCCTACACGGGTATTTGCAGGGATGAGATCTAGTAGAGATAGATATAATAAGATGCTTGAACGGAAAGTAAAACTAAAAGTAAAAAAACAAGGCAACAAGTATTTTTGGTGTTTTTGGTTTTATATATGAAAATATAATGTGGAAAATACACCCGGGGGCCATAGGTTTCATGAGATGACTTCTCTCATGATGGCAAGTATTACGGTGAGTGAACAAATTACTGTCGAGCAATTGATAGAAAAGCGAATAGTTATGAAGATATCCAACGCAATGATTATGCATATAGGCATCACGTCCGTGAAAAGTAGATCGAAACAATTTTGCATCTACTAATATTACTCCACACATCGACCGACTCCTGCCTGCATCTAGAGTATTAAGTTCATGAAGAATAGAGTAAAGCATTAGGTAAGATGACATTATGTAGAGGGATAAACTCAAGCAATATGATGAAAACCCCATCTTTTTACCCTTGATGGCAACAATACAATACATGCCTCGCTACCCCTACTATGTCACTGGGTGAGGACACCGCAAGATTGAACCCAAAACTAAGCACGTCTCCTATTGCAAGAATTACCAATCTAGTTGGCCAAACCAAACCAATAATTCGGAGAGACTTGCAAAGATATGAAATCATGCATATAAGAATTCAGGAAAGACTTAAATAATATTCATGGATAATCTTAGCATAAACCCATAATTCATCGGATCTCGACAAACACACCGCAAAAGAGTATTACATCGGATAGATCTCCACGAAGATCATGAAGAACATGGTATTGAGAAGAAAAGAGACATAACAAGCCATATAGCTACTAGATATGGACCCATAGGTCTGTGTTGAACTACTCACGCATCATCGGAGGGGTGATGGAGTTGATGTAGATGCCCTCCGTGATCGAATCCCCTTCCGGTAGATTACCAGAAAAGGCTCCAAAATTGGATCTCTCAGGAACTGAGGCATTTGGCGGCGAAAAAGTGTTTTTGTGGTTCGTTATGATAATGATGGAATATTTCGGTATTTATAGGACAAATATTAGGGTTCGAGGAGGTGCCAGGAGCCCACAAGCCTGCCCGGCGCGGGGTACCCCCTTGCCCGCAGCAAACAGGCTTGTGGCCCCGTGGTAGCTCTTCTGCCTTGGTTCCCAAGTCTCGTGGCTTCCATATTTTCTAGAAAAAATATTTCCGGAGGTTTTATTCTGTTTGGACTCCGTTTAATATTCCTTATCTCTGAAACTCAAAAACAAGTAAAAAACAGAAACTGGCACTAGGCTCTAGATTAATAAGTTAGTCCCAAAAATAATATAAAATAGCATATTAATGCATATAAAACATCCAAAACAGCTAATACAATAGCATGGAACAATAAAAAATTATAGAAACGTTGGTGACGTATCTGCATCCCCAACCTTAATTCTTGCTCGTTCTCGAGTTGGTAAATGATAAAAACAGATTTTTTTCATGTGGAATGCTACCGAACAGTAATACTTGGAGCACACCAACAAGGTAGTCGTGTCCTTTCGAAATAACATGGCCTTAGAAAGTTATCCCTACAAAATCATATGGTCTAGCTATGCTCCATCTTCCCCAAACAAAGTATCTAAATCATGCACAACCCCGATGAACAAGTCAAGCAATTGTTTCACACTTTGGTGTTCTCAAACCTTTTCAACTCTCACGCAATACATGAGCATGAGCCATGGATATAGCATTATAGGTGGAATAGAATATGGTGGGGGTGCAAGGGAAAAAGGAGAAGATAGTCTCACATCAACTAGGCGTATCAATGGGCTATGGAGATGCCCATCAATAGATATCAATGTGATTGAGTAGGGATTGCCATGCAACAAATTCACTTAGAGCTATAAGTGTATGAAAGCTCAAAAATAAAACTAAGTGGTCATGCAAAAATGAATATCCACTAGTTATATGAAAGTGACAAAATAGGACACTCTCTATCATGAAGATCATGGTGCTACTTTGAAGCACAAGTGTGGAAAAAGATAGTAGCAATTGTCCCTTCTCTCTTTCTCTCATTTTTGCCTCTTTTACTTTTTTTGTTTAGGGTTCGCTGGCCTCTTTTATTTTTGTAAAGTCCGGATACTCGGCCCAACTTCTGAGGGATTCATAGCCTCCATCATCCTTTTCTATCATGGGACAATGCTCTATTACCGAAAAATCATCACACTTTTATTTACTTATAACTCAAAGAAAAAGAAATTACAACTCGATTCCTACGACATGATAAAACTCTATATGCATTATGAAGTGATGATGCAAGTCATAGAAAAACTACATGGTGGAAGTTGCATGGCAATATATCTCGGAATGGCTATGGAAATGACATAATAGGTAGGCATGGTGGCTGTTTTGAGTAATATATGGTGTCTGTTTTGAGGAAGGAGGGGTTTATGTATCGGCGAAAGTTGCGCGGTACTAGAGAGGCTAGCAAAGATGGAAGGATGAGAGTGTGTATAATCCATGGACTCACATTAGTGATAAAGAACTCACATACTTATTGCAAAAGTATATTAGTCATCAAAAAAATCATTAGATGCATGCTCCTCGGGGAGAGGTTGGTAGGAGTTAACCATCGCGCACTCCTGACTCTCACACAAAGGTCGACAATCATTAGACAAGTCATGCTCCGACTTCATTACATAGGGGTTCACCATACGTGCATGCTACGGGAATCACAAGCTTTAACACACGTATCTCTTAATTTCACAACTACTCACTAGCATGACTCTCATATTACCATCCCTATTATCTCAAAACTATATGCAAGGAATCCAACTTCTCATAGTTTTAATGCACTTAATATGAAAGTTTTTATTATATCCCTCTTGGATGTCATTATATTAGGACTAAATTCATAACCTAAACAAATTACCATGCTGTCTTAAGAAACTCTCAAACTAATATAAGTGAGGAATGAGAGTTCAATAATTTCTATAAAATATAACACCACCATGCTATGAAAAGATATAAGTGAAGCACTAGAGCAACATTGCGTACCTCAAAAGATATAAGTGAAGCATATAGAGTATTCTAAGAAATTCATGATTCAGCGTGTCTCTCTCTAACTATGTGTGCAGAAAATATGATTGTAGAAAACTAACAAGAAAAGCCTCATATCATACAAGACGCTCCAAGCAAAACACATATCATGTGGTGAATAAAAATATAGCCTCAAGTGAATTTACCGATGGATTGAAGACGAAAGAGGGGATGCCTTCCGAGGCATACCCAATCTTCGGCTTTTTAGTATACTTGAATATTACTTGGGGTGCCATGAGCATCCCCAGGCTTAGTCTTTTCATACTCTTTATTCCATAGTCCATCAAATCTTCACCCAAAACTTAAAAACTTCACAACACGAAACTCAACAAAAAACTCATGAGATCCGTTGGTATAAGAAAAATAAATCACCACTTTAGGTACTGTGGTGAACTCATTGTTTATTTATATTTGTGTAATACCTACTGTACTCTAACTTCTCCAAGACTCATACCTGCCTATACGACCCATAGATACATCAAAATAAGCAAACAACACAAAGAAAACAGAATGTGTCAAAAATAGAACAGTCTGTAGCAATCTGTAAACTTCGAATACTTCTGGAACTGTAAAAATTATGAAAAATTAGGACAACCAGGGAAATTTGTATATGATCGTGTGTAAAAATTCCAGATCAATTTGACGCTCTGAAAATTCAGAAAATTCCTGAGCTGCGCACAAAAGTTTTTGTTTTCCAGCAAGATCAAATCAACAACTACCATAGATCACCCCAAAGGTTTTACCTGGCTCAAACACTAATTTAAACACAAAAACAAAATTACTACAGAAGTAATAATGTGCCAAAAACACAAAAACAGAAGCAAAAAGCAAAAAGCAAAAAAAATTGGGTTGCCTCCCAACAGGGGCGGATCCAGGATTTTAGCATAGGGGGGCGGAGGAGAGTATGAAGATTTCTTTTCTCCGCCAATATATAAACATACGAGGAAAGCAAGATAATTAATATATGTTTTCGCAAATATACATACAAGAGGAGCAATATGATATATATTTTGTAAACAGAAGAAGGAAAGTAGATTTCTATTAGATTAATTGTAGATCATATATGCCAAAACAAGTGCAAGAAAGTCAATAATCTCGTATGGTGTGATTTCTGTTTTAGGTTGTTGTGTAATTCTACTTATGCTAGAATATTTGACCGGTAGACATTAAAGCTACCCATAATTTTCTTAAATATCGAAGATATCATGTATACAAGCTAGTATGCAATCCATAATCAACCTGACGTACTGTAACTAGTATCTAGAGCAGTTTGTTCAAATTTACTACTGGTATTACTTGGCCACATGAGCCATAATATATGAAATAGTCCTCTGATCCGACGTGAGTCATATTGATCAGTGTTGAGCGTGAAATCTGAAGCGCCTAGTACATAGAATGGGACTAATAAAGAGACCGGCGCAGACGCAGGTCGCACGCAACAGGCGACAAGGGACGTAGATAAGATCCCTCACAAAGCTCCTCTAGTGGCTTGGCGATGCCCTAGGACGGGTTTAATCTGCTGAAACAGCGGCAGGACTATTTAATACATCTAGTCCAAACAAGAGCATACATTCTCTAATTAGGCTTGGCCCACTTCCGAGCTATTGGGCCTGTTAATGATGACAGCAATTACTGATCAATCTGAAGTTATTTTGCCTCAAAAAAACAAGTTACTGCTCGATATACCATAGCTAGTCCCCATTGATGATCAATGGGGGTGGCCGATCGATAGGGGGGTCTGGCCCCCACTCGCCCCCAGTGGCTCCGCCACTGCCTCCCAACAAGCGCTATTGTTTAACGCCCCTAGCTAGGCATAACGATTTCAATGATGCTCACATAAAAGTAGTAGTTGAGATATGCAAAACAGCATCATGAATAGCATTAAAAACACGTTTAAGTCTAACCCACTTCCTATGCATAGGGATTTTGTGAGCAATAATTTATGGGAACTAGAATTAACTAGCATAGGAAGGCAAAACAAGCATAACTTCAAAACTTTGAACACATAGAGAGGAAACTTGATATTATTGCAATTCCAACAAGCATATGTTCCTCCCTCATAATAAATTTCAGTATAATCATCAAGAAATTCAATAATATAACAATCATATAAAAATTTCTCTTCATGATCCACATGCATGCAAAGTTGATACTCTTCCAAAATAGTGGGATTATCATTAACTAAAGTGATGACCTCTCTAAACCCACTTGTATCAAAGAAATCATAAGATTGAACACTCTCCAAAATAGTGGGATCAATAAAGCCTAAAGTTGACACTATTCCAAACCCACTTTCAATATCATACTCATTATAAGTATTAAATAAATTATCAAGATCATAAGAAGCATTATCACCCCAATCATGATCATTGCAATAAGTAGTGGTCATGGCAAACTCATCAAATATAGCATCCCCAAGCTTGTAGTTTTGCATATCATTAACACAATTGACATTCAAAAAATTTATAACAATATCATTGCGATCATTCTGTTCATTCCAGGAGATATCATGAATCACTTTATAATTTCCTTCTTTCAATACGTCATCAAAATTTTCAGATTCATGATTTTCAAACAAAACTTCATAGAGATAATCAAGGATACTCAACTCACTAGCAACGGGTTCATCATAGTTTGGTCTTTTGAAAATATTAGCAAGTGGATGAGGATCCCTATGAATGGATTTTTAGCAAGTGAAGATGCAAGCAAATAGAAGGCACATGGAAACACAAGCAAACATAGCAATGAAAAGGCGAATGGAAGAAGGGCGAACAAAAAGGCAAATTGGTGAAGTGGGGGAGAGGAAAACGAGAGGCAAATGGCAAATAATGTAAATGCAAGAGATGAGCTTGTTATGGGTACTTGGTATCCTTGACTTGCTATATATCTCCCCGGCAACGGTGCTAGAAATCCTTCTTGCTATGTATCTCCCAGGCAACGGCACCAGAAATCCTTCTTGCTACTTCTCGAGCATGCATTGGTTTCCCGTGAAGAGGAACGGTTTGATGCAACAAAGTAGATAAGTATTTCCCTCAGTTTTTCAGAACCAAGGTATCAATTGAGTAGGAGGCACAAGCGAGCCACCAATAGATATACCTGCACAAGGAGTCAAACTCTTGCACCCAACGCTATAAAGGGTTTGTCAATCCCTTCTCGGTTATTTGCAAGGATGAGAACTAGTAGAGATAGATATAATAGGATGCTTGAACGGAAAGTAAAACTAAAAGTAAAAACAAGGCAGAAAGTATTTTTGGTGTTTTTGGTTTTAGATCTGAAAATATAATATGGAAAATAGACCCGGGGGCCATAGGTTTCACTAGATGGCTTCTCTCATGATGGAAAGTATTACGATGAGTGAACAAATTATTGTCGAGCAATTCATAGAAAAGCGAATAGTTATGAAGATATCCAAGGCAATTATTATGCATATAGGCATCACGTCCGTGACAAGTAGACTAGAACGATTCTACATCTACTACTATTACTCCACACATCGACTGACTCCTGCCTGCATCTAGAGTATTAAGTTCATGAAGAACAGATTAACGCATTAGGTAAGATGACATGACGTAGAGGGATAAACTCAAGAAATATGATGAAAACCCCATCTTTCTACCCTTGATGGCAACAATACAATACGTGCCTCGCTATCCCTACTATGTCACTAGGTGAGGACACCGCAAGATTGAACCCAAAACTAAGCAGTTCTCCTGTTGCAAGAATTACCAATCTAGTTGGCCAAACCAAACCAACAATTCGAACAGACTTGCAAAGATATGAAATCATGCATATAAGAATTCAGGAAAGACTCAAATAATATTCATGGATAATCTGAACATAAACCCACAATTCATCAGATCTCGACAAACACACCGCAAAAGAGTATTACATCGGATAGATCTCCATGAAGTTCATTAAGAACATCGTATTGAGAAGCAAAGAGAGAGAAGAAGCCATCTAGCTACTAGCTATGGACCCATAGGTATGTGGTGAACTACTCACACATCATCCGAGGGTCAATGGAGTTGATGTAGATGCCCTCCGTGATCGAATCCCCCTCCGACAGATTATCGGAAAAGGCTCCGAGATTGGATCTCTCAGGAACGGAGGCTTTTGGCGGCGGAAAAGTGTTTTCGTGGCTCGTTCTAATAATGTTGGAATATTTGGGTATTTATAGGACGAAGATTAGGCTCAGAGGAGGTGCCAGGTGGCCACAAGCCTGCCCGGCGTGGGGTACTCCCCTGATTGCGGCAAGCAGGCTTGTGGCCCCATGGCAGCTCTTCTGCCTTGGTGCTCAAGTCTCATGGCTTCCATATTTCCAGGGATTTATTTATAGTTTTTAGGGGCTAGGGTTAGCAGTTTTTGTCCATTTTTGGACCGTTCGATCTCGATCGGCTGACCCAAAAGCGGAGAGGGCTAGGTTAGGTTGCGGTGGCTATGTAGGTGGTCTATGTGGAGATGAGAGGGGGGGTTGCGGCCCGTGACATGAGTTTTCAAAACATCAAAACGTCCGCTAATAAACCGATGACCTCATTGCTACGGTTGACCATTCGGGTATCAAACGAACTTGGAATGCGACGAAATTTGGCAGGCGGCCTACCTACGCTATAATAAGAATGCACACTAGGTTTCAAACCAATCCGGGAATATTTTAAACGCACTTTAAAAACAATATTTTATCGATTCCCCGGGCATGTGCAAGTGTGGTTGGTCTCGAAACTGTCGACGACACGAACAAAGAGAACCGACAGCTACAAACGGATGCAAGTTTTCAAAAATGAGTGTTGATGCTATGCAGATGATGTGAATGATGCGATCATGAATGCAACAACCGAGCGAAACACAGATGAGAATGGACTAAAGGGGAATCTTCTGGGGCGTCGGTCCTGGGCTGTTACAGAGATACCCTTGTACCTCAAGATCGTGCAATTGAAGAAGGGAAACAGAACAACTTGCCTAGTCTCATCGGAGGGGGGCGTGAGGGCGCGAGGAGGGACCTAGGGCACTCGCCATATTTCCTAGCTCTCAAGCTTTAGGGCTTCTTGGTGGTAGCAAGGGTGTGAATATCGCGTATGGCGGATTCGATCGGCTTAAATAGGTGTTTTCTACATCGACTTGCGAGGAGCGGTTCTGTAAAGGACTGTTGAGTTACTTATCTTTTATTTGCATGCACAAATCGACGACTAGTATCAGTCTTCAATCAGAAAAATGAATGATGTGGGCACCACAACGGTTTGACAAACGGGAACTTGTCAATGACCGAATTGTTGTTCTGCAAATCAAAAGGAATAGTGCAACTCCCCTCACAAAACGAATACCTTGGACACGTTTAGCTGCCGAAGACTATATACCTCAATGTTTGAGGCTAGTTCGGGGGCTACTAAGGGAGTTCGAAACTAAGGGATCCTCAGGCCGTCGGCTCGTCTCTCATGGGACGGCTTTGGATAAAAGGAATTTAATTTTGAAAGTTGCTCTTTAGTAGAATTTATTTCCTTGTTTCGATCCATGATAATCTCACCTAATGCCTTTGAACAAAATAAAGCTTTCACTAAACATATTGTGGAAGCTATGATAAAAGCTCATGAGGAGAAACTTAAGTTAGAAAGTTGCATGATGAATGGGAGCATACTATTAAAATTAAGCTTCAAGATTATGAATGCAATGCTTTGTGTGATCTTGGTGCTAGCGTTTCTTCAATACCTAAATCTTTATGTGTTGTGCTAGGTCTCACTGATATAAATGATTGTCCGCTTAACTTGCATTTAGCGGATTCAACTATTAAGAAACCATTTGGTACAATAAATGATGTCCTTATTCTTGTCAATATAAATTATGTAGCAGTGGATTTCATTGTGCTTGATATTGAATGCAATCCATCTTGACCTATTATGTTAGGTAGGCCTTTCTTACCAACTATAGGTGTTATTATTCACATGACGGAAGGTAATATAAGATTCCAGTTCCCATGAAAGAAAGGGATGGAACAATTCCCTAGAAATAGAATTAAACCACCTGATGAATCTATTATGAGGGAAACCTATGCAATCTATTTGAAGGATGACAATACTTTATATTATGCATTATGCCTAGATAGGGGCATAAAACAATAGCGTTGGTTGGGAGGCAACCCAATTGTTATCTTTAATTTTTTTCGTTTACTTTCTGTTTTGGTGTGTTGACATGACTATTTATACTGTAATGGTTTTTGTGTGTGTTTTAAGTGGTACTTGTGCAAAGTAAAGCCTTTGGAGTGATTTGGAAGATAGTAGAATTGATGATGTGCAAAAACAGAAATTTTTACGTATAGTGCATACTTTCTTTTTTGTACTAAACTGTCTCTTTGATCTAAAGTTTTTAATAAATATGGGTATAAAAATTAACTAGGTTTTCATAATTTGGTAAAATTTTCGGAGTTACATAACTACGGTGTTACTAGAAATCATTACAGACTATTTTGTTTTAGACAAATACTATTTTTTGATTGCATAGTTGCTTGTTTTGATGATGCTATGGATTGCATAAAATACCTATTATGCATTAATAATATATGAATCAATTTATAACAATATATAAAGTATTTGATACACTGGTGCAGCGACTTGCTATACAAACGGTTTTAACGCCTTTTTGTGACGTAGTTGTAAATTGTCGCCTTGCATGTGTGGGGGACAGGGGGATCCTTCCCACACGACACGACAAACCCATCGGCGATGGTGGCCAACGAACGCCAACCTTTGACAAAACTAAGCATATAGGATGTCCGCATCTATCATAAACAAGGGTCACCGGGCAATGATTTGAGATATGGTGTACTTCCCATATAGTTCATCCTTGCAACTCATGTGAGATCACACTATCACCGCACACGATATTCTGCGGTGCGCCGTTTATGATGTGCACCAAATCGCAAACAGTTCACGATTGTAAAGCATGTATGATAAGGGGGCTATCACACAAATTTAGTTCCACTATGACCGTCTGTGATATGATATAAGAGTGCATATGGTTATCATTATAAAACCGTATGCGAAGGTTGAATATGTCGCACATGCGGCATTTTTGATAAAAAAATTTGATCTATAAAATGTCCCAAACGTGTGATCCATACTTCCCAAACCTGTCATCCAGACTAACTGTGTTGGATGCAGGCCTATCGCACGTGTTCTTCCTTGACCAACGTTTATGGTGGCACGTATCATACACAGTTCAAAATACGAAATCGTGTGTGATAAGGAGACTAACACAAACGTTGGTGTTGTTAATCTCACATGTTCTTTCTCGTCTGGCCATGTGCAAAGAGGAGACTCATCGCACACGCGACAAGTGGAGAAACGTGTGTCTTGTTGAAGTTGATCGCAAACGTTTTGCTTTCTCAAACTGTTTGCATTGTGATGGCATGCAGAGCATGATTTTACCCTAGTTATATATCTTTGTTCATAATTCACATAATTTAAATTTGAAAGTAGGAATTCATGCATTTCATATCGAATCATGTTTAAATGTAGGTTTAAGAATGAATGCATAATTCGATTCACATGTACATATACTCAAGAACTACATAAGCATCAATTCTCAAAAAAGGAAAACTATAGAAGGGAGAAATAAAGAATGATGGAACCATGGTTGTATTAAAGACGATAAAGACAGAGCTGAAAGACATTCTGGTTGCTGGAGAAGGTGAAGCGGAATGCCCATATTAATTGTGGCCTCCTCCATGCCTAATGCACGAACGACTCTAGGCCAACCACTAGTGATGACCGCCCACCCATCCTTCATTTTCTTTATTAAGACTTCTCAATACTCATTGTAGTCTCGATGATATATTTTAACCTTTATTGCATGTCCAGCAATCATGAACTTTGCGAGGTAATCTTGGGAACCACTTCAAAAGAAAAAGATTCAGACATTGTTGTGTGACAACTCATTATGGGCAGTACTAACAGAAGGCTACAAAGTTCATAGTTACCATCCTACAGCTCACTTTGTGTTGTATAGAGCGTAAACAAATAGTCTAATTGGCATCGTTCATTTGTTTTCCCTAATAATCCTTATCAGTTTCCTCACTAGATGCTGGTTCATGAATATTTCATTGCCCCACACGCAAAAGGGTCCAGGAATGGATCTTTACCTAAGACATATGTACCTACAAGCAAGAAGTCAATATTAGAAGCTAAACTATAGTTGCCGAACGGTGTAATATATTACTCCATCAGTTCCACAATGTGTTGTGTATAAACATTTGAGAAGTCAACAGTTACTTACTTTGACTAAGTTTATAGAGCAAAGCATTTTCATCTAGAATTGCAATTCTATTTCATTAGATACATCACAAAATTTTATATTGTATACATTTAGATAGTATATGTAGATGCATCACAAAAATTTATGTGCACTACATGATGGAATAGATGGAGTATAAGCCGAGGGATGAGAAGAACCTCGGTGGAAAACGTTGGCCACTCCCATTTTTGTCCTGTGCAAGTACATGTAAAGTCATGATAAGTACAATAGGCTTAACATCAACCAAGTATATGAGGTATCTGCTTGAAATAAACAAGTCCTACATGCTCACTATAACAACAAAATATAGCCATTTGATGCTGGAGAAATGCTCAATGGAACCAACCTAACAACTAGATAACGAAAAGCAAGGCATCCACTTGAAAACTAGACAAATGCTCACTGCAATCAACCTAAAAACAAGATACAAAAAAGCAAGGCATCTGCTTGAAAACTAGACAAATGCTCACTGGAACTAGCCTGGGAACCAAATTCATAGAAACAAGGAATAAATATTTAAAGCGGGAGTTAACGGCACAAGTTAACAACACCAGGAATAACTGGTGGTATTGATGAAATTGAACTACACCTTTTATACTTTCACATAATGAACATCACACTGTGAATAACTGAAAGAAACAAGGCATTCATGCTCACACTAACAGCCAACTATAGCCCCTGAAAACTGGACAAATACTCAATGCAACTAACCTAACAACCAGATACAAAAAAGCAAGTCATTTGCTTGACAACTGAACAAATTCTCAATTAAACAATGCATGATTACCGCATGGCAAAAGCTACTACAACAGTGGGTACGATACGGCTAGGTAGAAAAGGTATGATTTGCTCATAGGATGCTGCCTCACTTATCATGGATGGGCTCCTTCCACTCGGGATATGAGGTGCCCAGGGTGCGCTCCCTGATGTCGCAGATGGGACATTTTCCGTTGTAACAACCGTAGTGTGTGCCATTAGCAAAGGATCCCAAGCCACCGCCATAGAATGTTTCCTTCAGAAACGACAAAAGGGGCTTGATGGGTAGAAGGATCTCAAATCCATGACCGCGAGGCGGAGGAGATCAGCGGAGGGGCCTTTGAAGAGATCGATGGCGGTTGAACGAAAGGCATTTCTGGTGGACCACTTAACTTGTTACATGGCCCGAGTGATCCCGGTGATGTTGACGAGCTTGATGTCATAGCCGCCTCTCCTGAGATACAGGAATACGCGAGCCCACAGATTTGAAGCCTTTGGCATGGCAATGTAGTCATCGTCCTCACCGGCTCCCGTGGCGAGGTGTTCATCCGGGATCAAAGGGTCGGCGCAAACGATGCCCACCTTGCCAGCATACGGCAGAGAGGCCATGATAGACCTCCTTTTGCTTGTACACTCCTCGAGCTCCAAGGGAGACGTGGTCGGGCTTATTAGGCTGTGACTCTCTAGAGTATGGGATGGGAATCTAGGGGAAGGGGACACCGCTGGCCTCATCTTAGAACTTAGGGCGGATATGGTTTATGTGGATCATTAGGGACCCCTAACTTGTTTAGCTGTGAGGCATGGGTAGACCGGCTGAGGTTGGTGGTGGAAGGCGGCAGCAGCAGCAAGCTAGGGTTCAAGCGGGGGAGGAAGGGGAGGGGTGTTGTGTAGACGGCGGGTGTTTGCGGATGTGTCACTGCTGCTGAAATTTTTTAGTAGTAATGATGTGGGTGGAGATGGTGGTGGATGAGGGATGCTGACGGTTCAAATGACTCGACAGCTGAAATTTTACTACGGGGTTGATGCAGTGGACGATGAAGGGCAACATGCAGTTGAAATACCGCTTCCACTTAAATTTTGGTAAAGGAAGTGAGTGGGGAGGGAGAAACCAAGATCACACACGGTCCAAACATAATAAAGCGTGTACGCTATAACGAAGTGCCATGCCGCTCAATAACGAATTTTTGCATCGCTCAAGGCAGGTAGATCTTTCTGAGATTTCTCAAGGTGGGTTCATCTCACACGGTCCATCCTCAATTTCATTCGAAGACGTGAAATTCATCCTAAATTCCACATTCCCAAAAATAGATGACACAAACATTTGGCAAATTTTCACCACAAAATGCCTTATTTTGTGGCGTATTAGTTGACATTAGTTCACATGCTCTGTAATTCACAAACAGTTCATCAATTTACATGAAGATGAACTGCACAAAATATTTACTATGCCATGGATGCATACAAACGCCGCGCCTCCACCGTCATCATGACCTTTCTCGGCTCTGAATGAGTATTCACAAGAGCTTGCCAAGTCGATGAGCTCCACTGGTTCCACGACTGAGACCGACGGGGCTACCTCGGCCGGCGTGACCGTGGCGCCTCTCGCCAGGTCTGTTGTTGATGACGAAGTTGTAGTGGCGTCCACCCAGGACATCGAGATACAGACGGGCACTGCTCTTGCTAGAGTTGCGTCCTTGGTCATCGTGGCTGCTGTTGCCAGGGCTGTCGCCGTAGCTACAAAGCCGACACTGACCTCCAACGCGGTTGAGAGGCATGCGACGGGCAGCTTCGCTTCCTTTTGTTTCTACTCCCGCCTCCTTTTCCCTCTGCATTTGAGCTCTGCTTCCTCTTTGCACTCTCTCGTCATTTCTGCCGCTTCAGATCCCTAACCGTGTTGCGGATGGCATATTTAGATGCAATAGATTGTTCCACACTGACACTGAGACGGCGCTCATCCTCGTGATGCATGAATGCATCGAGGCCTGATTCTAGGATGGATTGAGCAATGGCCCTCTGCATCCTACGCTGAAACTCGGGGTCATCAGCGGCGGTGGCCGCGACAGATGACGGTTCACCGTTGACCGACATGGAGGATTGTGCGTTGGAATCCTCAATCCCTCCTTTTTGGCCATGGCAGCTGGCCGTTTGTCATTTCCCACTATGGCTGCCAACGCTTTGAATTCCCCTATCACATCATCGCCCAATACAATCAAGACGACACCATGTAGATCACCATGGAGCACCGGTTACATTCGGTGTGTGTGGTGGTGGTTGCGAGCTATCGGCAAAAAAATTAGCTATTAGCCGCCGCTGCCAAGATCTTTTATAGGTCGTTGTTGGGTTTGGCTTTTTACTATGCACATTACCCCATTGCACTGGCTGACGCTTTGTAGTTGCCACCACTATGCAAGGCCAATTTTGCTATCTATGGGCACCGCACACAGTTAGTGTAGCCCACTTATGCCTATTGGGGATATAATCGCATATGACTCTTTCTTCAGTTTCACTTCCTGTTTTACATAATACTAGTATCTATGGGATAAACGACAAAAAAAACACAAGAGAGGGTCAAACACAACCATTCTCGCTAGTAGCCCAAATATATACTCCCTCCGTTCCTAAGTATAAGTCCTTTTAGAGTTATATATATATATGTACAAACATAATGTCATCATGTTTAAATTCACAATGCACAACTTTAATGTGTGGCACATGCTGCATATGTGCATGCCTAAAAGTGTCCAATGTGATAGAAAAGGGTTTCATGACAAACATAGGGTGTTGCCCCCTACACTATGTGCCGGAGGATGGCGTCCTATGAACACCTGACGTGGTTCAAATTTTGTCACACAATTATCCATGTCTGAGTTTATGTAAGACAACCAAGAGAATTTATACCTTAATTTGTCCAAACCATCACATACTTTTGTCGGACAATAGGGATATATAGATCGCGCGGTCCCATGAGTTGGAGCATCGTCGAAGATCGGTTGAGAGGGGCTAGAAGAACACTACCCCCTGCATATGGCCAAATGTATATGGGAAAATGGTGTTGTCCGATATTTCAATTAAGACACAATGCACAATACTAGCTAGGATGTGGCATGCACCTAGTTGAGATAACTGGATATATATACCCCCCTTAAGATTGGTTATACATATACTACCTAGGTCCCCCCACACACATGACACGTAGCGCGCACACACGCACACACGCACACGCACACATACACACACCATAGGATCGAAAGTAGTTCTAGAGGGGGGTGATTAGAATACTTGACTACATAAAAATATACTTTTTCCCAATTTTAAATGTTGGCAGATTTTAGCATTCATAGCAAGTCAAGCACCCCCTACACATGCATGTCTACGAGTACAACAGCGGAAAGTAAAGACAAGCATGAGTAGTAATGGAAGGGTAGGAAGATCAAACGGAATTTGGAGATAGGAAGATTTTTCCCATGGTTCCGATAGGTGGTGCTATCATGCGTCAACATTTATGGAGTCTTCAACCCACGGAGGGTAACAGTCGGGAGAGTCCCCGGAGGGCTCTATCCACAGAGGGTTCCACGAAGAAGCAACCTTCACTATACCATGATGGCCTACGTCCACGGAGGACTAGCCAAACTCGGGGTAGATCTTCACGAAGTAGGCAATCTCCTTGCCCTTACAAACTTATTGGTTCACTCCATAACACGATATAGGAGGCTCCCAAGTGACACCTATCCAATCTAGGAGGCACCACCCTCCAAAAAGTAATAGGCTTGATAATGTCAATGAACTCCTTGCTCTTGTGCTTCAAGATGACAGAATCCTCAACACTCAATCACTCTCTCACAAATTTGGCTTTGGAGGAAGAGTTTGATTTGGCGGAAAGCAACTTGGGGACGCTAGAGATCAAGATTCATATGGTTGGAATGGAATGGCATGATCTCAACACATGAGTAGGTGGCTCTCTCTCAGAAACTATGTTGGGATGAGTGGGGATCTGTTCTGAGTGCTTCTCTTGCGAGTGAGTGGTGGTGGAGGGGTATATATAGGCATCTCCAAAAATCCAACCGTTACACCTTAATTGACCAACTCGGTGACACTGATGTGTGAATCTTGATGGTACAGAGTTGCTCCAAAGGTAGCAACTTTCGAATATCGGTGAGACCGATATATAATTCTCGGTGGTACCGATCAGGTGTCCAATGGTCAAAAACCTCATCTTGGTGACACCGATCCAAAAACTCAGAAATTCCAGTTTTATGAATCGAGGCGACCGAAAGTTGGCAGCGTGAACTAGGTGGCACCGATGCATAATCGGTTGTACCGAATGGCTAGGGCTTGGCATGGATCTGTTTGAGGTTAAGAGTCAGTGGGACCGAGTGGGATTTTTGGTTGCACCGATTTTGGATATTTGGCTTAGACAGAATATGTGGAGTGTTTGTGGGTGTTTTGGTGACTATCACTTGTGTACGTTTGAGCATCTTATTCACCAACAGTACCTTACCCCCATTTAGTAGTATTGGCTTTCCTATGGACACAACGTGATCTCTAACAAAGTAAAATGTAGAGTCCCCGTCATTGAAGCTTTGCCAATCCATTTCTTTGTATCTTGGGATTTCTCAACAATCCTTTTGTCGTCCCTATAATTGATCTTTTCCTGAAATATACTTAGTGGAAACACTAATTCAATGATAGATATGTTGTTATTAATTACCAAAACCACCAAGGGAGCAAATGCGCTTTCAATCTCCCCCTTTTTGGTAATTGATGAAAACATATAGATCAAAGCTTCGACATATTATATAATCAATGAATGTAATCGTTGCTTTGAGAAGTATGTGATAACCAAGAGCTCCCCCTAAATTTGTGCATTATTTTGGATTTGCATTTGAATACAAATGCACAACCAATTAGGTGCATGGGGCACTTCTTCCATGTCACATACAGCTTGGTGGTGTGCAAGAATAATAAGAGCGAATATCATAGCACAACACAATCAAGCAAAGTGAATGATCATCTCATAAGCATCATAAAGATAGGAAATTCTAGCAACACACATAAGTGTATGATCAACGCCAGACAAAGTTTAACACATCCAAACCAAAAGATAGCAAATGTTTTTGAAAAAGCAATAAAAACCAACGCTCTCTCTCTCGAAGCCCTAATGATCTATACAACTTCTCCCACTTTGGCAACAAGTTACCAACAAGTTCAAAGGTATACAACTAATCGTTCTTCTAGGGATTATCTCCTCGAGTAGCTGAAGTTGGAGTCGAGAGAACTACGTCGGTGAAGACCGCTGCTGATGTCATGGATGGAGTTGGTGTACCAACTGGAGGAACTGGTGGAGCTAATGGACCTGAAGTGACTGTAGCTTGAGCAGATGAAGACGGTCTCATCTTTGGAGCTAGCACTGTGGGTTTCCTCGCCTGAGTCTTGAACTGAGCAATTGTCCTGACAGGTGCACTATCCTCATCTTCATCATCATCATCATCATCATCATTGGAGTTTGGGATAGGCATAGCATCAACTTCCTGCTTGACCTCCTTCACTATCATTGAGGGCGCATCCACCTTGTTGTTGAGAGTGTGAAACTTGTTGTCAATAATCCTCCAGAGGCTCTCTTGGTTTTTTAGGATGTTGGAAATGTCTTTCTACATACTGAGCATAGAACTGACAAGAAGATCCATCTCCTCACTGCTGGTCATGGGCGGGTGAGCACTAGTGTCTTCGGCTGCCTCCGCACGTGCTTGTGCTGCAACTGATGTGGGATGATCTGGGTCCATCACCACAACGTTATCTTCGAACTTCGGCAGCAGTGGCAAATGAGGTCTATCAAGAGAAAAAATGTGCTTCTCCAACTTGGAGTTGATGAGCATCTAGATATATGGTGCGTAGCAACACGAGCGCTTCTGGTCAACAGCAACCCTCTGCACAGTCTCCACAATCAGATCCATCACTCTGGATCTTGTATGTTGGTCTATAAGAAACAGTAAGTTGATGGAGTAGCCTCGAATCATCTTCTCATCTTCTGACTTAGGCATCAAAGTGTGCCTCAGAATGGTGTTGATAGTGCGAAGACCTGCCTGGAGGTGATAGATTGATCCTAGCTTGCGAGACTTCAGATGTGCAGCAGGGATTGCATTATACATGTCCAACATGGCTTTCTGGCTTGCCTTGGGCTCAGAGTACACGCGGATATCTCCATCTTCTACCTCTAGGACTCCTAAGATGGCAGCCCACTTCTCAATAGTTGACTCATATCTGGCACCTTCACTCATCCATACAATTGTACAATCTCCAGAGAAATGAGTTGTAGCGTAGAATAGCATGATCATCTCGTCATTCCATGCAGTGAACTCCGTTTAAACAAACTTGTCTTGGACAATGCAATGAAATTTGTCTTGCACACTCGCGAAATAATCTTTATTCTCCTTGACGTACTTCCAATCCACATACCTCATATCACTGTCTGTTGGGCTCTTGTCAAGCAATATGGTCTCGTCGAAATCTTGCTGCTCTTTGGTGTAGAACATGTAGTCAACATCAGTCTTTCTCCTCTGTGAGGATGGATCAGCAGCTCTCCACTCTCTTAGACATGAATCCTTCTTCTTCATGTCCTTAGCAACCAAGTGACTAGCATTGTGCTCTGGAAGGTGTGGTATTAGCGTCATCAAAACTGACATAACATCCTCATCTAGATCTCTGGAGGTAGATCCCTTATTCTTCTCAAAAGATGGGATGTCTTTGGTAGTCCTCTTGGGCTTTCGTGCTAAAGGCTTCTTCGAACTAGTTGGCTTGCCCTTGGGTGCAGACTACCTAGGCATAGTACTAGACAAAAGTTTCTTTTGCTTCTTACTGGGAGGAGCCTTTGCAACGGACTCTTCCTCCTCCTCCTAAGCAGCAGCAGTCTCTTCTGGGTCCTCATACATGGAGGTAGCCCTGCCAACAACATAAACAATCCTCTTTATGGTTTTCTTCTCACTAGCCTTCATGGGCATAGACATATTGGGATGCTCGACAGTCATGGTGCCTCTAGAGCTCCTAGGTGCTCGCATAGATTCAGAGGGGGCATACTCCTTCCTGACCATCTTCTTAGTGTCTTTCTTGACAGACTTGTCCTGCTTGGACTTGGGAGGCACTTCATCAGGTATGAAGTCCCCATCTTCCTCATCAGAGTTGAGCTTCCTTCTAGTCCTAATTGAAGTTGTGGAAAGATCAGGTGAGCTAGGCACATGATCTGAAGAGGATGAGCTCTTGTCTAGACTACTGCCAGACCTTATGTCAACATTTTGTTCCTTCAAGTTCAGACTATCCTCTAAAGCAGACATCTCAGACCCTGTAAAAAGAATATAAAGGAGCAGAGGTGTTGAGCATCAAAAAACACAGAAATTTTCAAAAAATTTAAAAAAGGAAATATTAGTTGTAGCTTTCTGTAGAAGGTATTTCGGTGTCACCGAGTGGTATTTTTCGGAAGCACCGAGACTGACCATATGCATCAATAGAGACCTGGCAGCCTTTTTGGTGGAGCCGAAAAGATTTCTTTGGTCTCAACGATATGGTTCTCGGTAACCCTAAAACAGAATCGGTGGAACCAATTTTTCTGACTCGGTGGTACCGAGATGCAATCTGCAGAAAGCTAACCCTAAAATCTTCATCGTTCGCTAATCTACGAGATATCTGGTGGACAGGGAAGATAGCATAGAGTGGCTTATATATAAGAACATCTCAATGCCCGAGAATAAGATGATGGAGTGCGAGAGAGTATCGGATCCGTACCTTAGCTTGGTGATAGTCCGCTATGGCGAAGATGGCGATGAAGATGCCCATCAACGGCGAGGAACCAAGCGGCGGAGGAGCACGGAGAGGCAAGGGCGACAACCAGGGGCCCTTTTTGGCAGCTTAGGGTTTTGGAGCACGACGGTTTGAAGAGTGGGTTTCAGAGCGTCGTGTCCACGACATATATACCCCTTGCTGTGGGTGACACTGATTCTATGTTTTTGGTGTCATCGAGTTTCTCAACTGTCAATTGATAGGGAAATTCGATGTAACCGAGAAAATCGAATCGGCAATACCAAGGTGAAAAACCAGATCATCCCTAGGCAATCGGTGAAACTGAGAAATGTTTGTTGGTTACACCGAATTGCACTTGGGAGGTTTTCGAGTGCAACCCTTTTCTACATGGAACTCCAAGTGCATCTCACACAGAGGGATCGAGAAGTGCTTGTTCAAGTTTTATGATAAAGCATGAATAGAACATGAGATGAGATAGCATAGATAGCTAGAGTAGGGTCCTAGGCATTCTTGTCCATCCAATAGCCAAATGATAAATTAAAAACAAAATAGAAAAAACTGGATGTCCTCCAATGAGTAAAGAAATGCAGACCAACATGCTCACCCAATAAGAAGTCAAATGAAATCAAGGCAAACATGCACAACTAAACTAGCATCTACCAAGCACTTTGGCGATGGCGCAGTCATCTATATGTGAGTATATTGACATAGGAGCCAAGTAAGAATACTTGATCATAGGTCATACTCATCGTTTAAGCATGAGTGGGGATACAACTTTTACGTAAAGCAATTAATGTTGTCACATACTATGAGATGCTTTTACTCAAGTCTTAGAGTAAAGCTCCCCCTTGATGTGACATCCCCCCACAGGAAGGATAAACTAACCTTGGGTTTTGTCGATGAAGACTTTGTCTAAGTGAAGTAGTGGTGGATGCTCAATGTTGATGAAGATCACCATGAGTTGGGAGAATCCTTGTCGTTTCCTTACTCTTCTCACCTACTTGGGTTAGTTGAAACACACAAGAGACAAATACAAGGATATCTATGGACATGGAGTGCAAAGCATACATAATGATGTCCATGGATTTGTTGATTACCTTGTCCCTTTCTTACCTTTGAGGGAATGTGTGACTCCTTGAACTATTGCATAATGTTGATTTTGATTGCAACTAGTTCTTGCAAATAATGAATATGAGTGAATTTGATTGGCGGAGTCCCCCCTGAAGAACTTGTCTAGTTCTTATTCTTGGGGTACCCACATCAAGTTGATGGGGATCCTTAGTGTTGAAGTGACACTTGTAGAAGTTGAGGTTGTAGTAGCGTTGGGAATCCACTTCACCAAAGCTCGGGATTCATCTTCATATGAGTCAATATCCTCTTGAAGCTTGTTCTTGCCCTTGAGCTTGGTGTCTTGTGGTGGAAGGTCATGTTGATGTTTTGTTCCCTTGGGGATATTATTTTCATACTTCTCCATTTGAGGAACAAACTTGGACTTGGGGTATTAACCTTGTTCCCATTCAACTCCATTAGCATTGAAGTAGCCAATGCCATGGTTCTTCCGGTATCCTCCGTGCTTGCGTACAATCTCCTCAAATTGCTTACATCCAGCAAAAATCTTGTAGATACCTTTCTCTATAATCCCTTTCAAAAGTTCATTTTCTTGCTCAAGTGTAACTTGGCTAAGAGAAGTGTTAGTGGGATGAATAGAGCTACTAGAAGCAATACCATTGGATTTATCATTTTTATTGCTACTAGTTGAAGAACCTTTCTTGTCGTGGTTACTAGTTTGCTTAGACTTAACTTGTGGAATGAATGTAGACAATAGAAGTTGTTTGGCTAGATAAGAGGAAGTCTTCTTTCGAAGATCGTCATTTATAGCTTGAAGGAACTCATGCTCTTGCTCTAAATTGAGTTTCCCGAAGCAGAGCTTCTCATGTGTTCTTTCAAGCTCTCTATGATATTCTAGAGTAGACTCATGAGCTAACTTAAGAGTGTTTAGTTCTTGAGTTAGTCTTTCTATTTCCAACTTATCATCAATGCATGATTTATCTTGAGTAGAGTGATTACTGGCAAGTTCATGTTGACTAACATTACAAAATTTGTCAAATAGCAAGTCATCATCTACTAACAAGTCATCCTCATCACTATTGAAATCAACATATTCGAGGTGTGATACCTTGGGGACTTTAGCCAAGAAGCAACATCCACTCCCTTCATTTGGTGAATCAAATATGTCACAGGAGTCGATTGTCACTAGTGCAAGTCCGGCTACACCTTCAGCTTGACTATAGTCAGAGTTGGATTGATAGCTTCTCTCAGAGTGGTTGTCGGAATCGGAGCCGAAAAACCATTCGCCAACATGAGCTTGATGTCTTCTTCTTGAGTATCTCTTGAAGTACTTATCCTTGTTCTCCGAGTCCCTACTTCTCCTTGAGGGTCTTCGTTCATAACGAGCATCTCTACTCCTTCTCTCTCTTAGAGGTAACTCATCTCTTAAGCTTCATCTTCTTCGTGACTCTTCTTTCCTTTTGTAAGGAGCCGTGCACTCATTGGAGCAATGCCCGGGATTCTCACAATTGTAGGCGTTTTGGTCACGACTTGACGAATGCTTCTCTTCATATCTTGAGTTGGAGCTTGGATCTTTGCCTCTATTATTGTAGAACTTGTTGAATTTCTTGAACATGAGGCTTATCTCTTCATTTGTGACAATGTTGTCGCATGAAGTTGCGGGAGCATCACTTGTGGCTTTGTAAGCACCACTAGACTTGTTGTGAAGCTCCTCCTTGTCCTTGAGTGTCATCTCATGAGCAACAATCTTTCCAACTACTTCCTTAGGCTTGAGATGTTTGTAGCTGGGAATCATTTGGATCAATGTGCATACATTGTCATATCTATCATCCAATGCTCAAAGTATCTTTGATGATGAATTTGTCAGTCATTTCTTCGCTTCCGGAGGTGGCAATCCCATTGGTGATGAGAGCTAGCCTAGATTACATCTCAGCAACTCGTTCACCATCCTTCATGTTGAACTTGTCCAGCTGACTTTCAAGAACATCCAACTTGGATGCTCTCAAGGATTTGATACCTTCATGCATATCAACCAAAGTAACCCAAATATACTTTGCATTCTCAAGACGGCTTATTTTTCTGAATTCTTCGGGGCATAGGTAGTTGAAGATAATGTCACATGCTTGATCGCTGTATTGCAACATCTTCAATTCATCCGCAGTCGTTTCACAATCTGGTTCCCTTCCATCCACAAAGAATTCACCTTGCAATCCAACATGAACAACAACCCAAATAGCGAGGTTATGACCAAGTATATGTATTTTCATTTTGTGATTCCAACTAGCAAAATTGGTGCCATCAAAGTACGAACCTCTACGGTGATAATTTCCCTCACTAGACGTCATACGATCCTATGTTGTGAAAACAATGCAATGGATACCAAAGCTCTGATACCACTTGTAGGATCAAAATTTGGTCAAGATGGGGGGTGATTAGAATACTTGACCAAATAAAAGTCTACTTTTTCCCAATTTTAAATGTTGGTAGATTTTAGCATTCATAGCAAGTCAAGAACACCCTATACATGCATGTCTACGAGTATAGCAGCAGAAAGTAAAGACAAGCATGAGTAGTAAAGGAAGGGTAGCAAGATCAAACGCAATTTGGAGACATGAAGATTTTTCCTGTGGTTCCGATAGGTGGTGCTATTGTATGTCCGCGTTTATTGACTCTTCAACCCATAGAGGGTAACGATCACAAGAGTCCATGGAGGGCTCTACCCACGGAGGGTTCCACGAAGAAGCAAGCTTGACTATACCATGATGGCCTACATCCACGGAGGACTATCCTAACTCGTGGTAGATCTTCACGATGTAGGCGATCTCCTTTCCCTTACAAACTTCTTGGTTCACTCCACAACACGAAGTAGGAGGCTCCCAAGCGACACCTAACCAATCTAGGAGGCACCACCCTCCAAAAGGTAATAGGCTCGATAATGTCAATGAACTCCTTTCTCTTGTGCTTCAAGATGATGGACTCCTCAACACTCAATCACTCTCTCACAGATTTGGCTTTGGTGGAAGATATTGATTGGGTGGAAAGCAACTTGGGGAGGCTAGAGATCAAGATTCATATGGGTTGAATGGAATGGCATTATCTCAACACATGAGTAGGTGGCTCTCGCTCATAAAAGCAAGGGATAATTGTTTTTGAGCCCTTAGTTGTGCCACCATCGACAAGAATACCCCTAATTTAGGAAAACACGCATTCATGCCCACATCACTCTGCTCATCTTGTGCTTTTGCCCTTTGACCGCTTGGCTGTCATTTTGAAAACTTCATAACTATTTCATACTAACTCAGAAAAATGCAAATAAGATATCAAAATGTTCGAAAAGACATCACCTATATGTGTATGACATTTGCATTTATGAGAAAATAGTTGGGAAGTCTCCATATTAGTTTTAGATCATATAGGTGATGAGGACTTCCCAACACTTTTGTCACGACTGCAAATGACAGGCACATATAGGTGACGTGTTTCTGAACATTTTGATATCTTATTTGCATTTTTCTGATTTAGTATGAAATAGTTATGAAGTTTTCAAAATGGCAGTCAAACGGTCAAAGGGCAAAAGCACAAGACGAGCAAAGTGATGTGGGCATGACCACGTATATTCGGAAACTAGGGGTATTCTTGTCGACGGTGACACAAGTAAGGGCACAAATACAATTATTCCTAAAAGAAATTGGGATGAGTGGGGATCTGTTCTGACTGTGTCTCTTGCGAGTGAGTGGTGGTGGAGGGGTATATATAGGCATCTCCAAAAATACCATCGTTACAGCTTAAGTGACATCCTCGGTGACACCGATGTGTGAATCTCGGTGGTACCAAGTTGATCCAAACGTAGCAACTTTCGAATCTTGGTGAGACCGATATATAATTCTCGGTGGTATAGATCACGTGTCCAACGGTCAAAAACCTCATCTCGGTGACACCGATCCAAAAACTTGGAAATTTCGATTTTATGAATCGAGGTAACCGAAAGTTGGTAGAATGAACTTGACGACACCAATGTAGAACCAGTTGCACAGAATTGCTACGGTTTGGCATCGATTTGTGTGAGCTTAAGAATCAGTGGGACCGAGTGGGGATTGTTGGTTTCACCAATTTTTGATATTTGTCTTAAACTAAATATGTGGAGAGTTTGTGCATGTTTTTGGTGACTATCACTTGTGCACATTTGAGCATTTTGTTCACCAATAGTACCTTACCCCCTTTTAATAGTATTGGCTTTCCTATGGACTCAAAGTGATTTCTGACAAAGTAAAATGTAGACTCCTCTTCCTTGAAACTTTGCCAATCGATTTCTTTGTATCTTGGGGTTTCTCCACAATCCTTTTGCCATCCCTATCATTGAACTTTTCCTGAAATATACTTAGTGGAAACGTTAGTTCAATGATATATATCTTGTTATTAATTACCAAAACCACCAAGGGAGAAAATGTGCTTTCAATCTCCCCCTTTTTGGTAATTGGTCAACATATCGATCAAAGCTTCGACATATGATATAATAATTGAATGTAATCATCGCTTTGAGAAGTTTGGGATAAGCAAGAGCTCCCCCTAAATTTGTGCATTATTTTCAATTTGCATTTGAATGTAAATGCACAACCAATTAGGTGCATGGGGCACTTCTTCCATGTCACATTCATCTTTGTGGTGTGCGAGACTAATAAGAGTGAATATCATAGCACAACACAATCAAGCAAAGTGAATGATCATCTCATAAGCATCATAAAGATAGGAAATGGTAGGAACAAACATAAATGTATGATCAAACACAGATAAAGTTTAACACATCCAAACCAAAAGATAGCAATTTTTTTCAAAAAGCAATAAAAACCAACGCTCTCTCTCTCTTAGCCCCAACCATCTATACAACTTCGCTCCCTTTGGCAACAAGTTAACAAAAAGTTCAAAGGTATAGAGCTAATCGTTCTTCTAGGGATGATCTCCTCCGGTAGCTGAAGTTGGAGTCGAGAGAACTGCGTCGGTGAAGACCTCTGCTGATGTCATGGATGGAGTTGGTGTAGCAACTGGAGGAACTGGTGGAGCTAATGGACCTGAAGTGACTGTAGCTTGAGCAGATGAAGACGGTCTCATCTTTGGAGCTGGCACTATGGGTGTCCTCGCCTGAGTCTTGAACTGAGCAATTGTCCTGACAGGTGCACTATCCTCATCTTCATCATCATCATCATCATCATTGGAGTTTGGGATAGGCATAGCATCAACTTCCTGCTTGAGCTCCTTCACTGTCATTGAGGGCGCATCCACCTTGTTGTTGAGAGTGTGAAACTTGTTGTCAATAATCCTCCAGAGGCTCTCTTGGTTTTTTCAGGATGTTGGAAATGTCTTTCTACATACTGAGCATAGAACTGACAAGAAGATCCATCTCCTCACTGCTGGTCATGGGCGGCTGAGCACTAGTGTCTGATGGAGCTGAAGTGATCGTAGCTAGAGGAGATGAAGACAGTCTCATCTCTAGATCAGGCACTATGGGTGTCCCGGCCTGAGTCTTGAACTGAGGAGTTGTCCTAACAGGTGCACTATCCTCATCTTCATCATCATCATAAGTGGAGTGTGGGATAGTCATAGCATCAACGTCCTACTTGAGCTCCTTCACTATCACTGAGGGTGCATCCACCTTGTTGTTGAGAGTGTGAAACTTGTTGTAAACAATCCTCGAGAGGTTCTCTTGGTTCTTTAGGATGTTGGAAATGTCTTTCTCCATACTGAGCATAGAACTGACAAGAAGATCCATCTGCCCACTCCTGGTCATGGGCGGTTGAGCACTAGTGTCTCCGGTTGCCTCAGCACGTGCCTGTGCTGCAGCTCGTATGGGATGATCTAGGTCCATCACCACAACATTATCTTCGAACTCTGGCAGCAGTTACAAATGAGGTCTATCAAGAGCAACAATGTGCTTCTCCAACTTGGAGTTGATGAGCATCTGGATGTATGGTGCATAGCAACACGAGCGCTTCTGGTCAGCACCAACTCTCTTCACTTTCTCCACAATCAGATCCATCACTCTGAATCTCGTATTATACATGTAGGTAATAGATTGATCCCACCTTGTGAGACTTTAGATGTCTAGCAGGGATTGCATTATACATGTCCTTCATGGCATTATGGCTTACCTTGGGCTCAGTTTACATGCAGATATCTCCATCTTCCACCTCTGGGACTCCTAAAATGGCAGCCCACTCCTCAATAGTGGACTCATATCTGGCACCTTCAGTCAGCCATACAATTCTACCATCTCCATAGAAATGAGATATAGACTAGAATTGCATGATCATCTCGTCATTCCATGTAGTAAACTTTGTGCCAACAAACTTGCCTATACCAATGCGATGGAAGTTGTCTTGCACACTCAGTAAAGTAGTCTTCATTCTCCTTGATGTACGTCCACTCCACGTACCTCATATCATTGACAACTGGTCTCTTGTCAACCAATAAGGTCTCATAGAAATCTTGCTGCTCTTTCATGTAGAACCTATAGGCAACAGCAGTCTTTCTCCTCTGTGAGTATGGATCTGCAGCTCTCCACTCTCTCAGACCTGAATCCTTCTTCGTCTTCTTCATGTACTCAGCAACCAAGTGACTGGCATTGTGCTCTGGAAGGTGTGGTCTAAGCTTCATCAAAGCTAACATTGCATCCTCATCTAGATCTCTGGAGGTAGATCCCTTGTTCTTATCAGAAGTTTGGATGTCTCTGGTAGTCGTCCTGGGATTTGGTGTTGATGGCTTCCTGGAACCATTTGGCATGCCCTTGGGTGGAGACTGCCTAGGCATAGCATCACACAAAAGTTTCTTTTGCTTCTTCTTGGGACGAGCCTTTGCAGATGAGTTAGACAAAAATAAGCCGGTAGTTGGCATGCTTGTTGTTTCCGTTCAAATTGGAGAACATTTTTATCACGATTTGTGTGACCTCGGCGCTAGTGTTAATGCTATATCCTATACCTCATATCAGGAAATTATGAGCGACATAGCACCTTCTACTAGGGAAGATATTGATGTTACTACTAAATTGCAAACCGAGACACCAATTCGCCACTTGGGATCATTAGAGATGTTGAGGTTTTGTGTCGGAAGGTCAAGTTCCCGCTGATCTCATAGTACTTGGTTCAAAACAAGATAATTTTTGTCCCATTATATTTGGTAGGCCTTTCTTAAACATCGTTAATGCTGCAATCAATTGTGTTACTAATAAGGTTAGTGTAAGCTTTGGTGATGTGTCTCATGAATTTAATTTCTCCAACTTTACTAATCAATCACATGAGAAGGAATTACCTAGTAAGGATGAAATGATTGGTCTTTCATCTATTTTCGTAACTCTCACTAATCCTTTAGAACAATATTTAATAGACCATGATAATGATATGCAAATTAATGAAAGGAATGAAATAGATAAGATTCTCCTCGAACAAACACCTATCCTCAAACACAACTTACCAGTTGATATTTTAGGGGATCCTCCTCCACCCAAAGGAGATCCCGTGTTTAAATTATAAACCTTACAAGACAATCTGAAATATGCTTATCTTGATGAAAATAAGATATATCTTGTTATTATCAGTGCTAACCTTTCAAAGTATGAAGAAAGAATATTACTTAAAACTCCGAGGAAGCATAGGGCTGCTATTGGATATACTCTTGATGATTTAAAAGGCATAAGCCCCACACTATGTCAGCACAAGATTAATATGGAACGAAATGCTAAACCTGTTGTTGATCATCAACGCCGCTTAAATCCTGAAATAAAAGAATTGGTAAGACCTGAAATACTAAAGCTTATGGAGGCAGGTATAATCTATCCTATTACTGATAGTAGGTGGGTAAGTCATGTCATTGTGTCCCTTAGAAAGGAGGTATTACTGTTGTTCCTAATGATAAGAGTGAGCTTATTCTGCATAGAATCATAACTGGTTATATGATGGTAATTAATTGTAGAAAATTAAATAAAGCTACTAAAATAGATCATTGCCCCTTGCCTTTTATTCATCAAATTTTAGAAAGATTATCTAAGCATACATAATCTTGCTTTCTTGATGGATATGCTTGATTTTCTCATATACCTGTATCAAATAAAACTACCTTTACTTGTCCTTTTGCAACTTATGCTTATAGACATATGCCTTTTGGTTTATGTAATGCACCTGCTAGATTTCAAAGTTGTATGTCTACTATATTCTCTAATTTTTGAGAAAATATTATCAAGGTTTTCATGGACGACTTTTCCGTTTACAGGACTTCTTTTGATGATTGCTTGAGCAACCGTGATCGAGTTTCGCAAAGATGTGAAGAAACTAGTCTTGTCTTGAACTGGGAGAAGTGCCAGTTTATGGTAAATGAAGGTATAGTGCTTGGGCACAATTTTTTTAACGAGGAATTGAGGTAGACAAGGCTAAATTTGATGCAATAGATAAATGCCAGGCCCGAGAGATATCAAATGTATCAGAAGATTCCTTGGTCATGCTGGTTTTATAGGAGTTTCTTTAAGGATTCTCAAAGATTTCTAGGTTGTTAACTAATCTTCTTCAAAAAGATGTTCCTTTAGTTTTTGATGATGATTGTGCAGAAGCTTTTGAAATACTGAAGAAGACTTTAATTTATGCACCTACTACTCAACCACCAAATTGGAACCTACCATTTGAAATTATGTGTTATGCTAGTGATTGTGTTGTTGGCGCTGTTCTAGGGCAGAGAGTAGACAAAAAATTAAATGTTATTTATTATGCTAGTAAAAGTCTAGACTCTGCTCAAGGGAATTATGCTACCACTGAAAAAGAATTTTTAGCGGTTGTTTTTGCCTGTGATAAGTTTACACCTTGCAGTGTCGATTCCAAAGTAACTATTCACACCGATCATGCTGCTATTAAATATCTTTTGGACAAGAAAGATACTAAACCTAGACTTATTAGGTGGGTAATTTTATTTCAAGAATTTGACTTGCATAACATTGATAGAAAAGGAGAGGAAAACCCGGTAGCAGATAACTTGTCTAGGATGGAAAATGTTCTTAATGACCCACTTCCTATCAATGATAGGTTTCCGGATGAACAACTTGCTGCTATAAGTACTTTACATAGTGCTCCTTAGTATGATGATTACGCTAATTATGTTGTTGCTAAATACATTTTGCTAGCTTTACATGTGAACAAAACAAAAAAATCTTTTATGACCTACGACATTACTTTTGGGATGACCCATATCTTTACAAAGAGGGAGTAAACAGTATTATTAGATGATGTGTACCTAAGCATGAATAGGAACATATTCTTTGGCAGTGTCCTTCCGAAGCTTATGGAGGACACCATGCAAGTGACAAAACTGCAGAGAAGGTATTACAATATGGTTTTTATTGGCCTACTCTTGTCATAAAATGCTTGTAAGTATGTCCTTTCATGTAATGAATGCCACAGAGTCGGTAACATCACTAAGCATCAGGAAATTCCAATGAATTATTCACTTGCTATTGAACCATTGGATGTTTGGGGTTTTGACTTTATCGGAGCTTTTCCTTCCTCAAAAGGGTGTACTCATATTCTAGTTGCTATTGGTTACGTTACTAAGTGGGTAGTAGCAATTCCAACTAGTAGTGTTGATCATAATACCTCTATTAAAATGCTTAAAGATATTATTTTCTTGAGGTTTGTAGTTCCTAGGTATCTAATGACTGATGGATGTTCACATTTTATTCATGGTGCTTTCCGTAAACTTCTAGTTAAATATGATGTTAACCATAGGATTGCATAACCTTATCATCCCCATTCTAGTGCTCAAGTTGAATTGAGAAATCAAGAAATAAATCAATATTTTAAAAGTCTGTTAATAGATCTTGGAAGAATTGGTCTAAGAAACTAGATGATGCAGTTTGGGCTTATAGAACCGCTTATAAGAATCCTATGGGTATGACTTACAAAATGGTCTATGGGAAGGGTTGTCATTTACTTGTTGAGTTAGAACACAAAGCTTATTGGGAAATTAAAGAACTTCACTATGATTTTAAACTTGCCGGTGGGAAGAGGTTATTTCACATTAGCTCACTTGATGAATGGACAACACAAGCCAATGAAAAGGCTAAGTTGTTTAAATAAAAGGTTAAAAGATGACATGACAATAGGATTCAAAAACATGAATTTAATGTAGGAGACTTTGTACTTTTATACAATTCTCATCTTAGTTTTTTTGCAGGAAATGTCCTCTCCAAATGGGAAGGACCATATGTTGTTGAGGAGGTTTATCGCTCATGTGCTATAAATATCAATAACTTTGAAGGCAATAACCCGAGAGTGGTGAATAAGCAAAGAATTAATCATTATATTTTAGGTGCACCCAACAATGAAGAAACAAATGCCATCCAAGTCATCACACCAGAATAACACATCAAGGAAGTCTTCCGGAACACTCTAGAAACCTGAAAAGGGGTAGGTATGTAGTATGAGCGCCATGAATTCCCCTACGTCAACCAAGGACAAGTTCTTCAAGGAGGTATTCAATCCCTACCTGCCAGAGGTGATGAAGCAGCCTCAAGCCATTGAGATGCGTGAGGGGGTTCTCCACATCCGGGATATTCAAGGCCCTAATAAGGAGGGGAGCGAGAAGGCTAGGCTTGCAGAAGAGGAGCAAGAAATCTTCAAGTGCCAAGGGATGGTGGAACGCGGCTGGAGTGCTAATCACTCTATGATCACGGACTTCATCCGGGAAAATAATATGGACACAAAGAGCGTGGGGGAGGCTCTCTTCAAGGTTCAAGAGCAGACTGAGCATCTCCAAGATCAACTCTATGAAATCCACCTCCAAAACTGTAAGTATGAATCTAGGTATAAAAGGATGAGCCTCGCTACCAGTTTCAGGACTCTAGAGACAAGAGTTTCTTTCTTTTATGGGGATCCTATACCTTGGAAGATGGAGTGTTACCACACACCACTGCCATCACCGAAGAGCACTTAAGTACATGGGTATGGGTACCACCCTTGGCTTGTTCCAAGCTTGGGGGAGGTTCCCCGGTATCATATAACAATCACTTTTCATCACCATTATCTACCTTAGTTTGATCTTCACTTTTGTGATTTAGGAAGTTAAAATTTCAGAATTCCTTTGTTTAGAGTTTTTTATTCTAGTTCTACCTGTCCTTGTAATCGAGTGCGAGGTTATATAATAAAGTTAGTTGGGATCATGTGCCTCTTATTCTCTTGCATCCATCATCTTAGCATGTGAATAAAAAGAATAGAAAATAATGATATGCATATCTCTTGAGAAGTAATGACTTCACATAGAAAAGAGGTATAAGAAATAAGAAGTGTTGAAAACTAACAAACATAATGATTAGTAATTGATATGTTCTATGCCAAAGTATGGTAGAGAAGAGGAGATTTACATATAAATATACTATCTTCAACACCTTCTATGATTGTAAGGCTCCATCAAAATATTACATAATGACCAAGTGTTGAAGTGGGCCATGTTAGACAACATAATGATCATGTTTGTCTACGTTTGGATAGAAGTTATATGGTATTTAATCCTTTGACATGTGATGCCTGCTTAGGACCTACTGCTAGCCCAAAGATTCGCACCAAGTAGAGATACTACTTGTGCATCCATAACCATTAAACCTTGTTTCTTGTAATGAGAGTCCACCATACCTACCTATGGATTGAATAAGATCCTTCAAGTAAGTTGTCATTGTTTCAAAAGGCAATAAAAATTTGCTCAAATTGTGTAAGCTCTTTTATTGCAAAAGAAAGTAAGCTTTGTACGATCTTGTGATGGTGAAGCAATAAAAGCGACGGAGTGAATAATAAAGTTTTATATCACAAGGGGCAATATGAATTGATGTTCCTTTGCATTAAGTGATTGAACATATCAAACAAATAAAAGCTCATGACAACCTCTACTTTCCTCTCCGAAGGGCCTCTCTTTTGCATTATTACAAGTTCTATGCTCATGCAAGAGTCAATAGTATTTCCCTTGTTCTTATTCTCCAAACCATTTAGTGGCAAGCATTATGTGTTGAGGAAAGATTCAAAAAAAATACCGAGCCGAATGTAGATGATCATGTTCCATTATTGTTGACATTATCCTTGAGGTAAATAAGTTGGGTGCAAGAACATTAAAGCCCCCATCTTCCTATGTGTCCCACGGAGTCACTTGGTTCCAAAAATATATAATGTATGTTAGCAATCATGGACGGCTACATCATAGTTGAATATGTGAACTTGCTAGAAATATAAATCTCTTACATAGACTCTTCTCTCGATTGCAAAAGCTATGATTATCTCAAGGACTAATTGCATTGCTAGTTGGATCTCAATAAAGATTATGCTCCATATTTATTCAGTTGTGAATAGATTGCTACTTGTTCATGAGAGGTTATATGGTTGAAAAGTTGTTGGTATAATGATATTCATGATGCTCTCATGTTCGTGTTCTGTTTTTATCGACACCTCTCTCCCAAATTATTGTTGGAAATATGCCCTAGAGGCAATAATAAATTAGTTATTATCATATTTCCTTGTTCATGATAATCGTTTATTATCCATGCTATAATTGTATTGATCGGAGACTTAGATGCATGTGTGGATACATAGACAAAACCATGTCCCTAGAATGCCTCTAATAGACTAGCTCGCTGATCAAAATATGGTTAAGGTTTCCTAGCCATGGACATGAGATGTCATTTGATAACGGGGTCACATCATTAGGAGAATGATGTGATGGACAAGACCCAAACTGCAAACGTAGCATATGATCGTGTCAGTTTATTGCTACTGTTTTCCGCATGTCAAGTATGTGTTCCTATGACCATGAGATCATTAAACTCACAAATATCGGAGGAGTGCCTTGTGTGTTAAAACGTCGCAACATAACTGGGTGACTATAAAGGTGCTCTATAGGTATCTCCGATGGTGTCTGTTGAGTTGGCATGGATCGAGACTGGGATTTGTTACTCCGCGTGACGGAGAGGTATCTCGGGGCCCACTCGGTAATGCAACATCACAATAAGCCTTGCAAGCAATGTGACTAATTGTTAGTTGCGGGATCTTGTATTACGGAACGAGTAAAGAGACTTGCCAGTAACGAGGTTGAAATAGGTATGGAGATACCGACGATCAAATCTCGGGAAAGTAACATACCGAAGAACAAAGGGAACGTTATACGGGATTAACTGAATCCTTGACATAGAGGTTTGACCAATAAAGATCTTCGTAGAATATGTAGGAACCAATGTGGATGTCCATGTCCCACCATTGGTTATTGATCATAGAGGTGTCTCGGTCATGTCTACATAGTTCTCGAAACCGCAGGGTCTGCACACTTAAGGTTCGGTGACGTTTCGGTAGTGTAGAGTTATGTATGGTGGTGACCGAAGTTTGTTCGGAGTCCCAGTTGAGATCCCGGACGTCACGAGGAGCTCCGGAATGGTCCGGAGGTAAAGATTCATATATAGGGAGTCCCAGTTTGGTTTCCGGAAAAGTTTCGGGCTCATCGGTAGTGTACCGGGAGTGCCGGTAGTGTACAGGAGTGCCAGTAGTGTACCGGAAGGCCTCCGGGAGGGGTATTTCGACCCCAAGAGGTCCATGTGCTCTGGGAGAATAATAACCAGCCCTTAGTGGGCTGGGAAAACAGCCACAAAGGCCCATGGCGCAGGAGAGAAAGTCCTAAAGCAAAAAGTGGAAAATCAGCCAATAGGAGGCAATCCTACTCCAACTATTATTGGAGGTGAAGTAGGATTGCTTCCCACCTGCTATTTCGGCCAACCCAAAGGACTTGGATGCATCTCCTCTCCTCTCCTCCTATATATACTAGTGGATTGGGTGGTTTTTGGACAGAATTTCCGGCCACGTGCTACCCCTTCCATCGGTGCATAGTTTCTCCTCTAGATCGGTTTTCTACAGCGCTTAGGCGAAGCCCTGCCGGAATTGCTCCACCACCATCACCGGAGCACCGTCACGCTGCCGGTGAACTCTCTCTCCTCTCCATTTCCTCTTGCTGGATTGAGACGGTGGAGATCGTCATCAAGCTGCACGTGTGCTGAACGCGGAGGTGCCGTCCGTTCGGCGCTAGATCGGAAGGACCGTGATCGAGATCGCGAGACGGTTCGTGATGTGATCACGGAACGGATCGTGATGAGTTCGCGGGACAGATCGTGATCAAGATCGTGAGACGGATCGTGACGAGTTCGCGGGACGGATCATGATGTGTTCGCGGGACGGTTCGTGATTGGATCGCGGGACACTCGGCGATTTGGATCGCGAAGAAGTTCGACTACACCAACCGCGTTTTTTAATGCTTCCCGCTTAGCGATCTACAAGGGTACGTAGATCCACTTTCCCTCTCGTAGATGCTCATCACCATGGATAGGTTTGCGTGTGCATAGGAAATTTTTTGTTTCCCATGCGACGTTCCCCAACAGTGGCATCATGAGCTAGATTGATGGTTCGATGAGATCTCGAGTAGAACACAAAAGGTTTGTGGGCGTTGATGCTTAGATTGCTTCCTCCCTTGGTCGGATTTTGGTTCAGCGGGATTGTGAGATGAAGCGGCCCGGACCAACATTACTCGTATGCTTACGAGAGACCGGTTCCCTCGACGCAACTTGTTGCTTAGATGGCTTGCGGGCGACAGTTTCTCTCACTTTAGTTGGATCGGATCCGACAAAGGCGGTCCTTGAGAAGGTTGAAAAGCAATCTATGTATCACCGTTGTGGTTTATGCGTAGGTGAGAATCGTTCTTGCTAGATACCCATAGCATCCACGTAAAACATGCACAACAATTAGAGGACGTCTAACTTATTTTTGCAGGGTATGTTGTGATGTGATATGGCCAATTACATGATGAGATATATGTGATGTATGAGATGATCATGTGATGTATAGAATTTCACGACTTGCATGTCGTTGAGTATGGCAACCGGCAGGAGCCATAGGGTTGTCTTTAATTATTGTATGACCTGCGTGTCAATCATTAAGCACTATGTAATGCTTTACTTTATCGCTAAGCGGTAGCAATAGAAGTAGAAGCAGGGTTGGCGCCACAACCCCAATGGCAACACATTGATGGAGATCAAGATGATGGAGATCATGGTGTTGTGCCGGTGATGATGGAGATCATGCCGGTGTTTCGAAGATGGAGATCTTAAACACAAGTTCATGGCCATATCATGTCACTTATGAATTGCATGAGATGTTAATCCTTTTATGCACCTTGTTTTGCTTAGTACAGCGGTAGCATTATAAGGTGATACCTCACTTGAATTTCAAGATGAACTGTGTTCTCCCTGAGTGTGCACCGTTGCGAAAGCTTGTCGTGTTGAGACACCACGTGATGATCGGGTGTGATAGACTCTACGTTCACATACAACGGGTGCAAGCCAGATTTGCACGCGCAGAACACTCGGGTTAAACTTGACGAGCCTAGCATGTATAGACATGGCCTCGGAACACGAGAGACCGAGAGGTCGAACATGAGTCATATAGTAGATATGATCAACATAATGATGTTCACCATTGCAGCCACCTCAACTCACGTGATGATCGGACTTGAGTTGGTGAATTTGGATCATGTATCACTTGAATGATCGGAGGGATGTCAATTTGAGTGGGAGTTCTTAAGTAATATGATTAATTGAACTCATTATCATGAACATAGTCAAAGTGCCTTTGCAAATTATGTTGTAGATTACTAGCTCGCGTTGTAGCTCCCTTAAATTTTTATATGTTCCTAGAGAAATAGAGTTTAAAGATGTTTGTAGCAATATTGCGGACTGGGTCCGTGATCTGAGGATTGTCCTCATTGCTGCACAGAAGGCTTATGTCCTTAATGCACCACTCGGTGCGCCACCCCTCTAGCGTCGTCTATAGATGTTGTGAACATCTAACAGGCACGTTTCAATGACTACTTGATAGTTTAGTGCGTCATGCATTACGGCTTAGAATTGAGGCTCCGAAACGTTTTGAACGTCACGGAACATATGAGATGTTCTAGGAGCAGAGATTCTGATCTCAGGCTCGTGCCTGTGTTGCAAGATATGAGATCTCCAACAAGATTCTTTGCCTGTAAGATGAAGGAGAATAGCTCAATCGTTGAGCATGTACTCGGATTGTCTGGGTACTACAATCGCTTGAATCAAGTGGGAGTTGATCTTCTAGATAAGATAGTGATTGATATAGTTCTCCAAGTCACTGTCACTAAAGCTACTAGAACTTAGTGATGAACTATAATACACCAGGGATAGAAGTATTGATCCCTGAGCTGTTCGTGATGTTTGACACCGCGAAGGTAGAAATCAAGAAGGAGCATCAAGTCTTGATGGTTAATCAAACCACTAGTTTCGAAAAGGGCAAGAGCAAGGAGGGAAACTTCATGGATAGCAAGTCAGTTGTTGCTCCAGTGAAGCAACCCAAAGTTGAACTCAAACCCGAGACTAAGTGCTTCTATTATGAGGTGAGAGGTCGCTGAAGCGGAACAACCCTAGATACTTGGTAGATAAGAAGGCTGGCAACATCGACAGAAGTATATTTGATATACGAGTTATTGATGTGTACCTTGCTGGTACTCCTAGTAGCACCTGGGTATTGGATACCGGTTCGGTTGCTAAATGTTAGTAACTTGAAATAAAAGCTACGGAATAAACGGGGAACTAGCTAAGGGTGAGGTGACGATGTGTGTTGGAAATGTTTCCAAGGTTGATGTGATCAACATCGCACGCTCTCTCTACGGTTATGTTTGTTGTTTGGTGTTTTGCGTTGAGCATGAACATGATTAGATCATGTTTGTTGCAATACGGTTATTCATTTAAGTCAGAGAATAATAGTTATTCTGTTTACATGAATAATACCTTCAATGGTCATGCACCCAGTGAGAATGGTTTGTTGAATCTTGATCGTAGTAATACACATGTTCATAACATTGATGTCAAAAGATACAAAGTTAAATAATGATAGTACCACATACTTGTGGCACTGCTGCAAAATATCATATTGGTATAAAGCGCATGAAGAAACTCCATGGTGATGGATATTTGGACTCATTCTATTTCGAATCGGTTGAGACATGCGAACCATGCCTCTTGGGCAAGATGACTAAAGGACCCCGTTGGATGGAGCGGGCAAGTGATTCATTGGAAATGATACATGTTGATGTATGCAATCTAGTGAGTCTTGTACGTGCAGTGGATATCGTTATTTTCTTACCTTCACTGATGATTTGAGTAGATATAGTGTATATTTACTTGATGAAACACAAGTCTGAATCATTTGAAAGGTTCAAGCAAATTCAGAGTGAAGTTTAAAGATCATCGTGACAAGAAGATAAAAATGACTGCGATATGATCGTGGAGGTGAATATCTGAGTCACCAGTTTGGCATACAACTTAAGACAATGTGAAAGTTGTTTCACAACTAAACGCCACCTAGAACACCATAGTGTGATGGTGTGTCCGAACATCATAGTTATGCTCTATTGGACATGGTGCGTGCTATGATGTCTCTTGTCGTTTTACTAGTATAATTTTGGGGTTATGCATTAGAGACAACTACAATCAATTTAAATAGGGCACCATCTAAATCCGTTGAGATGACACCATGTGAATTATGGTTTGAGAGAAACCTAAGCTGTCATTTCATAATACTTGGGGCTACGACACTTGTGTGGAAAATGTTTTCACCTAATGAGGTCGAACCCAAGGCGGACAAATGCATCTTCGTAGAATACCCTAAGATCAGTTGGGTGCACCTTCTATCTCAGATCCAAGTGCAAAGTGTTTTTTACTAAAACAGATCCTTTCTCGAGGAAAAGTTTCTCTCGAAAGAATTAAGTGGGAGGAAGATAGAACTTGATGAGGTTGTTTAAACTTTGTTCAACCAGAGAGTAGCGCAGCACATGATGTTGTTTCTGTGAAGCCTACGTTAGTTTAAGAGGAAGTTAATGATGATGATCATGAAGCTTCAGGATCAAGTTACTATCAAACTTCGTAGGTCGACAAGGATGTGTACTGCTCCTAAGCGGTACGACAACCCTGTCTTGGAGGTCATGTTGTTGGACAAACGATGAACCTACGAGCTATGGAGAAGCGATGATGGGCCCGGATTCCGACAAATGGTTGGAGGCCATGAAATCCGAGATAGGATCCATGTATGAAAACCAAGTGTAGACTTTGGTAGACTTGCTCGTTGGATGGCAAGTCGTTGAGTACAAATGGATCTTTAAAATGAAGACAGACACGGATGGTGAATGTCACTATTTGTAAAGCTCGACTTGTTGCAAAGATGTTTGTGACAAGTTCAAGGAATTGACTACTATGAGACTTTCTCACTCGTAGTGGTGCTAAAGTCTGTTGGAATTATGTTAGCAGTTGCTGTGTTTTCAACTATGAAATCTGGCAGATGGATGTCAAAACGTCATTTCCTTAACGGTTTACTTGAGGAAAGTACCGAGCGGAGTGTGGTAGCAGTTTTTACAGTTTGACATAGGTATTTGCAAAGTGCACACATATCTGAATGTTACAGACCCGTTGACTATAAGACCTCTCTCACATGCAAAGCATGATCGAGCCCCAGAACTCGTTGGGTGTTAGATTCATAACAATGCGAATCACATGGTGATGTGAACTAGATTATTGACTCTAGTGCAAGTGGGAGACTGTTGGAAATATGCCCTAGAGGCAATAATAAATTAGTTATTATCATATTTCCTTGTTCATGATAATCTTTTATTATCCATGCTATAATTGTATTGATCGGAAACTTAGATGCATGTGTGGATACATAGACAAAACCATGTCCCTAGTATGCCTCTAATAGACTAGCTCGCTGATCAAAAGATGGTTAAGGTTTCCTAGCCATGGACATGAGATGTCATTTGATAACGGGGTCACATCATTAGGAGAATGATGTGATGGACAAGACCCAAACTGCAAACGTAGCATATGATCGTGTCAGTTTATTGCTACTTTTTCCGCATGTCAAGTATGTGTTCCTATGACCATGAAATCATGCAACTCATAGATATCGGAGGAGTGCCTTGTGTGTATCAAACGTCGCAACGTAACTGGCTGACTATAAAGGTGCTCTACAGGTATCTTCGATGGTGTCTGTTGAGTTGGCATGGATCGAGACTGGGATTTGTTACTCCGCGTGACGGAGAGGTATCTCGGGGCCCACTCGGTAATGCAACATCACAATAAGCCTTGCAAGCAATGTGACTAATTGTTAGTTGCGGGATCTTGTAATACAGAACGAGTAAAGAGACTTGCTGGTAACGAGGTTGAACTAGGTATGGAGATACCGACAATCAAATCTCGGGCAAGTAACATACCGAAGAACAAAGGGAACGTTATACGAGATTAACTGAATCCTTGACATAGAGGTTCGACCGATAAAGATCTTCGTAGAATATGTAGGAACCAATGTCGATGTCCAGGTCCCGCCATTGGTTATTGATCATAGAGGTGTCTCGGTCATGTCTATATAGTTCTCGAACCCGCAGGGTCTGCACACTTAAGGTTCGGTGACGTTTTGGTAGTGTAGAGTTATGTATGGTGGTGACCGAAGTTTGTTCGGAGTCCCGGATGAGATCCCGGACGTCACGAGGAGCTCCGGAATGGTCCGGAGGTAAAGATTCATACATAGGAAGTCCCAGTTTGGTTTCCGGAAAAGTTTTGGAATCATCGGTAGTGTACCGGGAGTGCCGGTAGTGTACCGGGAGTGCCAGTAGTGTACCGGAAGACCTCCTGGAGGGGTATTTCGACCCCAAGAGGTCCATGGGCTGTGGTAGAATAATAACCATCCCTTAGTGGGCTGGGAAGACAGCCACAAAGGCCCATGGCGTAGGAGAGAAAGTCCTAAAGCAAAAAGTGGAAAATCAGCCAATAGGAGGCAATCCTACTCCAACTAGGATTGGAGGTGAAGTAGGATTGCTTCCCACCTCCTATTTTGGCCGACCCAAAGGACTTGGCTGCCTATCCTCTCCTCTCCTCCTATATATACTAGTGGATTGGGTGGTTTTTGGACAGAATTTCCGGCCACGTGCTACCCGTTCCACTGGTGCATAGTTTCTCCTCTAGATCGGTTTTCTACAGCGCTTAGGCGAAGCCCTGCCGGAATTGCTCCACCACCATCACCGGAGCACCGTCACGCTGCCGGTGAACTCTCTCTCCTCTCCACCTCCTCTTGCTGGATCGAGACGGTGGAGATCGTCATCAAGCTACACGTGTGCTGAACGCGGAGGTGCCGTCCGTTCGGCGCTAGATCGGAAGGACCGTGATCGAGATCGCGAGACGGTTCGTGATGTGATCACGGAACGGATGATGATGAGTTCGCTGGACAGATCGTCATCAAGATCGTGAGACGGATCGTGACGAGTTCACAGGATGGATCATGATGTGTCCGCAGGACGGTTCGTGATTGGATGGCGGGACACTCGGCGATTTGGATCGCGAAGAAGTTCGACAACACGAACCGCGTTTCTTAACGCTTCCCGCTTAGCGATCTACAAGGGTACATAGATCCACTCTCCCTCTCGTAGATGCTCATCACCATGGATAGGTTTGCGTGTGTTTAGGAATTTTTTTTTTCCCATGCGACGTTCCCCAACAATTATGTGGCCATTATTTTAGAGTTTGCCTTCCGCTTGAGGACAAGCGAGGTCTAAGCTTAGGGGAGGTTATACGCCTATTTTGCATCATGAATTCTTACTAATATTTACCTCATTCTTGTTCATTATTCCACACTATCACACAATTCTTATGTATTTTCTCTCTAAATATGCAAGGTACATCATAAGGAGTGAAATATCAGGAAACTGGAAATCTGGACCAGAAAACCAAGAAAAAGGCAGAAAAGTCACCAGTCTCAGAATGACCTGAAAATTCATGGACAATATTTTGGAATATTTAAGAATTTCTGAGGCAAAAATATACCGCAGGGGGGCTTCCAGCAGGGCACAAGCCAACAGGTCGGGGCCCCTCCCAAGTGGTGTAGCCAAATGTCTTGTGGGCCCCCTACTGGTCCTTCGATGCCCCTATTATCCTATATGGTGTGTTTTACCCTAGAAAAAAATCATAAGAAACCTTTCGGGATGAAGCGCCGTCGTCTCGCGGTGGAAACCTGGGAAGAGGCCCTTTTGCACTCCGGCGGTCAGATTCTGCCGGGGAAATCCCTCTCCAAGAGGGGGAGATTAAAGCCATCATCATCACTAATGCTTCCTCCTTCGTGGGAGGACCAATCTTCATCAACATCTTCACTAGCACCATCGCATCAAAAGCCCTAGTTCATCTCTTGTATTCAATCTTTGTCCAAAAACCTTAGATTTGTACCCGTGGGTTACTAGTTGTGTTGATTATATCGTAGTTGATGCTTCTTGGATTACTTGGTGGAAGATATTATGTTCAGATTCGTAATTAACATTATTACACCTCTGATCTTGTACATGTTCACGATATGTGAGTAGTTACTATTGTTCCTGAGGACATGGGAGAAGTCTTGTTATAAGTAATCTTGTGAAGTTGGTATGCTTTCGATATGTTGATGATATGTATGTCGTTACTTCCCTTAGTGGTGTCATGTGAACGTCGACTACATGACACTTTACCATGTTACGGGCCTAAGGGACGTCATTGTGGAGTAACATCTAGATGATGGGTTGCGAGATTCATAGAAGCTTAAACCCCGGTTTATGTGTTGCTTCATAAGGGGCTGATTTGGATCCACGTGTTTCATGCTATGGTTAGATTTATCTTAATTCTTCTTTCGTAGTTGCATATGCTTGCGAGAGGGGTTAATCATAAGTAGCTTGTTAGTTGAAGTAATAATAGAACCTTCGCACGAGTCAACCCACATATCAAGTTATCAAAATAGGTAATGTGAATCAACTCAACATGACTAGATAGAAATTCCCATGTGTCCTCCGGAGCACTTTCTTAATATAAGAGTACTTTCAGGCCTTTCCTTTGCTACAAAAAGGATTGGGCTACCTTGCTGCATCATTGTTACTATTGTTGCTTGTTACTTGCTATGAATTATCTTGCTACAAAACTATCTACTACTGTTACTCACAGCACTTGCAGAGAATACCTTGCTGAAAACTACTTATCATTTCCTTTTGCTCCTCGTTGGCTTCGACACTCTTACTTATCGAAAGAACTACGATTGATCCCCTATACTAGTGGGTCATTAGTGTGGTGGTGGCCTAGACGGCTGCCGCTATGGTGGTGGCCAAGGCAGCCACTGGCAGTAGCTGCCTTCGGGCAGCCATGGCGGAGCGTAGTAGGTAGCACACATTTTTTGGTGGTTGTGAAACGGGCTCATCGAGCAAACGCATGGCCCTGCCTGTATGAGAGGTGGGCCTGCCTATTAGAGAAATGTGAAAATTAACTTAAAACTAAGTTTTTTTATAATTTTTTAAAAGGTTTGTAAATTCTAAACTCAATAACAAACATAACATTTAATTATTCGTGCGATATAAACATTATACATACAAACTAAGTACATTATGTTTTTCATAATTGTTCAAACATACACACAAAAAATGTTTGCGCAATTTATAATAATACAAATGTATGTCAATATAATTAAATGTCAGTATTAACAACAAGTGAATAATTTTTCTCTATTTTTTAATACTTTTGGTGACAATATTAGCAACCGGTGTAGTTTACTATATTTTATAATTTTAATGTCTATGAGGTGTTGTGGGTGCAGGTTTGATTAGATGGGACGCGTGCGAGGAGTCCGCCGCACACGCTCAAAGGGATGTGTGCGATCAGTCTACCACGTAGGTGCAATTGTCTCACTGGGAATCAAGCCCTCTGACCTCGGAGCTCCACACACAGCCCTATTCACTCCCAATATCTCCATTAATGCTACACCTTCTCCTCCGGTCTTATCCATTAGGGTCGTCGCTAAGGATTGCCTCCTTTTTCGATGGAGGACGAGGTGGCCAAGAAGCGGGGGCGGGTCGAGGCTAAACCACACGAGCCTCCGATGGGTGTGAACTTCATTAGCAGCATCCCCGATGAGATGTTGGTAACCATCTTGTCCCTCCTCCCCATCAAATCTGTCATGCAGACCACCATCTGCTCTAGGCAGTGGCAGCCCCTATGGCACTCCACCCCCATTGACCACCTCGACGATGACGAGCTCTGCAGCAGGATCGCAAACGGTTGGACACATTTTCCCACATCTTCGGAACACACCCTGCGATAGTCAAACGCCTTGCCATAGGCACTTGACATTCCAACTGCAAGGCCAACCCCAAGTTTCACGAGTGGTTCTTATCCCCTGCCCTAGATCAGCTCGAGGAGCTCAACTTTATTGCTGGACATGGGCGCTCGCTGCCTTCATTCGTCCTGCACCTCGCGCCCACACTACTGCGCTACGTTCATGCGGTGCCTTTTCCCCAAGATTAATGCTGCGCACGCTCTTCATCTCCCTAAACTGAATCACCTTGAGCTCATTGGCGTCAGCATCTCGAAGTCAGATTTGGAGCACCTACTCTGCTGCTGTACAACACTCCAGTACCTTCGTCTTCAGATGATGTTTGGGTTCAGTAGGCTCCACATCGCTACGATGAATCTCCGTACGATTTATGTGCATGGCTGGTTCCGCAACACGCTGTCAGTTGGGGAGTTTCCTAATATGGTCATTGAGAATGCACCTTTTCTAGAAAACTTGTTGGTACTAGATAAAGAAGGTTGAACAAGAATCAGGGTCATTGACGCACCGAAATTGACACTGTTGGGTTGTTGTGTGTTGAATTCCGAACTTGTTACAGTTGGATCCATACCCGTTCAGGTACAACAATATTCTTCTCATTTTTATTATTGTACATCACATTTTATCTAGTTTTTGTTGATTTATGTTCGGCTGTCATCCAAAAATGCTTCACACAGGCCTCTCATTGTCTCTACGCATAGTGAAGATCTATGCACTACAATCTATCGGCCCCAATCTATATGAAGTTGTTAAGTTCCTTATATGCTCTCCGTGTACGAAGAAGCATACCTCGAGGTGATGTCCCTTTTCTTTTAATTGTTAACCGCAATGGAGTTCAATTTGTTGCTACTTTTACCCATGATTACAATGACAGATGTACTATACACTTTTTTTGAGATGTTGATCATGAACGATCGAAGATGGCATTTCAATCTATTAGTGTATTTTATGAATCATGCAAATCAAACAGGCCCGTAGTGTTTAATACAACATCTAAGCACTGATGTGTTGTCTTTGTTTGTGGATACAAGCATGAATTGGGGTGGAAAAGATGGCGCCATATAACAATCCCATCGAATGCCTTGAATTCCATCTCATGGAAATTACTTCGAACAAGTACAGAGCCACCAATCCAAAGATTAAATTTACCAGTTTCTTTGTTCAGAAAGCAAGGGTGCTAAAGGTAATGAGGTTTGCACTGTATTTAGTGCACCACAATGTAGGTGTCTACATCGGAATGGAAAAGGCTCTGAAGAAGCTGATTTTCACTTTGGAAGTTCATATGACAGATTATTAGGAAGCGATTTTAGCAAGACAATATATGACTTCTCGATGGATAATCCCATGGATCTTGAAGATTGGATTTGATTTCTAATGTTAGTTTGTACCTTCTAATCTTTGAATTTGGGCATTGTTATGCTAGAATCTGAACCTTGTAATATTGCTGGTTTTGTTGATACAATATTTGAAATTGCATTGTATTCTTTTTGGTTTATGCAATCATGTTTTTATAAGTACATATGTTTTTGTTCTGTAGGCACAACATTGATGTTGTGCAGACCGAGCAAATCACAGTACACACGAACTAAACTATGAAACTCGTTGGTGATGATTTGATCAGTTGCTGACAATTGTATATCAGCAAACGTTTTTCCACAACACACATAGGTTATTAGCTTCAATCGTCTATGTTATTTCTGGTGTTTGCACACAATTCTCATTACTCACTTGTTTGTTGTATATCGCACAAATCTTGTTATATTGAATCGTTTGTGTTCTTTTGTATCAGCGCACATAGTTTTTCTAAGTGAAATGTATGTTGTACTTCGCACACGTATGTAGTTTTCCAAACTATTTCCGTTATCTTCGCTAATCACAAACGGTTCATAAGAACAAACTGTCTGTCGTAGATCGCACATGCAACTACTTTCTGAATCTTATTTGATGGACCCACCTTCACGCATAGTTGGTGTCATTAGCGATGGAGCTTGAACTATACCGTTTGCGATTCATGCATCGCACATAGTTTCGTTGAATGGTCTCTGAATGATGTGTCGTCTTTGGACCATTCTATAGTAGTGATATGTCTATTATAATAATAGATCTCATGAGCTTTTGTTGAGTTTTTTGTACTAATTTTTTTAAGTTTTGGGTGAGACAATGATGGATGAAGGAATAAGGAGTGGCAAGACCCTAAGCTTGTGGATTCCCAAGGCACCCAAAGGTAATAATCAAGGAATACCCGAGTGTCTAATCTTGGGGATGCCCCGTAAGGCATCTCCTCTTTCACCTCAAATTATCAATATGTGAATGCACATTTGCTCCCTTGGTGGTTTTGGTAATTAATAACAATATATAAGTCATTGAACTAATGTTTCCACCAAGCATATTTCAGGAAAAGTTCAATGATAGGGATGGGAAAAGGATTGTGGAATTACCCCAAGATGCAAGAAAATAGGTTGGCCAAGCTTCAACAAAGAGGACTCTACATTTTACATTCGTGAGAAATCACTTTGAGTCCACACGAAAGCCAATGCTAATAAAACGGGGTGTAAGTTTTGTTGGTGAACAAAATGCTCATACGTGCACAAGTGATAGTCACCAAAAACATCCACAAGGTCTCCCACCAAAGTCTATCTATAGCCAAACATTCAAAATTGGTGCAACCAACATTCCTATCCCGGTGCCACCGATTCCAGAACCTAGACAGACTCAGCAAAACCCTAGACACTTCGGTGCAACCGATTCCATACCGCTGCCACCGAGTTTAGGTTGCCAACTTTCGGTTACACAAATTCACATTTTCGGTACCATCGAGATTGTTGGGTCGGTATCACCGAGATTGGAAATATGACCGTTGGTCACCTTATCAGTGCAACCTAGTTTCGTACATTGGTCTCACCGAGATTCAAAAGTTGCCACCTTTTGATCACTTCGGTCCCACCGAGATTAACACATCGGTGTCACCGAATTGGTCATTTTGTGTGTAACAGTTGGATTTTTGGGGATGCCTATATATACCCCTCCACCACCACCTACTCGACAGAGAAGCACTCAGAGCTATTCCATACCTATCCTACCAGATTTTTTGAGAGAGAACCACCTACCCTTGTGTTTTTTTGACCAACCACCTACCCTTGTGTTGAGATCAAGATCCACCACTCCAACCATATGGATCTTGATTTCAAGCCTCCCCAAGTTGCTTTCCACCAATCCCATCTCTTCCACCATGCCAAATCTGTGAGAGATTGATTGTGTGTTGAGGAGTCTATCATCTTGAAGCACAAGAGCAAGGAGTTCATCGTCATTACCGAGCCTATTACCTTTTCTAGGGTGGTGCCTCCTAGATTGGTTAGGTTTCGCTTGGGAGCCTCCTACTTTGTGTTGTGGAGTGAACCAAGAAGTTTGTAAGGGCAAGGAGATCGCCTACTTCATGAAGATCTACCCATAGTGAGGCTAGTCCTTCGTGGACGGAAGTCATATGGAATAGTCAAGGTTGCTACTTCGTGGACCCTTATGGGTGGAGCCGTCTGTGGACTCTCGCGACCGTTACCCTCCGTGGCTCGAAGACTCCATAAACGTGGATGTACGATAGCGCCACCTATCGGAACCATGGGAAAAATCATCGTGTCTACAATTGCATTTGATCTTCCTACCCTATCCCTTTTACTCATCCTTGTTGTTATTTTCCGCTGCTATACTCTTAGACTTGCATGTGTAGGGTGAAATTGACTTGCCATGAATGCTAAAACTGCAAACTCTAAAATTTGGGAAAAGGGAAACTTTTATTTGGTCAAGTAGTCTAATCACCCCCATCTAGACATACTTCCGGTCCTACAAGTGGTATCAGAGCTTTGGTCTCCATTGCATTGGTCTCACAACCTAGGAGAGTATGGCATCTAGTGAGGTTAATTATCACCATAGAGGTCCATACTTTTATGGTACTAATTTTGCTAGTTGGGAGGACAAAATGAAAATGCATATTCTTGGTCAAAACCCCGCCATTTGGGCTGTTGTTCGTGTTGGCATGCAAGGTGAATTCTTTGGTAATGGAAGAGAACCGGAGCATGAAGCGGCCGTGGATGAATTGAAGATGTTGCAACTCAATTCTAAAGCATGCGACATTCTCTTCAACTGCCTATGCCTCGAAGAGTTCAACAAAATCAGCCATCTTGAGAATGCAAAAGAGATTTGGGATACTTTGGTTTATATGCATGAAGGATAGGAGTCCGTGAGAGAATCCAAGTTAGATATTCTTCAAAGTTAGCTAGACAAGTTCAAGATGAAGGATGGTGAAGGAGTCCAGAGATGTACTCTAGGCTAGCTCTCATCACCAATGAGATTGCTGACTTAGGAAGCAATGAAATGACTGACAAATTCATCATCAATAAGATACTATGAGCTTTGGATGAGATATATGACATCATGTGCACATTAATCCATATGATGTCCAACTATAAACATCTCAAACCTATGGAAGTCATTGGAAGGATTGTTGCTCATGAGATGACACTCAAAGACAAAGAAGAGCTCCGCAACAAGTCTAGTGGTGCTTACAAGGCCACAAGTGATGCTCCCGCAACTTCAAGCGACAACCTTGTCACCAATGAAGAAATAAGCCTCATGGTCAAGAAATTCAACAAGTTCTACATTAATAGAGATAAAGAAAGAAACTCCAACTCAAGATATGATGAGAACGTTCGTCAAGTCATGACCGCAATTCCTACAATAGTGGGAAGCCCAAACACTACTCCAATGAGCGCATGGCTCCCTACAAGTGAAGAGAAGATTCACCTAGAAGACAGTGCTCAAGGAATGAATCACCTTTAAGAGAGAGAAGGAGTAGAGATGATCGTTATGAATGAAGACCCTCACGGAAAAGGAGGATACCGGAAGAATCGTGGTGTTGGCTACTTCAACGCTATTGGAGTTTAATGGGAAGCATGTTAATATCCCGAGCCCAAGTTTGTTCCTCAAAAGGAGAAGTATGAAAATACTCTTCCCAAAGGGACAAACACTCAAGATGACCTGCCACCACAGGACCACAAGCTCAAGGGAAAGATAAAGCTTCAAGAGGACATTGACTCATATGAAGATGAATCCCTAGCTATGGTGGAACGGGTTCCCAAGGTTACTTAAAGTGCAACATCTACAAAGGCTACTAAAACACCAAGGATTCCCATCAACTTGATGTGGGTCCACAAGAAGAAGAACTAGAAAGTTCTTCATGGGTGACTCCACCAATGAAATTCACTCACATGAATTATTGGCAAGATCTATTTGCAATCAATATCAACCCTATGCAATAGTTCAAGGAGTCACACATTCCCTTAAAGGTAAGCAAGGGACAAGGTAATCTACAAATCAATGGACATCATGACACAAGCTGTGCACTCCAAGTCCATAGATATCCTTGTATTTGTCTCTTGTGTGTTGGGACTAACCCATTTAGGTGAGAAGAGTAATTAAACAACAAGGATGATCCGAACTCTTGGTGATCTTCATCAAGTTTCAGCATCCACCACTACCTCACCAACATGAAGTCTTCATCGACAAAACCCAAGGTTAGTTTGTCCCTCCTACGAGGGGATGTCACAACAAGGGGGAGTTTTACTCTAAGACTTGAGTCAAAGCATATCATAAGAATGTGACAACATTAAATGCTTTATGTAAAAGTGGTCACACCACTTGTGCTTAAATTATGAGTATGACCTATGATGAAGTATTCTTACTTGGCTCCTAAGTCAAATAATAATATATAGATGACTTCGTCATCGCCCAACTGCTTCTTAGATGCTAGAGTGTTTGTGCATGTTCGTCATGATTTCATTTGACATCTTATTGTGTGAGCATGTTGGTCTGCATGTATTTTCTCATTCGAGGACATCCAATTGTTGCTATTTGGTCTTTGTTTTATCTTTTGCCAATTGGATGGAGAGGAATGCCTTGGACCACTCTTTAGCTATCTATGCTTTCTCACCTCATACTCTATTCATGCTGCATCACAAAACTTGATAAAGTGCTTTTCGATCCCTTTGTGTGTTGAGCACTCGGAGTTCCGTATCGACAAGGACTAACCATTAAAACCTCCCAAGTGCATGTCAATGGAACCAACCCCAAAATCGCGGTCTCACAGAATGCCTAGGGTTAATATGGTTTTCTATCTCGGTACTACCGATTCCATATTCTCGGTTACACCAAGTTTCCCTATTGACTGACAGTTGAGGAACTCGGTGACGCCGACAATATAGAATCGGCGTCATCGATAGTAGTGGGTATATATACTGTGGACGCCAATGCTTTGAAATTCATCCTCAAACCGTCACGCCTCATAACCCTAAGCTGCCATTTTCGAGACCCCTGGTCATCGCCCTTGTCCCCTTACGCTCCTCTGCCACTGGGAATCGCCGTCGTCGATGAAATCTTCTCCATCGGCACCGTCATAGTGGATCCGTCACCGAGTTAGGGTAAGGACTCGACCTCCTTTGCGCTCCTCGTCTGATTCTTGTGCACTGGATTTGTTTTTTCTCTATGAGCCACGTATTGCGAGTCTTCATATCCACAAGAAATTCCTATAGTCTAGCAAATGATCGATTTACTAGGGTTTGCCTTCTGCCCGATAGAACTCGGTGGAACCGAAGCAAACAAATCGGTGTCACCTATTTGTCTTTCTGTGTTGCTGAGAACTGTCTTGGTGAAACCGAGTACTTACTTTCGTTCTCACCGAAAAGGGTACCATGTTTCTATTAATGGGATAGTCAGTCTCATAGCACCGAAAACTTTGCTTCGGCTATACCGATTTTCATGTGACAGAACGCAAAACCTTGTAAATATTTTGTTCAATCTTTCAAAAACCAGCCTCATTTTGTGATGACTCATTTTCTTCTACTCTTCTATACTCTATTCACAGGGTCAGTATGTCAGATGTTGAGGACAGTCAGAATTTTCAGAGCAGGGTATTGACATGAGTTCAGTTACTAGCCCTGAGCCTAGTACATATTCAGATCCAGGCACCCCCAGCTCCCATGGGTTTCCCAAAGCTGCTACAAGGACCAGGAAGAAGCTAAATTCAGATGAGGAGGATTCAGACTTTGTCCTTGAGGAGATTCTTGCCAAGAAGCAAGAGAAGGCTGCTAAGTAGTCAACTACTAAAGCCACTTCTTCCACGAGATTTGTTAGCAAAGTCTATGCTAGCTTTGAAGCTATGAGAGCACCTGAGAGTGCTAGGGAAGAAATGACTCTTCACCTTGAGTCACCCCAAAGAAGTCTATGCCTAAGAAGGCAGGGGAGAAGAAGAGAGCCAGCAAGAGGGTTATTCTTGTTGTTGGCAGGAAGACCTCCATGTTTGTAGATCCAGAGGAGGATGCTGGTACTGCTGCCGAGGAAGAGGAGGAAGAACATGTTGAGAAGGCCCTCCCAAGAAGAAAAAGAAGCTTATGGCAGATGCCATGCCAAAGACTGGTACATCTAAAAGCACCAAGTCTGCACCCAAGAAGCCTGCTGTTGTGAAGCCTAAGAGGACATCCAAGCAAATTCCAGCTTCTGAAAAGAACAAGGGAACCACCTCCAGATTTGAGGATGAAGATGTGACGACTGCTTTGATAAAGCTTAGGCCACACCTTCCGGTATATAATGCCAGCTATCCACTTGCTAAGGATATGAAGTAGAGGAAGGATTCTGGTTTGAGGACTTGGAGAGGTAGTGATCCATATGCCTAGAGGAAGAAGACAGATGTGGACTACAGATTCTACACCAAATAGCAACATGATTTCTATGAGACTATGCTTCTTGACAAGAGACCAGCTGTGAGTGATATGAGGTATCTGGACTGAAAATTCATCAAGGAAAATAAAGACTATTTTCCAAGTGTCCAAGATAATTTCCATGGCATTGGTCTGGATGAGTTCATTGGCAAATAACTTATTGCTTGGAATGGTGAGATGGTCATGCAATTCTAGTCCACTGCACATTTCTACGGAGATGGTAGGATTGTATGGATGACTAAAGGAGCAAGGTATGAGTCTAATGTTGATGAGTGGGCTGCTATTCTAGGAGTCCGAGAGGTACAAGATGCTGACTTGGATGTATACTCAGAATCCAAGGAGAGACACAATGCTATGGCAAATATGTACAATGAGATCCCTGCTGCTAACATGAAGTTTCACAGGCTAGGATCCATCTACTTTCTCTAGGTTGGCCTCCATGCCATGAACACCATTCTGAGGCATACTTTGATGCCAAAGTCAGGAGATGACAACATGATCTGAGGCTACTCCATCAACATGCTGATCCATCTTGACAGACACACTAGGATTAGATTTATGTACTTAATTGTTGAGACAATTAAGATGGTTGCTACTGACCAGAAGCGCTCTTGCTGCTACGCACTCTATATCCAGATGCTCATAAATTCCAAGTTGGATCAGCACATATTTTCTCTAGACAAACCCCACTTGCCACTAAAGCCAGATCTCGAGGACAATGGCATGGAGATGAACCTAGATCATCCCACTTCAGCTGCAACTCAGGCAGAGGCAGAGGCAGCTAGAGCCACTAGTGCTAAAGTTCCTAGATCCAGAAGCGAGCAAATGGATCTTCTGATCTCATCAATTCAGGGCATGCAAAAGGACATTAAGGGGATTATGGACAACCAGAATAGTCTTTTGAGGATCTTTGAAACAAGGACTCTTAATGATAAGGTGGATAGGGTGACTAAGACAGTCACAGATCTTCAGAAGGACGTTGACTCAGTGCACATCCCTCGGGTTTCTTCTGATGATGATGATGATGATGATGGATCACCTCTCAAGCTGAGCACACAGTTCACTACTCACGCTAGATCAGCCATAGTGCCTGCTCCAGACTTAAGGCCCTCTTCATCAGCTCCTGCTGGTGTGACCTCAGCTCCTTCTCCATCGGCTCCAGTCCCTCCAGCTGCCACTCCTGCTCCATCCATGACATCTGTAGAGATATTCGCTGACGCTGTTCTCTCGACTCCTTCATCAACAACCGGAGGAGATCAGCCCAAGAACGCTTAGATAGATGCCTTTGAACTTTTTGGTAACTTGTTGCCAAAGGCGGAGAAGCGTTTTGGTGTTTATTGTTTTTTCAAAAGACAATTGTTTTGCCTTGACAACTCTTTTGGTTGCTAGTGATACACGTTTGATGATGTTTGATCTTATGCTTTAATGTGTGATGCTACTATTTCCTATCATCTTAATGCTTATGTGATGATCATTCATCTTTGCTTGATTGTGTTTTGCCATGATGTTCATTCTAATTATTCTCGCACACCACCAAGTTGTATGTGACATGTAAGAAGTGACCCATGTACCTAATCGATTGTGCATTTGCATTCAAACGCAAATTTAAAATAATGCACAAATTTAGGGGGAGCTCTTGCTTATCACATACTTCTCAAAGTGACGATTATATTCATTGATTATATCTTTATCGAAGCTTTGATCTATATGTTTTCGTCAATTACGAAAAAGGGGGAGATTGAAAGCACATTTTCTCCCTTGGTGGTTTTTGTAATTAATAACAACATATAATTCATTGAACTAATGTTTCCACCAACCATATTTTAGGAAAATTTCAATGATAGGGATGGCTAAAGGATTGTGGAATTACCCCAAGATGCAAGCAAATTGGTTGGCCAAGCTTTAAGAAAGAGGACTCTACATTTTACATTTGTGAGAAATCACTTTGAGTCCATAGGAAACCAATACTATTAAAAGGGGGTAAGGTTTTGTTGGTGAAAAAATTCTCATACGTGTACAAGTGATAGTCACCAAAAACATCCACAAGCTCTCCCACCAAAGTCTGTCTATAGTCAAACATTCAAAATCGATGCAACCAACATTCCTATCCCGGTGCCACCGATTCCAGAACCTAGACAGACTCAGCCAAACCCTAGCCACTTCGGTGCAACCGATTCCATACCGGTGCCACCGAGTTTAGGTTGCCAACTTTCGGTTACGCAAATTCACATTTTCAGTACCATCGAGATTGTTGGATCGGCATCACCGAGATTGGAAATTTGACCGTTGGTCACCTTATCGGTGCAACCGAGTTTCATATATCGGTCTCACCGAGAGTCAGAAGTTGCCACCTTTTGATCACTTCGGTACCACCGAGATTAACACATCGGTGTCAACGAGTTGGTCATTTTGTGTGTAACGGTTGAATTTTTGGGGATGCCTATTTATACCCCTCCACCACCACCTACTCGACATAGAAGCACTCATAACTATTCCATTCCTATCCTATCAGATTTTCTGGGAGAGAACTACCTACCCTTGTGTTGAGATCAAGATCTTCCACTCCAACCATATGGATCTTGATTTTTGGCCTCCCCAAGTTGCTTTGCACCAATCCCATCTCTTCCACCAAGCCAAATCTGTGAGAGGGTGATTGTGTGTTGAGGAGTCTATCATCTTGAAGCACAAGAGCAAGGATTTCATCGTCTTTACCGAGCCTATTACATTTTGGAGGGTGGTGCCTCCTAGATTGGTTAGGTGTCGATTGGAAGCCTCCTACTTTGTGTTATGGAGTGAACCAAGAAGTTTGTAAGGGCAATGATATCACCTACTTCGTGAAGATCTACCCATAGTGAGGCTAGTCCTTCGTGGACGTAAGCCATATCGAATAGTCAAGGTAGCTACTTCATGGACCCTTATGGGTGCAGCCCTCCATGGAATCTCGTGACCGTTACCCTCCATGGGTTGAAGACTCCATAAACTTGGATGTACGATAGCGCCACCTATCGTAACCACGGGAAAAATCATCGTGTCTACAATTGCGTTTGATCTTCCTACCCTATCCCTTTCACTCATGCTTGTTGTTATTTTCCGCTGCTATACTCTTAGACTTGCATGTGTAGGGTTAAATTGACTTGCCATGAATGCTAAAACTGCAAATAATAAAATTTGGGAAAAGGCAAAACTTTTATTTGGTCAAGTAGTCTAATCACCCCCCTCTAGACATACTTTCGGTCCTACAGTATGTCCCTTGGGGCTATATTTTTATTCATCGCATGATATGTGTTTTTCTTAGAGTGTCGTGCATCATATTTTTTTAATTTTACACAAGCATTGTTTTCTAGACACACATATTTGAGAGAGCAAATGGTCATCATAATTTCTTAGAATAATTTATATGCTTCACTTATATCTTTTGAGATAGGCAGTTACTCTAGTGCTTTAGTTGTATCTTTTTAGAACACGGTGGCATTCGGATTATGTAGAATTAATTGAACTCTCATCACTTAAATCATTTTGGGAGTATATAAGCAATAGGAACGGTAATGGGCATGTGTTATAAGATTAGCCGCAAAAGGGATAGGTATGCAAGGGTAATATAATAAAAAATCATCTAGCTCACAAAGGAAGAAACATGAGTTGATTATATTGATGTAGTAATATGAAAGGGTATGATTAAATGACCATTGGTTAGTAGAAATATCGGTAATTATAGCTTTTTGTTAGTTATTCATCTAAGTATTAACTATGGCATGGTGATGACGTGTGAGCATTTTTATGTCTGAAATGAAATCCTATTGTGTTGTTCAAATTGGAGCACATGATGGTTAACTCCTACAAACCTCTTGCCTAGGGGCATGCGGTAGTACTTTGCTTCGAGAGAGCTAATAAAGTTTTACAATAAGTATATGAGTTATTTATGACTAATGTGAATCCATGGATGTACTCACTCTCACCTTTCCATAGTTTGTTAGCCTCTTAGGTACCGTGCATTGCCCATTCTTACCTCGAGACTTGGTGCAACCTTTGCCGGTGCATCCAAACACCGTGATATGATACTCTCTATCACACGTAAGCTCTTTATATCTTCCTCAAAGCAGACGCCATACCTACCTATCATGGCATTTCCATAGCCATTCTTGGATATATTGCCATGCAACTTCCACCGTCCTGTCACATGACTTGTGTGTGCATCATCATATTGCTTTGCATGATGGTATAGCTGACATAGTATTTCTGGCAATGCTACCGTTCATCATTGTCTACATGTTATGCTAGATCATTGCACATCCTGGTACACTCCCGGAGGCATTCATATAGAGTCATATTGTTCTATCTTGAGTTGTAAGCAAATAAAAGTGTGATGATCATCATTATTGTAGCATTGTCCTAGTGAGGAAAGGATTTCATAGACTATCATTCCCCCACAAGTCGGGTTGAGACTTCGGATGAAAAAAATAGGGGATGGCAAAAATAGAGAAAAGCTCACCATGAAAAAAATAAAAAAATTGAGATAAAAGAGAGAAGAGGCAGTGTTACTATCCATTTACCACACGTGTGCCTCAAAGTGGCACCATCTTCTTAAAATAGAGAGTCTTCTAAGTTGTCATTTTGATATGCTAGTGGGATGTTTTTGTTATAGAACTTGGCTTGTATATTCCAATGACGGGCTTCCTCAAATGCTTGAGGTCTTCATGAGCAAGCAAGTTGGATGGACACCCACTTAGCATGAGTTGAGATTTGATACACTTATCGCTCTAGGGCATTTGTTGCATGTCAACTCCTTACTCCTCGCATTCATATTCATTGATGGGCATCTCCATAGCCCGTTAATCCACCTACATGATGCGAGACTTTATTTCCACTATGAATCCTTTTGATATCTACCATAGTACTCTATTCCGCCCGTATGCTATATCCATGGTTCATGCTCATGTATTGCGTGAAGTTGAAAATACTGAGGCGCGTTAGAAGTATGATCCAATTGCCTATATTGACACCGTAGTGCTCATGATTTACTTATGCGGTGAAGACGGAGTTATGCCATGCTTAATATGATAAATGAGTAGGGAATAACATTCTTTAAGGATCGTATATTTTGAAAAGTAACGATTATGCTATTTATGCTTATGGATAATATTATGTTGATATTAATTAGTTCATCATTTCTCAAGGATTATACTCAATATATTACATGTTGGGTAACCTGTCCCTTCAAAAAATATGTTTTTATCATTTACCTACTCTAGGACGATCAGAATTATTCTTTGGGATTCTGAGACGTCTCCAAGATATCTATAATTTTTTATTGTTCCATGTTATTTATTATCAATCTAGGATACTTTATATTCAATAATATGCTATTTTAGATCATTTTTGGGGAACTAACCTATTAACCTAGTGCCTAGTGCCAGTTGTTATTTTTTGCCTGTTTTTGTTTTTTATAGGAAATCAATACCAAACAAAGTCAAAACGCTACAAAACTTTTTGGTGATTTTTTAGCCAAAAGAGACACTAGAAGCTTTCAAAGGTGTCTGGAAGTGAGATGAGGCGATGACAAGGCAACATGGCACACTCGGGGGGTAGGCGCACCATGATGCATTGTGGGCCCATTGTGGCTTCGTCTATCCTAATTCCACCTCCATAAATTCTCCAAAATCAGTAAATCTATAGAGAGCTGCCTGACACACTTTTTCTGCTGCCTCAAGCCTCTGTTCTAATGGGAGACCATCTGGAGACCTTTTCCAGTCCTTTGTCGGAAGGGCAATCGATCACAGAGGCCATCTACATAAACCTTGGTGCCTACATGATGATGTGTGAGTAGTCCACCATAGATCTACGGGTCGACATCTAGTACCTAGATGGCTCCTTATCTCTCTCTGATCTTCAATAGCATGTTCAGCGTGATCCTCGTGGTGATGTATCCGATGTAATGTTCTTTTGTGGTGCGTTTGTTGGGAACCAATGAATTGTGGGTTTATGATAAGATTATTCATTGAAATTAATTGAGTATTTTCTAAATTCTATTATGCATGATTGTTATAGCTTCGTATTTCTCTCCGATCTATGGGTTTGGTTTGGCCAACTAGATTGATTTATCTTCACCAGAAGTGGTGCATTGTAATGGGTTCAATCCTGCGATGCTCTATATCCCAATGATAGAAGGAGACAAGACACATATTTGTATTGTTTCCATTAAGGATAAAATGACGGGTTCTGAACATATTTCTTGTCTTACTTTGTCTACATCATGTCACCTTTCTCCAAGCATTAGTATGTTTGTTATTAACTTAATACCATAGATGCAGGCATGAGTCAGTCAATTGGTGGAGAAATACTGGTAGATGTAGAATCGTTTTCATCTAGTTGTTTATGGACATGATCCCTATATAAATGATCATTGTCATGAATAACGTGTCATAACCATGCACAATTCTTTCAATTTCCCAACATCTATTTGTCTACCCACCTTATGCTATTTTCAAGAGAGAAGCCTCTAGCAAAAACTATGGCCCCATGGTTTACTTAAACGTAAATACAAAAAAGTAAAAAAATACTTGATGCACTTTATTTACTTTTATTTTATTTTTCCTTTACATTATTTATCCCTATCAAGATTTAATCCTTGGAAGTAACGAGTTCAAGGGGCTTGAAAACCCTCTTGCCCGCGTTGGGTGTAAGTATTTGGTTTTGTGTGTAAGTATTGTCAAAGGGAGTTTGCTTGGTTCTCCTATTGGTTCGTTAACCTTGGTTCCCACTCAAGAAAATACTTATCTCTAATGTGCTACATCTCCTCTCAACTTTAGAGAAAATCCCAGTGCATCTCACAAGTAGCAGTGTACCAGTCCAACTAGCTCGCCAACGTTGTCAAGGTGCCCAAGAAGAATAACTCCCTTAGGATGTGCATTGATTTCAGGCACATAAATCAGGCCTACCCAAAGGATCACTTTCCCCTACTCCGCATAGATTAGATAGTAGATTCTTCCACAGGGTGTGACCGTAGGTCGTTTGTATATGCGTACTCCGGGTACCACCAGAACTAAATGTACGGACCAGATGAAATAAAAACAACATTCATCACCCCATTCGGGTGCTTATGTGACATCACAATGTCGTTTGGATTGAAAAAGGTCAAAGCCACTTTCTTGTGTATGAATGTTTGCAAAAACAAGTCAGTCGGAACATGGAGGCATATATGGACGACGTCATGGTCAAATCCAAGAAAGGTTTTGACCTCCTGTTTGACCTTGCCGAGACCTTTATGAACCAACGTCGCTTTGGGATCAGACTCAATCCGGGCAAGTGCACTTTCGGGATCCCAGACTAAAAGTTACTTAGTTTCCTTATTTTTGGACATGGAATAGATGCCAACCCTAACAAGGTTAGCGCTATAAACCAAATAGAACGACCAAAACGTCCCCATGACGTGCAGAAACTCACAGGCTATCTCACGGTCTTGAGTAGATTCATTTCACGAGTTGAAGATAAGGCGCATGTTATGTCAAAATTTGAGTGGACTCATGAAGAAATCAAACAAATTTGAGTGGTCAGATGAAGCGTAGGTTGCGTTCCAGGAACTCAAAGCTCTACTTTCCACCCAGACATCGCTTGGTGCTCTAGGAAGTCAAGAGCCTCTGCTCTTTAATATTGCAACCTCAAACCTAGTGGTTAGCACCGTGCTCTTTGTGCAATGTGAGGAACATGGAAAAGTGTGTAAGGTTCAGCACCAAGTCTACAACATTTAGAGGTCTTGACCCTTCCAAGCAAAGTGTCGGTGTCAAAACCGGCAGATCTTGGGTAGGGGGTCCCAAGCTTTTGATTTGGAAAGATGGGGAACAAGAAACAGGGAGCCGATGTTTACCCAGGTTCGGGCCCTCTCAAAGAGATAAAACACTACGTCCTACTTGATTATATTTTTGATTGTATGACGATTATAGAGTCGATCTACCACGAGATCAAAGAAACTAAACCCTAGATGAGTCGGAATAATGGTTTTGTGTCTCTACGGACTAAACCCTATGGTTTATATAGACACCATTGGTTCCTAGGATTATACATAGTCGGTCACCATCAAGGATAAACACGCCAATCTTGCCATTTTGACTTGGAGGACACACCAAGGCACCGAAGGTTTCCTCCCCGAATACGTGATTGTCTTATAGTTTGGCTTCCATGTATTGGGCACAAAGCGACCAACTTGTCCAACCCGTAGGAAATAGGTCGGCGGCCTGAGGACCCCTGATAATCCCCAAGTGCAAGGAATCATTGTAGCACTTACCAAATATGGAAGTGGTAAGTATTGAGTGTTGAACCCACAAGGAGCTAAACACAAGATCAATATTCTCTCAAGTCCTATCTGCCACCGATACGACTCTACATACACCAAACATTTGCTTCTATATAGTAATGACAAAATAAAAATGCATTGTGGATATAAAGAGGATAGCTTTCCATGATAAAGGAGAAGTAAAATATGATAATAGTTGCTGAAGACGATCACCGCGGCAATGGTTCCCCCAACGCCACTCCTGCACCACCGGAAGAGAGGGGGAGAGACTACCCCGCTAGGCCTTGTCCTCCATGCTCTCTCCCAAGATGGGGAGGGGTTCTCCCCTCTAGTCCTTGGCCTTCATGGTTCCTGGAGGGGCGATAGCCCCTCCAAGATTGGATCTCTCTTTGTTTCTCTCATGTTTTCGCTACTATTTTCTCTCGAGATTGGTTTTTCGTCGATACAAATAGTTGCTGCGGCGAGGCGGAGGATCTCTCTTTATTTGTGGGGTTTCTGGTATTTTTGGGAATTTTCAGCATTGGAATCATGCCAAACGGGGCTATGTGGGCCCCACAAGCCATCATGGTGCCCCCCTAAGGGCGCCCCCCATTGTCTTGAGTCCCAAGGGTGGCCCCCCTCTGGTGGTTCTTCACTCCAATGTTTCTTATTTCCTGCAAAAAAGACAAAAAAATTCGGGCAATTCCGAGAACTTTCATTTTCTACACAGAAAACAACTCGACGGTAATGCTGCTGAAAACAGCGTCAGTCCGGGTTAGTTCAAAATAAATCATGTAAAGTGCATCAACACCATATAAAAGTATTGTAAACATAGGAAAATATGGCATGAATAATTAAAAATTATTGATACTTTGGAGACGTATCAACATCCCCAAGCGTAATTCCTGCTCATCCTCGAGTAGGTAAATGAGAAAAGAAATAACTTATGAAGTGTGAATGCTAGCATAGTGCATAAGTTTGATCAACTTTGCTTCCAATGACTTTACTAGCATCATAAAACAATAAATATTTTCTAATAGAACTTATCATGATCAAGTAACAAGCTATTCACATGTTATAGTATATAACATAAGCTTTCTTAAAAACTAGGAACTATGTTGTGAGTCATCAAACAATTACAACTCATCTTATTTTCCGGAAGGGTCTATGTAAGAGATTTGATTTAGCAAAATCCAGATACTCAACTATCATTTAGTCTTTCGTGATTTCTCACACTCAGGGCATATTTTTAGAACAAGGAGTTTCAATCAAACACATAGGAAGATAGGGGCTTAATGTTTCTCCTCCCAACATATTTATCTCAGGGATAATTTTCAACAATAATGAATCATGATCGCCTATATCCAACTAGATATATGTGTCTGGATCTTTTCCCACCACATGATTCTTGCCAACTAAAGAACTAATAGATTGGAATAGGGATGAACATTACTGACTCTGGCATAGAAATACATAAAAGTAAAAGACAGGCCCTTCGCAGAGGGAAGCAGAGGTTGTCATGCGCTTTTTATTTTTATATGTGCAATCTCTTAATGAAAAGGAATGTCACGTTATATTGCCTCTTGGGATAGCAAACTGTAATGCAGTCCGTCGATTTTATTTCTTTGCCATCATAAGATCATACAAAGTTTATTTTCCCTTACATTATAAGTTCATATATGTTTAAGAGAAATTTTTATTACTTTATGCACCGATGACAACTTACTTGAAGGATTTCATCCAATCCACAGGTAAGTATGGTGGACTCTCATGGCAAGAAACTGGGTTTAAGGGTTATGGATGCACAAGTACTATCTGTACATAGTGCAAGTTTTTGGTTAGCAAAAGATCTTTAAGCAAGCACCACATGTTAGAGGATCCATGGCAATATAACTACTATGTGAATATAAGCAAATATAACCATTACATTGTCTTCCTTGTCCAACGTCAACTACTTGATCAAGTTTGAAAATAATTAATGGGGGCTCACAATCATAGAAGATGTCCAAGATAGTATATATATGTGAAATCTCTCTTCCTTCAACATTCTTTCATGAATTGTTCAAATGAACAATGCTATGTTTGCTAATGATGAGTACATCCCTACTAACGTTACACCCACATCCCCACCAGCTACGGATTTTGGACCAATTACTAGAGCCCGTGCATGCCAATTAAATTGTCAGGTACTTTCGTTTCTTGGAAATCCTTCTAATGTTCATGAACATATGATGTTTCCTGAATTAGATACTTTTGTTATACTTATGAATGAATGACCTAGCATGGACAAGAAAGATGGCCACTAGAGCGGGACCAAGCATGGAGGAGAAGGTGCGCACGCAAGAAAGGACAATGGAGTTTCTAGTGGTGATTTCCGCACTTTGAAGCCATCCTAAGGAGGCCATGAATGCTTGGAAGAAACATACAAGATAACATTTCATAAATTCCATCGATACTTTATTATAGGTGCTGCGTCACCTTATTTCTGGGCTACGCCCATGTAATTTGAAATACCATAAAATAGGTTGTTTTTAGAGTTCGTATGTCTGGCGAAACTGAGTTAGGGTCAGTTCCGGACCCCTCCTCTAAGGGACAAAGAAATCCCCCTCTATTCCCCCATATATACAGCCCTTAGGGTGTCAATTTAGATTTGGGTTTTGTTTAGATTACAAGTTTGCCATAACTACAACTTCGCGTTCTTCGTTTGTATTCGACAACCAGACAAAGCTGTCACGGAATCCCACTTTTATCAATAAAGATTTCCTCTTATATTTGCAATATCTAGATTGAAATCTCAGTTTCTTGCTTGTTCTTCATTTGCGTAAAGGAAACAGACCCTCGTGCTTACGTTGATCGTGCTCAGGCCTGGTCAATAATCTCTAGGCATTGGTTTAACGATTGCTAAGGCGTGACATCCTCACACATTCGTAGTCGGATTGTCAAAGTGTAATCCACCAAAAACGATAGCCACCATCTCAATAAAAAATGGGGACAACTTCGCCTCTATCAAGTAGTATCAAATTTCCAGGTTGCTCGGTGTGATTTACCAGTTTTTGGTAGTTTAGACCGCATCTGTTCTTCATACCTATAGTCCACGAAAAATCCACACAAAAATTAGGGTTAGTTCTTGATATCCGAACCAATCTGAGCCTTTGCATAATCTTTTTAGTGTTTTGCTTTGTTGAATATGTGGTTGCATTGTCGTGTCGAGTTGCTGGTCTTAGCGTCTAGTCTTTTAGAGTTTCGACTTCTGTTCGCAGGTTGACACGCTGCCGCCACACCATCTTCATCGCTGCCATATACGACCACCGCACTATATACATCACGGCTGCCATATACCACCACCGCACTAGATTGATGACTGCTGCCATCTACCACCACCGCATACCTACCACCAATCTGATTCATATAGACCACCACATATCTGCCATCACGCCAATCCGAGTCCACCTCCATCACAGATTCGTCGCTAGTCTGTGTTCCACCACCCCTACATACATCCGCCACTAATCCGAGTTGCACCAGATTCGTATCCGCCACCAATCCTAGTCTGAGTCCAGTATTTGCTTCTTTGTTGTTGATTTCCATGTCCTGCGATATTACGTGTTGTGGGCAAGGCAGACTCCCCAACTTTAGTGCTACCTGTAGAAGAAAAATAGTTCCAGTTTAAAAAACGAAGTCTGGAAAATTCTGGCTAGGCAGTTTTGAGACCATTCTATGAATGTTTTTGGAAAAAAATTGTTGTTGAGGAAAAAAGAGAGGAAAAGTCAAAAAAAAAGAAAAAATTCAGAGTGTTGTCCGCCTTTATTTACATGCAGGGTCGTGATTTTTTTGGTTTTCTAGGCTCGCCTCTCCAACACAGTCTAGCCTAGGACCAGCACAGTACCGTCGTTGAGTGTTTATTCAAGTTTGCATCTCTGAATTGATTATTGTTGACGTTTTTTGCTACCATATTATCAGCCATCCCTGATCCCCATATCTCTACGTCGTGCATTTGGCACCACCTAGCAATCGCTCTATACAAGCTTTGAGAGTTTTGACAATAGCGGTTAACGATCACCACCTGCTGCTGGTAAGAACTGGTAACAATTTGAGATTTGCTTGACGGATTTGTGACACAACACCACCACCACCACAACCTCTTCCTAGTAGTCTGTAGGTTCATATTCTTGTCTATTCCTATTACTGCTAACCATGCCAGGATCACAAGCCGACAAGGTAGAATGGAAGTTTATGACCAATAAGGAGCTCCATGATAAATTCTAGCAAATGTTGGGTCGACTGGTGAATGACTTGGTGATGAGCCTTGGAGAGGCTATGGAGAAACTAGATAGTTTGGAGAAGATGGTCGACACTAAGCTTGATGCTAAATTCAATGAGGTTCTTGCACGTCTTCCTCCACTAGCTGTACCCGTCGTACCTCGGCAACAACAACACCAACAACGCACAAATTTTGCGGGACGAGCGCAACATGTGCATATCGACCAAGGCCAAAATTATGGTGCCATTGCTACTGTTGCAGCTTCGGTGGCTGCTATTGCTGCTACTATAGTTGAGCAGAATGAGGATTATGATGGCTATTACGATGATGAGGGAGAGGTTGCTCCACATCAGCCCCAGGGGCAACCGCCACCATACGCACCAGGTCGGCCACATGGCTACATTCGCAACGGTAGGACTCCACTAGCCCCTCGGGTACGAGATCATGACCATCTCCCTAACCTTAAATTGAATATTCCGACATTTAAGGGTAGATATGTTCCTGATATATATCTTACATAGGAGTTAGAAACAGAACAACATTTTACATGTTTACAATCTCCTAAGGATATATGTGTTGTTGTTGTTTGTGCTTTCACTAGTTTTGCTTGTGTCTGGTGGTATGAACATTGTAGAATACATCATGATAATATCCCTCCTAGTTGGGCTGCTTTGAAAACTGCTATGCCTAAACGTTCGGCTCCACCATATTATCAATGTGAATTGCTTCAAAATTTGCAGCGTTTAAGACAAGGAAATAATTATGTAGAGGAATATTAACAGGAATAACAAACTGGCATGATTAGATGTGGTATTGCTGAGGATAATGTATCTGAGCTTGCAGGTTTTATGGGTGGATTAAATAGATAGATTCAGACTATTCTAGAGTATAAGGAGTATAACACTATCACTCGTTTATTCCATCTTGCTTGCAAAGCTAAACGTGAAGAGCAGGATCGACAAGCAATGGCGAGAAATAAATTTTTTGCAGGTCGCACTTCATCATGGATGCAACATACCTCCTCTACTTCCACATGCCCTGCTGCAGCACCACCTACTTCATCCTCCAACTCCAACCGAGATACCAGGAAACAGGCCCCTTCCCCAACCTCTTTGAAAAGCACACCTTTCGGACCCACAGAGAGCTCTTCTTCAACCATTGCATGTACAGGGAAAATGCATGAGGTTATATGTCATCATTGCAAGGGTGGAGATCACTATGTGAGGGAATGGGCATACAAGCATGTGATGATTGTGATAGAGGATGGTGGATACGACTCCGCTAGTGATTTTGATGAGGAGACTTTGGCTCTTATCGCATGTGAAGAACAGGATGTGGAGGATATTGAACAAGAGACACATTACATAACTCCTGACTATGCGGACAAGTATGAAAGTTTAGTTTCTCAACGTGTTCTGAGTGTGCAGGTGACACGGGTTGAGCAAAATCAGAGGCACAACTTGTTCCATACAAAGGGAGTTGTGAAGGAGCGTTCTGTTCGCCTCATCATTGACGGAGGGAGTTGCAACAACTTGGCTAGCATGGAGATGGTGGAGAAGCTGTCTGTAACCATCAGACCACATCCTCATCCTTATTACATCCAATGGTTCAATAAGAGTGGCAAGGTTAAGGTAACACGAACTGTTCATGTGCACTTTAGCATTGCTACATATTCTGATTATGTTGATTGTGATGTGGTACCCATGCAAGCATGCTCTATTTTACTTGGTAGCCAATAGCAATTTGATAAAAATTTGTACACCATGGTAGGACAAATTAGTATGCTCTTGTTCATAAGGATAAAAAAATAACTTTGCTACCTATGTCTCCTGAACATAATTATGGAAGATGACATTGCTAGAGCTAGTAAAGCAAAACAGGAACAAACTGAGAGTGAAAATCAGATTGTGGCAAAGGAATTTGAGCAACATAATAATCCTAATAAACCATCGTCTAGTGTTACATCTGAAATAAAACTAAAGAGTGGTTGTTTACTCGCCACTAAATCTGATATTACTGCTTTGGATGTTATGTCACACCCTGTGTTTGTATCACTTTGTTATGCTTGGATTTACAAAATTTGGAACCAATTAAAAACTTTTTGAGTGAATGCTTGTTTGAATTATTGCTTGTTTGATTGTTTTGTTGAGTTTGATTGGCACTCTTAGGTTCTACTCCTCTCCATATTCATCTTCCTTGAACCAGACTTCTTTCCCAATGATCATGCCATGTGAATAGTGCCCAAAATTATTTTTATGAAATATTATTTTGACCAAAAAGGATTTATTCAAATTAGGTTTTCAAAAACCTCTGAGTTGAGGTTTGCACTGCAAGCCCTCAAATTGGGTGGATCCTTTTCCCCCAAGGATTAATTTCAAACCTACTATATATATATGACTTTCCAAAACCACCAAATATTAATTTTAAAGGTAATTTTACTATTTATTTGAAAGGCTTTTTCTTAAGGCCAGAAATGGTCTTTTATAGGGAAAAATTATTTAAATGCTTTCAAAATATTTGAGAAAATGTAGGGAAACTTGGTGGACATATATTTTCCATATATATATATCACTTTCAACACATGGTCTTGTTCAAAATCATGGGCAAAACCCCTCAAAACCCTTTGTGTACAAATCAAGCTTTTAAAAATTTTCTATAAGAAATATTCTCAATAAATTCCAAGAAAATTACAGCAAGTCAACATTGTCACAGGTGATGATCTTGCAAAGTTTCATCTCAATCCAAATTGTTTTGATTCATCCAACTATTCCAAAACCCTCCCTGTCCAAATTCAAATTTGAACAACTTTACATTGTTAAGTTTCTTCCCTTCACCCCAAACTTTGTGGACATGTTCTAATCACCAAATAATGGTGCTACACAAAGTGGTGCATCAAGGGGATTAGCTTAGCATGACAAGATCTACAGAAACCAGATTCTGTTGATTTAGAGGGTTTCACAAAGTTACATTTTTTAACTTTCTTCAATCAAGCTCAAACTAGGTGACCACGCCTAATTCTAATCACCATTTGATCCTATCAAATCATATGGCAAGCAAAGCCCATTTTCTTTCCCTAATCTCCATCAAACACCTTTTGCGAGAATGGTAAAACCTTGTTTGACTCCCTTCCTCTATTTTCCTTGAGCCTAAATTTTTACCACGCCATCTTGCAATGGTATTTCTCCTCCAGTAAACTTTGCTTGGCCACAGCTCCATGATTGGGAGTGAAAACCTCCATTTTTACTTTCGGACAGCCCCTTTCTCTCTCTTCCTTCGCCTCTCTCCATCTCCCTTGACTCTCTAGGGTATTCAATGCCTAGACCAGCTTGTTTATTCCCCATACATCCCCTAGACACGGGAGGCCATGCAAACGCCGCCAAAGGCATGCCATGGCATGCAAAAGAGGTGCTCTGGAGCATGCTACAGTGCACTCCCGCACTGTAGCCGCCGCCCAATCCCCCATCCCGACAGCCTAGGGAGGCGAGAGCTTGCCCCCCTAGTCGGCCTCAACGTCTGCAGCACGGCAGGTGGTCGGCCCCCTCCTCTATCCTCCTCCTCCTCCCTCCTCCCCCACGTGCCGACGCCGCCCAGCTCAGCCAATCGTGAGACTCACGCGTGCGCGCCTTCGCTCCATGTCTCCCTTTCCTCGCTTTTAGACCCCTCCCATCTATGCCCTAGACAAGCCCAAGCTCGCCCCCGTGCTCTGTGCCGTGGGCTATGACCTCACCGGCGCACCACCAAGCGGTGGACCTCGCAGAGGCTATAAATAGCCCTCCCGGATCTCTCCCTCCCCTCTGGACCCCTTCTCCCTCACCAAGTCAAGCCCTTGTTCCCCCCGGTGTGCTCCCGAAACCCCTTCGCTCAGGATCGAGCCAAACCTCGCCACGGTAACGCTGCCATCGATCTCCGGGTACACCCCCTCTCGAGCCCTCATTTCTGTCCCTTTGAACCCCCAGTGCCCAGAGTCGTCTCCCTCCTTCTCCCCCTCCGTTTGATGCACACGGGGACCGAGGTGACCTCCACCTGAACCTCCTCCTCCATGGGTGCTCGTCATCTGTGAACCATTCCACCTCCAGGAGACCGGCAGCTTGCCGTGGGGTCTATCCCCGCCCACAGCTCCCCTCGCCATGCCCTCCTTCGCCACCGGTGAGCATCGCTGCCCCCTGTCCAAAGGTGGGACATGACAGGTGGGACCCCCCTACCATCCCCACACCTCTCTCCATCTCCCTCTCTCTTGCTGATGCTAGGGCCTACGCGCCAGGTTCAAACCTGGCTGCACCCGCGTGCCCGCAGCTTAGTTGGGCCGGTCTGGCCGGTTGGGACCAGTACGACTCGGCATTTGGCCCAAGGCATCCTATCCTTTTTCTTTTTTCTTCAGTTTTCCAAAATCCACTGCCCAAATAAAAATCCTATGCTAAATATTTTTCCACCATAAACCTTGAAATATTTTGTAGAATTTTCTAATTCCATTTGTGAAATATTTTTGTACCGTTTTATTTTAAAATCCCTTTTGGTATTTTTAGCCTCTACTAAAAATAGTTTTGAAAACCTTTTTCCCCCCAAAACCTTAGACAAATATTCTTAGGATAGTTTCTACTATTTATCAGAATAGGGTAGCATTTTAGTAGTAGATTTGTGTGCTCTATTTCTGTGATGCTTATTATTATCATTATGTATCGCGATGATAGATTGCGCAATTGACGAGGGAGTTGGACCTGGAGACTTGGAAGACCCCAAAGACTTTGTTGAGCCAGACAAGCATCCCTTTGACTATGTTAAGAAACCACTTTTATTGCATGTCATATAGCACTTTACTTTCATTATATTTGATCATGTGGAGTAGTGACCACTTCGATGGGTTTCTTCCGATACTTTTGTTGTTGACACTTGCATCTTGCATGACCCTACCTCCTTATGAGGGCTATGCGGGTGGGTGTAGATAGGTTGCTTGGTAGAAGCTACACAAATGTGATGGGAATATGCATGGTGATGGAAGGAAAAGATTTTTAAAGGATTTCGAAAACCCCATCGGGTGCCACTAATGCCCGAGGGAGGCAATGATGAGTTGGGTGACCAATTGAGGAAGAAGTGGTGTACTGGAGCAAGTGAGTGTGTGTGTTTTCAAAAACAGATTAGATTTAAGGTCTACTGACCATCCCAACCTTAGATGTGTGACCATGATACCCCTTATGGGATGGCGCTTTGTCGATTACTATGGTTGATGCTAGCAGGGAGCCCGCATTACCAGTGGCGAGAGTGAAGTGGTCACTCTTGAGACGGGGTCGTCCCGGAGTGGAAGGCCATGCGCCGTCTTCATAGGCACCAGGCACACCGTTGCGTGCCCTCATGGATGATATGTGTGATGTATATCATGAGGGATGGCACCAACGAGTGGAATCTTTGTTTAGTATCATCATGGGAAAGGCATTGTTCGGGTGCTTACCTTGGGTAGTAATATACCACGAGTCGTGGATAAAACGGAAGTTCCCCGAGTCCTGTGAGTAAAGTGCGCAACCTATGCAGAGTGTAAAACTATTCGAATAGTTGTGTCCACGGTCATGGACATTTGGAGGTCCTTCTTAAACTATGTCCATATGTTTTTCACAAACTTGGTGTGTGTGTGTGTGTGTGATTGACTCAGAGATGATATTTGAGATAAGTCCGATGACTTGGCATGATGGTGTACACGAGATGTTCAACCCCCGCTTAATGATAATTGAGTTTGTTTACATGAGTACCGTTAATAATTGATGCATGCTTACTCAGGTTACTTGATCATATCGTTGCACTTAAAATCATCTTTCTGCAAAACAGACCTACTTAGTGCTATGTCATGCATTGTTATACCTCGTTCCACATCTTGGGTTGCTTGCGTGTACATTCAAAGTACTCCAGAATAGGTTAATTAATTGGTTAATTAATTGGTTAATTGGCCAGGCATGGAAGAATAGGAGTACGGCGAAGAGTTCGTTCGTGACGAACATGTGAACTAGGACGCTTTCTAGATAGAATGCTTGTAGGTTTAAGGCAGATGGCATGGGTTCACGCTTTTGGTCAAGATTTCCACTTCTTGTTATGTTTAAGTGTTTGTCCCTTACAGCCCTATCTATGTAAGACTTGACCTCCATGGTCTTTATTTGTTTAAGATGGTACGTAAGGATGTAAGACTCTTATTATTTAGCTTCTGTGTGTTCAGTGAGCATTGATATATGGGATCACGGTACACGTGCATTCGGTGGTCACGACTTATGAGTTGGGGTCCTCACATGTGACTATATCTGTTTGCTATGCTTTCATATGCAAAGAGGTATTATTTTCATTCGAGGAAATGCCTCCATCTTTGCCTCCTGCTGTCATTAACATTTTGCAGGAGTTCGCTGACGTCTTTCCACAAGACGTGCCACCGGGATTACCACCTATTAGAGGGATTGAGCATCAAATTGAATTAATTCTCGGTGAATCGCTACCCAACCGTGCGCCATACCGTACCAATCTAGAGGAGACGAAGAAGATTATGCGTCAATTACAGGAGCTGCTCGACAAAGGTTATATACGCGAATCTCTTACTCCTTGTGTTGTTCCTATTATTCTAGTGTCAAAAAAGGATGGTACATCGCGTATGGGTGTTGATTGTAGAGGCATTAATAATATTGATATTCGTCATCGTCATCCTATTCCTAGGCTACATGATATGCTTGATGAATTAAGTGGCTCTGCAATTTTCTCCAAAGTGGATTTGCTGCAGTGGATACCATCAAATTCGTATGAAATCGGGAGTTGAATGGAAAATTGCATTTAAAACTAAGGTTGGATTATATGAGTGGTTAGTCGTGTTGCTTGGGTTAACTAATGCACCTAGCACTTTCATGCGATTAATGAACGACGTTTGACGTGCTTTCAGTGGACGATTCGTGGTAGTCTACTTTTGTCGGGACCCCGATCCTAAGTCATATGAATCCAGACTTTAACATATCACATCACTTTGTGGCCTCACGCACGGTAAGCTCCACGGCTGCAGCCTTACCTTAGCCGGGACCGTTTGCGTCTTTTGGCTCACGTATGTGAACATGTCGCTGGCAATCAAACGACAAAGAACCCGACCGACATGACTAGTCACGGAACCCAAGTGGCACATCCGTACGGAAACAGGCATACGTAACCCAGCAATGTAGGTGTCGGCCTCAAGCGTGTGTAGACGAGTCATAGCAAGCTACAAGGACTCCATTACGCTGTGGGACATAAATGCCATCACTGCACGTAGACGAGTCATAGCAGGCTACAGGGACTCCATTACACTGCGAGACATTTCCCTGAAGGGACAGACATAGTAGCAAAGAAGGATACATGCCAGTCAATCAATGTGTCCGGAGCAGTAGCAAGCTACCAAGGCTCGATGGAAGCACAAAGAGGTAGTTTCCCATAAAGAGTACTACTAAGGCACATCACTAGGTGTCGGATCCCATACATATCGTTGCACATCACACGTACGCACGACATGAGAGATATACATAGATACAACTATGGCATCACAACATAACCATATATCAACACAACTTTTATCTACGAGGCTCAAACGAGCCTTGCATAATATGTTCTTACAGGTAGGGTTCACATGACCCAACACTCAAGTCATACAAGCAAGTTCATACAAACCAAGTGGAAGCATAAAGCTGTCTGAGTACAGATAGTTAAAAGGGTAAAAAGGCACATGGCCTGACTATCTACAGCCCACCACAAGGCATAAGGTCGTAGCTAGGACACTAGCTATTTGGCATCATCGACATCTAGATAGAACCCACCTGATGGGTCATGAGTCTCATCTGCAACATTTATTAATCAAACATGAGTACAAACGTACTCAGCAAGTCTTTAAAACAGACCTAGACTAATTATGCTCATGTATCAACAAGGGGAGTGGTGGAGTTTATGCAGCAATGCCAGCTTTGACTCATGGATAACCTATACTACACAATTTTCACTCTTTGGTTAAATTTTAGATATCACACGCGAGTCCTCTAGCTCCACAACAATACACCACCATGGATTCACTTCTGTCTCCTACGAGAGTGCCATCCACGGTACTCACATTTGTCTTGATATTTCTATGAGTATCCATTAATTTATCTATGAACAACATAAGTTCTTCAAGTAGTCCATATCCGAGGACGCGGCTATTCGAATAGTTTCATACCCTGTAGGGGTGTACTCCTTCACACACACTCTCGCCACTTATCGCTGTGTGCTGATAAAACCATGCACCTCGGCAATCTTCATGCGGAAGCCCAGGGAGGGAGTTGGCCACGACCGTTAATCACATAAGACCTCTAGTCCAGGCTATCGCCTATTTGAGACTGAACCCGCATGGAAGTTCGGCCGAAGTTTTCGCTACGGCCCCAAATGATGTGCGCAGGGTTCCCAAGCCCACCATCCGGGTGATCTTTAGTACACCATGCCACTGCCTACCGCGTCATAACCCACCCCTAGGGTCAGTGCTACGCACGGCCTACAACATGCTATAAACACTAGAAACTACTTGCAACTCCTGGACCAAGGACTAAGCGACTGATAAGTCGAGAGGGGTATAGTTACCGGAACCCAATGTGTGGTAGTAGCTAGTCTTGGATCACAAACACGGAACTCAGTTCCTAAGAACGGTCCCAATGAGACAACCCGCTATGTACTCCTACATATCCTCTCATCACTACCTTTACCAAATCAGGTTCATTATGAGCTTACCATATCAGAACAACATTGTTTCACTCCAGTTCATCACCTAGATGAATCAGACCTGACACAACTCTAAGCATAGTAGCCAAAGTAAGCAAAGCACATCATAGCACAAGCATCTACCAAGTATGCTAGGTTGCAAGGTTTAGCTATTTACTGTGACAATGACAGGTCATGCAAAAGAATAGGTTCATCTACCGTGCATGACAGACAAGTGAACATTTGTCTTAATGCAATAAACAAGAGCAGGAGCGAGAGAGTGGGATGTTATCGGAATGATCAAAGGGGTTTCTTGCCTTGCTGGATAGCAGGACGGCTTTCCCCTTCGTTGGAATACTCGGAGGTATCCTCAGGAGTAGGGCCTACCGCAATGCAGATAAATAGCAATCAATACATGCAAGTGCTACAATATGATGCATGATCATGACATGACAGCATGTATGGATGAGCTAATGCAACTATTGTCCAAGTTAAAGGAAGTGAATTTGAATATAGGTTCAAAGTCATTCTCCATAATATATTTAATATATTAACCTATTAGTAAATGTCAATGTTCAACTACATAGGTTGCTCTAACGTGCATGATAATAGCACCATTGGATTCATTGGATTTTTCTGATAAACTTTCATATATAAATTATTTTCATCTGATTTACAGATTAATTTATATGAATTTTAGAAGTTTTAAACATTTTTTGGAATTTACTGATTTTTTTATACTAAAAATTCAATCAATGCGTCAGTGTGACGTCACTGTGACGTCAGCAAGTCAATAGACCCGGCCAGGTCAAACCTGATAGGGTGGGGCCCTCGTGTCAGCATTAGGGGCATATTCCCCGCGCTGACCAGAGGTTTGACCCTCTGGGGGGCTAGCTTTCAGCGGCTAATGGCTTAATTAGCTGGGCTGGTTAGCACTAACCGGTCGGCCACATCGGCGCCCACCAAAGCGGGGCCGGCGGCGACCAAACCCGTGGTGGAGGACCGTCGGAGTTGGCCAGAAATGTGCCATAGGGCATGGTTTCACGCGCCGGAAGTAGCTACGGGAGGCCCACGCTCGTCCGCATCGAGTGGGGCTGGTCTGGTGGGTAGGGATTGCCGGAGATGACGGCCATGACGAGCTCTGCAGCGACGGCGGCTCGGGAAGGTTTGGCTACAGCGCTAGAGGGCACGGGAAGACCTGGGAGGAGAAGGAGGAGTATCGGGGGCTCATAGGGAGGTTGCAGAGAGGTCTAGCGGGCTTGGGGGTGCTCCGAATGCGACGAATCCACGACGATGCTCCAGCGGCCGGCGGGGAAGAACGGCGATGTCTCGGCGTAGAGGGGTCCCGGCGGCTTCTAGCTCCCTGGGGAGGACGAGGGGGGTCGCGGAGAGCTCTGGGCGCAGCAGGGGGGCTCTAGCTAGGCAGCAACGGTGAGCTCGAGCAGAGCTCGTCCATGGCGAGGGGGAGGATAGGGAGAAGCGAGGGAGAGGAATGGCGGGGAGGAGAGGGTCCAGGTGGCAACTGGGGTCTATCCCCTCGCCAGCGCGATGAGGAGGAGGCTAGGCAGGCAGGAGGTGGTTGGGCGCGTGGTCACGACCGGCTCCGGTGGAGGCACGCAGGTGCTTCTCCTCCTCGCAGGAGGAAGAAGACGTTGCTGCCCCCCATGGGTTGGGCCTCTTCTTCATAGGTAAGACCAAGGTGGGTTTTCTGTTTTCCCGTTTTTTATTTGTTTCCTATTCTTCTGACATTAGTTTTATTTTATTTTCAAGCACAATTGCTAAGTAATAAATATCCCAAATATTTTATAGCATTAAGTTTGAATATTTCAAACTTGTGTAAAAAGTTCAGGATATTTTGAAATCTAAAATAATGATAATGATTTATTTGGCAATTTTAGAAGCTTTATTATTTATTTTTGAAATGCTATAACAGTTCAAATATTTTAAATGACCCCTTGTATAACCATGTCCACATTTACCAGAGATAGGGGACATTTAAGATAGGCATTTTGGATTGGTTGGTTTTTCACAAACATTAAGTTGGTTTGATTCAAATGAATTGTTTGGGGTTTCTTTTGATCCCCATTTCAAGTTGATGCAAAAATTGAAATATGACGCACACACATGCTGTCCTAAGACAACTAGCTAGGGATGTGACAACTTTGATGATATACTGATTTATAGTAGATCTTTGGAGGAACACTTGGAACATTATGTGTTGTTTTTATTGCTCTAGATGATGCACCTTTGTTTGGTAACCTTGGTAAGTGCACCTCTTGCACCGACCGAGTATCTTTTCTGGGCTATGTTGTTACTCCACAAGGAATTGAAGTTGATAAAGCCAAGATTGAAGCTATTGAGAGTTGGTTCACAGCCTAAAACAGTCACACAAGTAAGGAGTTTTCTTGGCCTCGCTGGTTTCTATAGGCGATTTGTGAGAGATTTCAGCACCATTGCTGCACCTCTCAATGAGCTTACAAAGAAGGACGTGCCTTTTTCTTGGGGTACCACACAGGAAGAAGCCTTCACGGTATTGAAAGATAAGTTAACACATGCTCCTTTAGTCCAACTTCCTGATTTTAATAAGACTTTCGAGCTTGAGTATGATGCTGGTGGTATTGGATTAGGAGGTGTGTTATTACAAGATGGTAAACTTGTTGCATACTTTTCTGAAAATTGAGTGGGCCTAGTCTGAATTATTCTACTTATGATAAGGAATTATATGCTCTTGTTTAGACTTTCGAAACTTGGCGACATTATTTATGGCCCAAAGAATTTGTTATACATTCTGATCATGAATCTATGAAACATATTAAATGTCAAGCAAAACTGAACCGTAGACATGGTAAGTGGGTTGAATTCATTGAGACTTTCCCTTATGTCATTAAACACATGACGGGTAACGAAAATGTTATTGTTGATGCAGTGTCTCGTTGTTATACTATGCTTTCACAACTTGACTTTAAAATATTTGGTTTGGAGACCATCAAAGATCAATATATGCATGATGCTGAATTTGAAGATGCCTTGGAAAATTGTAAAGAAGGGAGGACATGGAATAAGTTCATCATTCATGATGGATTTGTGTTCTGTGCTAACAGGCTATGCATTCCAGCTAGCTCTGTCCGTCTTTTGTTGTTGCAGGAGGTGCATGGAGGAGGATTAATGGGACACTTTGGCATGAAGAAGACGAAGGATGTACTTGCTACACATTTAGTTTGCCTTATTTGGGGTGAGGAAGATGAGCTTCTGTCGAGGACGACTTCATATCAAGAAGGGGAGGAAGATGAGGACATCCCTACTAATGTTACACCCACATCCCCACCAGCTACACATATTGGACCAATTACTAGAGCTCGTGCATGCCAATTAAATTATCAGGTACTTTCGTTTCTTGGAAATCCTTCTAATGTTCATGAACATATGATTCTGCCTAAATTAGATACTTTAGTTATACTTATGAATGAAGGACCTAGCATGGACAAGAAAGATGGTCATTGGAGCGGGATCAAGCATGGAGGACAAGGTGCGCATGCAGGAAAGGACAATAGAGTTTCCGGTTGTGATTTTTGCACTTTCAAGCCACCCTAAGGAGAGCATGAAGGCTTCGATGAAATATACAAGATGCCACTTCAGAAATTTTGTCCATAGGCTATTATAGGTGGTGCATCACCTTATTTTTGGGCCACGCCCATGTAATTTTGAAATACCATAAAATAGGATGTTTTAGAGTCTATATGTGTGTGGAAACTGAGTTAGGGTCAGTTTTGGACCCCTCCTCCAAGGGGCCACGAAATCCCCCGCTATTCGCCCATATATATAGCCCTTAGGGTGTCGTTTTAGATTTGGGTTTATTTTATATTACATGTTCGCCATAGCTAACACTTCGTGTTCTTTGTTTGTGTTCCACTACCACACAACCCCACTTTCATCAATAAAGCTTTCCTCTTATATTCGCAATATCCAGATTGCAATCTCAATTTCTTGCTTGTTCTTTGTTTGCGTGCAGGAAACAGACCCTCGTGGTCAGGTTGATCATGCTCTGGTGTGTTGAATAACCTTTCTTTAGAGATTGCTAACGCTCGACGTCCTCACACCTTTGTAGTCAGATCATCAAAGTCTACTCCACCAAAAACGATAGCCACCATCTCATTGAAAGAGAGGGACAACTTCACCTGTATCAGCTAACCACCAATAAATTTTATTGATTATACTCTTAGTATGAGAATTCACTACTCCCCATGCTACAAGTAGATCAAGCATATATAAATTCACGTTTTACGATAATCAATTTATTCAACATTTTCTCTTAGGATATATGTGAAGCACAAGAGTGATTATCGAACTTCTCTCAAAAAAATATAAGTGAAGTTCATAGAGCATTCTTCATTGAATATAGATATACCAATATTCAGGCTCAAAATATATAAGTGAAGTACACGAAGCATTCTATAAAGCCATACTCAAAAGATTTAAGTGAAGCACATGACACATTCTATAAAGCCATACTCAAAAGATTTAAGTGAAGCACATGACGCATTCTATAAAGCCATACTCAAAAGATTTAAGTGAAGCACATGATGCATTCTATAAATAAGCCAAGGATTATCTGATACCAAAATGGTGCATAAAATAAAAAGGAAAATAAACAAAGAAAATCCTCCAAGAATAGCACTTGTGGATGAGTATAATCTTCTGATCATTATAGGCTATTCGATAATTGTTGACGAAGAGAAGTGGAATGCGTACCATCCACAAGCTTAAAAGCTTGAGACTTCTTCAAATATTGACTTGGGGAGCCTTGGGCATCCCCAAGATCGAGCTTTGTATCTTGTTCAATCCTCTCATATCCCGGTTTCACCTAAGTCTCAAAAGCTTCATCGACAAAAAAACTCGAAAAGAACTCGTGAGATAGGTTAGTACACATAAGAATAAATCAAAAATTCATGTACTGCTAAGACAAGTTGCATAATAATTTTCAAACAATAGGTATTTTATACTATCATTTCCATAATTTATATCTACTAATATAACCCATGAAAGCTCCAGGATAAGTAGATAGCAAAACTAGAGTAGCAATCTATCCAACCAAAACAGTTTGTAGCTATATATTAAAACAGTGTACTTCTGTAACTCACACAATTATGGAAAATTAGGAAACGATAAAGAATTTGTATGAAAGTACTGTGGAAAAGTCTCAAAAACTTTCCAAGTTCTTGTAAAATATGAAAATTAAACACTACATCAAAAGTTTCTGTTTTTGTACAACACACATCACACATGCAATTCAAGCATTCTGAAGGAAATTCTTGGAACTTTTTGCTGAAAAAAAATATTAGAAATAACATCTAACAGATAACAACAAAATAAAATGACGCTCCAAGCAGAAAACATATCATGTGATGAATAAAAATATAGCTCGAAGTAAGATATACCGATATTGTTGGAGATGAAAGAGGGGATGCCTTCCGGGGCATCCCCAAGCTTAGACGCTTGAGTATTCCTCGTATATTACCTTGGGGTGCCTTGGGAATCCCCAAGGTTTGGGTATATATGCTCCTTATTCTCCTCATATAGGTATGTTACCCAAAACTTGAGAACTTCAATCACGTGAAACTCAACAAAACCTTCATGAGATCCATTAGTATAGTAAATATATCAAATACTTTAGGTACTGTTATAAATTTACTCTTATTTTATTTTTTGCATAAGGTACTATATTATAACTTCTACATGGCTTTTCCCCCCATTACAATCCATAGCATCATCAAAACAAGAAAAATCATGCAAAATTATTACAACACAGAGAATTTTCATCGGAAGAATGTGTCAAAAAGTTCCAGAATTTTTTGACGCTCGAGTGAAATCAGAGAAATTCTGCATTGGACGTAAAAGTTTCTTTTTTTGCACATAATCAAACAAGTAAGTGTCCACACTATCCCAAAGGCTTTACTTGGCACTATACGGAAATAAAATGAATAAAACACTATTACTACACTAGGTTAAGCATGTGAACACATAAAAACAGAAAGTAAAAGTGTTGGGTTGTCTCCCAACAAGCTCTTTTCTTTAAATCCTTTTAGCTAGGTATGAAGATTTTAATGATGCTTAGAATAGAATACTAGAGGAAACATGCAAAAGAGTGCACATTATTTTGATGGTACAATAGTATTTACAGGGAGATAATTATTTTCATGAGAAACTTCCATGAAAAATTCTACATTGTTTCCAGGAGCATGAACACAAGTGTTCAAGTTGAACCCTCACTTCTTCAATGCATAACTTTCCAATCGCTTCTCTTAGTAAAATTTTTATGTTCTAAATTTTCAATTCTTTCGTTTGTTTCACCCACAACTAATTAAAGAAAACAAAAATAACAGAAACAAGATGAAAGCAAAACCTACTTAGTAATAGAAGGAAACAAGGATACACAAAAATATTAACCCCATGCTATTGCTCCCCGGCAACGGTGCCTGAAAAGAGCTTGATAATCCCCAAGTGCAAGGAATCGTGGTAGCACTTTCCAAAGATGGAAGTGGTAAGTATGGAGTGCCGAACCCACAAGGATCTAAAGGCAAGATCAGTATTCTCTCAAGTCCTATCTGCCACCGATATGACTCTACATACACTTAACGTTTGCTTCTATCTAGTAACAAGAAATAGAAATGCGTTGTGGGTATAAAGAGGATAGCTTTGCATGTATGGAGAATTAAAATATGAAAATAGTTTGTGCACTAAATAGAGTTAGAATATATCACAATAAATTGCAAATAGAGAGTGTCGAAGAATGATGCTATAGTGCGCATAATTATCCTAGGCAATTGATAACAAGATCGGTAATCATTCTTGCAATTTTATATGAGGGAGAGGCATGAGATAACACGCTTTCTCTACCTAAATCAATGGCACTTATGATTGGACCTCTAGCAAGCAGCTCCAACTATAAACATCATTAAGGTAAAACCCAAGCATAGCATTAAACATTAAGTCCCCTTTACTCCCATACGTAAAAAACCCCTTACTCGGGTGTAATCTTCTATCACCTTGGCCATCCACTATAAGTTACTCATGAACATATTGCAACAACCTCTAGCGTGGATCCTTCACGTGTGCACCTGATGTCTACTACGCAACTTTATTATTATAGACTATGTTGGGCCTCCAAGTGTACAGTTTTGTAGGACAGTACCAATTTCCCCTAAAGTGGATGACCTATGGCTTATCAATTCGTAGAAGGTGTAGGATGAAGATGGTCTCTCTCAAACAACCAGGCAATCAAATAAAAGAAATCTCTTGTGTCCCCAACACACCCAATACAATTGCAAATTGTATAGGTGCACTAGTTCGGCAAATAGATGGTGATACAAGTGCATTATGGATGATAGAAATAGGTTTTTGTAATATGGAAATGTAAAACAGCAAGGTAACAAGTTACAAAAGTGAGCACAAACGGTATTGAAATGCTTGAAAACAAGGCCTACGGTTCGTACTTTCGCTAGTGCAATCTCTCAACAATGTTAATATCATTGGATCACATAACCATCCCTCAACGTGCAACGAATAATCACTCCAAAGTTCTTATCTAGCGAAGAGCATAAGAAGAAATTGTTTGTAGGGTATGAAACCACCTTAAAGTTATCCTTTCCAATTGATCTACCCAAGTTTTCATACTAAAATAAGCAAGTTATCCTTTTCGATCGATCTATCTAAGAGTTGGTACTAGAATAACACCATATGATATGCATCAACCAACTCTAATGTTACCTAGATACTCCAATGTCACCACAAGTATCCATGAGTTAATTATATGATACGCATCAAACAATTTTAGATTCATAACACAAAGAACCTCAAGGATTGCCCCAAGATTTCTATCGGAGAAGCTAGGACAAGAATATGTATCAACCCCTATGCATAGATTACCCCAATGATACCTCGGGAATCCGCAAGTTGAGTACCAAGACATAGATCAAGTGAATCACTTGAATACCCCAATGTCACTATGGTATCCACATGCAGGACATATATCAAGTGCTCTAAAATCCATAAAAGTAGTCAATCCAACAATAACAAAATCTCAAAGGGAAAACTCAATTCATCACAATAAGATAGAGAGGGGAATACACCATGTGATCCAACTATATTAACAAAGCCCGTGATACATTAAGATCCTCCATCTCAAGAACACTAGAGATAAAGATTGAACACATAGCTAGTGGTACAAACCGTCAGCCCCGAGGGTGGACTACTCCCTCCTCATCATGGACTGCGTCGAGATGATGAAGATCGACACTAGAGCTGATCTACCCTCTTAGGCAGGGTACTGTTTTTCTCTCCAGATTTATTTTTTGTCAATATAGAGGCCTCACAGTGGTGTAACGAGGAGTCTAGAGTTATTTCCGATGGTTTCTATATTTATATGAATTTTTGGCGTTGGTTTCACGCGGAAATTGTCCACGAGGTGATCATGCTCCACCACGGCACGGTTTGGGGGCCTAGCGCGCCCTGATGGAGGGTGGACAACTTGTGACTCTTCTGGACCTCCCACGAAGTGTCTAGTGCCTTTTTTCTTTCATAATAAAATGTCAAAAATAGCATCATCGTGTCTTTTGGACGATTCCGAGAACTTTCATTTTCTACACAAAAACACCACCAAGGTATTTCTGCTGAAAATAGCGCCAGTCCGGGTTAGTTCTAAATAAATCATATAAAGTGTATCAAAACCATATAAAAGTATTGTAAACATAGGTGAATATGGCATGAATACTTCAAAAATTATCAATACGTTGGATATGTATCAGCATCCCCAAGCTTAATACCTACTCGTCCTCGAGTAGGTAAATGATAAAATAAATAATTTATGAAGTGTGAATGCTGGCATAGTGCATAAGTTTGATGATTTTCAATTACTTTTCCTAGCATCATAAAAACAACTCTTTCGCATAAAACACACCATGATAAAGTAGCAACCAGCTCACTTGTTATAGTTCAAACAATTAACTCTCTTGAAACTTAACAACCTATGTTCTTAGTCACCGAACAATTGCAATTCAACTTATTCTCAACAAAGTCTAAGTAAGAGCTCCACATACTCATTCATCATATAGTTTCCCATGATGGATGGTACTCAAAGAATATTTTTAGAACAAATGGCATCCATCGAACACATAGAAAGATGGGGGTTTAATGTTTTGCCTCTCAACATATTTATCGTAAAGATAATTGTCAACAATAATAAGTCATTATCAAATGTATATGACTGGTCATATGTGCCTAGATCTTTCCCCACCACAAGATGCTTGCCAACTAATAGACTAAGGTTGGAATAAGAAGTTGACTCAACATCAAACTAAGTAACATGAAAGTAAATAGATTGTCCCTTCGCAGAGGGAAGCTGCGATTTGCATATATGTCAGAGCTCATTGTTTAAAACAGAGATAAATATAATTTTGGGACGTGCACCCTTCCTGTGAACGTTACTGCCAAGGGTGTCACGCCCAAGATGCGCGCCTATCCATATTAAGGCACGAGGGCCTCACAAGGGATAGAGGCGCATCTTGTCGTTTGCATGTATAGTATCATTACATCGTACATTACAGAAGAGATGAGTATATGAGTTGGCTTACACTCACCAGATACTAAATTACAATTCCACACAGAGTTCAATTCATCAAGATGAAGACAGGGTCCGACTACGGACGAAATCAAACAATAAAAATAGATGCAAATAATACTATCTCGCTATCCCAAAGATCTCGACCATGGTCCTCTACTGATCCAGATAAGCCACGTACATCCTGCCTCTTTCCTCGTCATACTCCCACTGGAGCTGTGTCAGATCATCCTGCACAAACTCATCTGTACCTGTACCTGGATTGTTGTACTAATCTGTGAGCCACAAGGACTCAGCAATCATGCGCCCGGGTACCGAGACTATTCAAGCATAAAGGTTGGGATGGGACATGTGTTTAGTTTGCAGCAGCACTAAGCTTTTATGGTGGCTAAAATTACGTAACATGAAGATAAGTGTGAGCGGCCTACGATGAACGATTGAATCTAGAATGACCTCTATGAGATCCTGAACACTTACTTACGTCAATCATAACCCCACCGTGTTCTCTCTCGGATCATGTTCACGAGTAGAGACGATCACGGTTACTCACACAGTTGGTGTATTTTATTAGAGTTTACTTAAAGTTTACTATAACCGGGTGTTAAACAAATATCCAAGTTGCCACATGCAGGGGTGCTCCAACTAGTCCATCACAAATTAACCACACTCCGCAGGAATAGAGTCAACCACGGATCTCGTGATCATCATAGGTAACTCCAAAGGAACTCCAACACCTCGAGATAACCCGAAGAAAGTCAGAGTTCACATGCAAGAAACTCGATAAAGGTAAAATAAGTCAAGCAAGACCACCTGACGTGTCGACAAACCCGATAAGAGTCGCGTATCTCGTTCTCAGGATACGACAGATGAGAAGTACATACGGTGGCCTGATAGAAATCCCTCGAGTTGCCCCGAGGTGGCCCCACAAGTGGCTCTAGTTTGGACCAACACTCATGAGGAGCACTGGCCCGGGGGTTGATTAATTATCCACGGGGTTGCAAAGCCCTATGCAAAATTTCTTAAGTTATTAAGCAAATGCAGTACCAAAGTTGTGTCTTGCGAGACAAGTTTTAATCTCAACCGAATAAACAAGGGGGTCCCCATAACAACCCCGAACATGTTAGGAGCGCAAAGTATGGAAAACATAACATAGGTAACAAGAAACTATGGCGGTAACTGCGAAACAAAACACCTAGCAAAAGGCCAAGCCTTCCACCGGTAACAAGATATATATGTGCATTAAATTAAATAAAATATAATATTTTGATATGCCAAAAACCATGTTATCATGGAACAACCTGCACCTGCAACTAAGAACGCTATAAGAGGGGCTGAGCAGCGGTAACTTAGCCAATCAAAGGTTTGCTAGGATGTGGAGGGTTAGAGGCTATCATGGCAATTAGGAGGATGACATTTAGGTGGTAGGTAGCGCAAATTGTAATGATAAGAGCGAGACACTAGCAAGCAAAAATAGTATCGGGATCCGGGTATGATCATCTTGGCTATTGGTTCTTCAGTGGAACAAGTAACGGGATCCTCGTAGTTGTACTTGCCTGGCTCTTCGTACTCAGGTTCAACGTTCGCATCTACCCAATAGAAACAACAAGAATAAGAGAACAACCATGGTGGAATGCACAGGCAAGAATGATGCATGCTTAGTTGAAGAGTTTTTAGCATGGCAATCCAACTAGTCATGTTTCACAAGCAAGGATTGGTTATTAATGAATCTGGACAGAACCTTATGTTAAGTTATTTATACATGCACGAACATGGCAAATATGGATGCATCATCCAAAAACGATAAAAATGCATATGAAGAACGTAAGAAACAGAGTTACGGTTCTCACGATACGCTCACGACAAGATACGAAGGCAAGACACAAGACAACAAGGCCATGGGCTAATTCTTGGCATTCCAAGGTATCCACTGGTTAGAAAATTAAAACCCATCCACAATAGAGTCAAAAATCAAGCAATTCCATGGTATATAGCTCCCACAAGTCACAAAACAATAAAACAAACAATCTGCCACAAAACAGCAACATAGCAACTTGCACAGCCCACAACTTGAGCTACAGGAATCCTACCATCACAAACAAGGCATTTACAGAAACTACATATCATGCTTATCAACTTATCCAACTACACAATCTGTAAAGGAGGCACACATGAATAAGCATGAAGCTCACAAGTTGGCATGATGAAACAGATTTCTGGGACTTAGTGAAAATAACAGTTTTCTGGAATCTGAGTTAATCTGGTAGCATGTTGACATCAGAAGCTAAAGGTGTTAGAGATGACCTCATGGCATGAAAATTAAGAGGATGGTAGTAGACAGCATCTACTTCAAAACACTAGCACTGAGTATGAGCTAATTCTCAACATATCACAAGAGGGCAACCATCTTTCATGGCATAAAAATAACAGAAGATTCTCGGACTTAGAAATATTTAGCATGGTAAAAACAGTAACATCAAGTTAGCTACTTTGCAGCAAGTTTCCCACTTATATGGGTGATTATCATGTCAAACAAAAATACCATGGCATAATAGGCATAAAACACTAACATTTCCATGTTGGCACAAGCCCCAAAGCAAGCATGGATTAATTCATGCAAAAATGACAAAGTAACATCACAGCAGAAAATGAAAGTTTTATAAACTTGCTCAAAAGTGAAATCTGAGTGCACCAATGGATTCCTTGGCTCTTTCTACCCCAAAATCATGTATTATACACATATAGTTACATGAAACAACATGACAAAACCTAGGTAGAAAAACATCATCTTCATTCTATAAATGAGAAATTACTATAAATGACCATGATCAAAATGAACATATCCTCATTTGGAAAATTACTATAATTAGAATTATCTATATAAAACGCACACAAAAACACAACAATAGAAAAGCACAAATAGGAGGAGAACCCACCTGGCATACTGACCAGGGTCCCCTAGTGGACGACATGTGGGGCTAGGGCCCACCTGTCAGCCACACACACCCACATACTACAGCACACACACACAACCACACTGGATCCTCTCTACCACAAAGAATCTGCCACTAGCAAGCGCACACACACACACTCACATACGCAGCCACACTAGATCTGGTGTATCCACACTAGATCCCCCCCCCACACACACGGGATCCGACCACCACACCGGATCCGAACACACAACACCATATGCACCAACCAAATTAAAGGAAAAAGGGGGGTAAGCGGGATCGAACCCGCGACCTCATGGTCGATTCCCCGAGCACAAACCATTGTGCTACGCTTCGACGTCTGACCATAGAGGGCACTAACTACTCTAGTACTAACAGATCGAGAAGACACTGAAAAAACTTAAGATGCTGACACCTGCGATAGCGGACGGCGGCGACGAAATTCCAGCGACTGTCGGCATCTCTGGCGACACGATCTACTAGCGGGGAGCGTGGTGCCTACTCGCTTTGCAATGAGGAGGACGGAGGCAACGCCCTCAAGGCGTTGCCTTGAGCAGAACGGTGGCGACAGAGAAGCACGACAACGGCGAACTAAGCACGACAACGAGAGGGGAAGTCGCAGAAGCTCACCGAGGGGGAGACGACGACGACTATGAACACGATGGCGACGAAGAGGAACAAGACCGACGACGATCATCGAGAGCGCGTCGACGGGGAGGAAGAAGTCCACGCCTTGGAGCTTCCCATGGTTTTCTAAAGGCGGGAACGGAAAGCGGGGATGATCCGCGTTTGCCACGGCATCGCGGACATGGAGGGGTCCACCAGAGATGCAAGGACAACGGCGACAACGAGCGGCGACCTCTCTGACCCTCTATGAAATCCACTGAAGCTTACCTAACAGAGGGAGAAGGAGAGGAAGGGGAGAGATGGAGAGGAAGAAGGGGGTGGCGATGGCTGGAGGGAGAAGAGGAACCCTAGGTGGAGGGGGCGCGCACATCGAGGGCAGTTTAAAACCCCGGAGCATACGGCCACAGACGACGCAAGGGTACGGTGGAGGCGCTCGCTCTCTCTTTGACGATCGACGAAGAAGCAATGGAGTAGGTAGCCGCTTGGCACCTGTGCTGGGCCTCGCAAGGAGGAGCCGGCCCAGCTCTTCCTCTTTCACACAGATAAAAAAACATAAAGGGTTTTCCTATTTAATAAAATAGGAAGAAAAAGGAAAACTCCTAGAGAAAATCAGAAGGATTTTTGATAAGGCAAAATTACTTTTGACTAAAAGAATATGAGAACTATTTAAGAAAAGTGACAAGGGGATTTTTGAAACAATTATTTTAAATAGTTTTTTAAAATAACAGCCCCCTGGTTATTTAACCCACAAATGCATATTAACTCAAACAACAAAAGAACGACACTCATAATTTGTAAAACATAATAGGCTACCTCTTGAATATTGCATCTCAAATTTATTAGCAAGTTATTACTGAAGATAAGGAAAATCAAGGGAATGGAAAAGGGGGGAGGGCATTTGGTTGGCTTTAGTTGAAAAGAAAAGAGAGGGGAAAGGAGAAGTAGATGCACACCCACACTCTAACCACATCACAACACACAAGGACAAACTCATCCACAACAAGTCACATCACAGATAAGGCATGGCATGATGAATGGTATAATGCATGATGCATGAATGCATGAACAAGACATGACATAACAAGGTTCATTCATATCATGGCAACAAGGTTCACTTAAGATACATGCCCAACAAGGTAGGGACGACACTTGGGCTATCACAACTCTCCGACACTACAAGAGGATCTCAACCCGAGATCTAGGAACGAAAGAACTCGGGAAATTCGGAACGGAGAAGGTCCTCACGTTCCCAAGTAGCTTCTTTGTCAGAATGATGAGACCAATTCACCTTGAGGAACTAGATAGACATGTTGCAAGTCTTAGACTCAGTTTCTTCGAGAATTGCAACTGGATGCTCACGATAAGAGAGGTCTTCTTGGAGATCAATGTCTTGGAGGTCAATGGTGCGCTCTGGACTCTTGAAGCACCTCCAGAGCTAAGAAACATGGAAGTCATCATGCACATTTGAGAAATTTGGAGGAAGCTCTAGTTGATATGCAAGTCCACCTCTCTTGCGAACAACTCTGAAAGGACCGACAAAACGAGGAGCTAGATTCCCTCTAATTCCAAACCGCCGAGTGCCCTTCATGGGAGAGACTCTGAGATAGACTAGATCATCCACTTGAAAGGAAACATCCTGATGTTTGTTATCATAGTAACTCTTCTATCGGGACTGAGCTGCTTTGAGGTTCCCACGAATGACATCGCACATTTCTTCTACTTCATTGATCATGTCATTGCCCAATATCTGATGCTCACCGGTTTTAGACCAGTTAAGCGGGGTACGACACTTCCTGCCATAGAGAATCTCGAAAGGGACCTTGCCTGAGCTAGCTAGAAACCTATTGTTGTATGAGAATTCAGCGTATGGAAGGCAGTCTTCTCATTCCATGTCGAACGAAATCACACAGGCTCTGACCATATCTTCAAGGATCTGATTGACTCTCTCAACTTGACCACTTGTCTGCGGATGGAACGCAGTGCTGAAACGGATCTTGGTACCCATAGCAGTCTGGAATGACTCCACAAACTTGGAAGTAAAGAGGCTTCCATGGTCAGATGAGATGTGCTGAGGAATACCATGCAAAGATACTATCCTTGTTGTATACAACTCTGCAAGCAGAGCTGTCGAGATAGATTCTTTGACTTGCAGGAAATGAGCAACTTTTGTCAGCTTGTCGATAACCACAAAGATGGCATCGTTGCCTCTCTTGGACTTGGGAAACCCAGTGACGATATCCATCTCCACGTGATCGAATTTTCACTCTGGGATAGGCAAAGGCTGAAGAAGACCTGTCGGACGTTGATGCTCTACCTTCACTCTGCGACAAACATCACACTCGTTCACGAACTAAGCAATTTCTCGTTTCATGTGAGTCCACCAGAAGGTTTGCTTGAGATCCTGATACATCTTGGAACTGCCTGGATGAATGGATAGAAGAGAATTGTGTGCTTCGTCCATGATAACCTTTCTGAGATCACCTTTTGGAACCACAAGACGGTCCTCAAAGAATAAGGTATCTTTGTCATCAACGCGAAAGCACTTATACTTCGGAATGCCCTTGGCCATACCTTTCTTCACTTTCTTCACCATAGCATCAAGAAGCTGTGCTTGGTGAACCTGATCTTCCAGAGTCGAAGCAACTTAAAGATTGGCAAGAAATCCTTGCGGAATCATTTGAAGGTTGCTCTTGCAGAAGGCTTCACAAAGCTCGGGTTGAAGAGGCTTCAAGATGAGACTATTACAGTATGCCTTACGGCTGAGCGCTTCTGCAATGACATTTGCTTTCCCAGCAGTATACTCAATGCTTGGATTGAAGTCCTCAAGCATTTCCACCCAACGAGATTGTTGAAGATTGAGATTGGGTTGAGTGAAAATGTGGCATCCAAGGGGCATCCTGGGGGCATCTCCAGGCCCTCCAAAGGTTACTGGACATGGTGGTGCACCCCAGAGCGCGCAGGCAACGGCAATGTCGGCCATATGCACACTCTAGAGCATGCTATAGTGCGCTCCCACACTGTAGCTGCCACCCAACGGCCTCCCCCGACCACCTTGGGCCTCCCCCACGTGTCCCTTGAGGAGCCCTAGGCATCCGTGAAACGCTAGGTGATCGGCCCCCTCCTCTCTCCTCCTCCTTCGCCCTCCCCCGCGCATGCCGACCGCCGCCCGATTCGGCCAACCCACAGCCACACACACGCTCGCGCTTCCCTCTCTCTCCCTTGCTCCCTCTCATCGTGGACCAGCCCCAGGAACACCCCCAAGTAATCCTGCAAGCCCCCTCTCCCTTTGGCCTCGGCCACGTCGTCTCCGGTGCACGGCTCGATGGTAGACTCGCGACCCAACTATTAAAAGGCCTCCCGGACCTCTCTCTCTCCTCTGGTCCCTCTCTCCTCTCCACAACAACCTCCCTGAGCTCCCGTGAGAGCCCCCGACGCCCCTGTGCTCGGGATCGACCTCAGGACCACCGCGGCCATCTCACCGTCGATCTCCGGGTACGAAGCCTCTCTAGCCCTCCTCTCTCTTTGGTTGGTCCACCCTCATCATTCTAACACGATTCCCCTTCTCATCGTCCTCTTTGGAGCCTGAAACGGCCCTGGCGACCACCTCCCAAAGCCTCCTCCGCCGTGGGTGCTCGTCGCCGGCGCCTCCGACCATCTTCGGCTTCCCTCCGACCTCCCCTAGAGCGGTGACTCCTCCCCGAGCCCGTTCCCGCAATCGCCTACCGTCGTTGTGCCTCGTGCCATCGTCGGTGAGCCTCTCCCCTCTCTGCCCCAAGGTGGGAGAAGGATTTGAGAAGCGGGACCCACCTGTCGGCCTCTCTTTCTCTCTCCCGCGCTCTCTCTCCCCCTCGAGTAGCTGACGACCGGGCCCCGCGCGTCAGGTTTGAACCTGACCGCGCGCGAGGCCGGCTGGCTGGCCAGCTGGGCCGGCCCAGCCTCTAGCCGCCTCTGGCCCAGGTCCCTGTGGTGTTTCCTTTTATTTTCCTTTTTATTTTTTGCGGGAATTTGCAAAAATCCCTTAGAGCCCAATAAAATTCCTATGACAATAATTTTTGAACCTAAATTCCTTGAATAATCCATAGAATTTATTGGTGCCATTTGTAAAAATGTTTGAAAACATTTTATGTATTGTTTTAATTTAAAACCCCTGTTTAGCATTATAAGCTCTTGTTTTAAATAGTTTTAAAAATCTTTCTGATTTCAAAAACCTAGACAAATATTTTTGGTATAGCTTGTGGTATGTATCACAGTAGTGTAGCATTTTTGAAAGTAGTTTGTGTGCTCTGTTTTTTTATGTTGCTTATTTTTTATCACTTTATTTCGCGACGATAGATTGCGTGGTTGACGAAGAATTGGACCCTAAGACTTCGGAGACCTCGGAGACTTTGTTGAGCCAGGAAAGTAGCCCTTTGACCATGATAAGAAACCATTTTTATTGCATGTCATATAGCACCTTACTTTCATCATATTTGATCATGTGGAGTAGTGACCTCTACGGTGGGAAGTTTCCGACACTCTTACCATTGACACTTGCATCGTGCATGACCCTACCACCTGATCAGGATTATGCGGGTGGGTGTAGTTAGGATGCTAGTAGATGCTACACAAGTGGGTTCGGGATGTATGCATAGTGATGGAAAGAAAAGAAATGATTTCAAAAACTTTTCGAAAACCCCGTCGTGTTCCACTAATGCCCGAGGGAGATGATGATGAGATGGGTGACCGCTTGATAAAGAAGTGTTGCCTGGAGCAAGTGAGTGTGTGTTTTCAAAAACGGAGAGTTTTAAGGTCTGCTGACTATCCCAACCTTATATGCGCAACCACGATACCCCTTATGGGACGGGGCTTTGTTGATTACTATGGTTGGTACTAGCAAGGATCCCTGATTACTAGTGGCAAGAGTGAAGTGGTCACTCTTGAGACGGGGTCGTCCCAGAGTGGAAGGTCATGCGCTATCTTTACAGGCACCGGGCACACCGTTGCGTGCCCTCATGGATGATACGAGTGATGTATATCATGAGGGATGGAACCAATGAGTGGATTCTTTGTTTAGTATCACCATGGGAAAGGCATTGTTTGAGTGCTTACCTCGGGTATGTTATATACCGCGTGCCGTGGATGACATGGAAGTTCCCCGAGTCTTGTGGGTAAAGTGTGCAACCTCTCTAGGGTGTAAAACTATTCGAATATCCGCGTCCGTCGTCATGGACAGTTGGAGGTCCTACTTAAACTACGTCCGGGTGTTTTCATGAAACTTGGTATGAGTATGGATGTGATGGTGACAAAGAGGACACATGAGCTAAGTCCAATGACTTAGTATGGGAATTGAACTAAGTCCGATGACTTAGCGTGATGAATGAACAAGAGGTGTTCAACCCCTACTTATGATGATAACTGTATCTTGTTCATATGGTTATTTGCCTATTGTTGATGCATGGTTACTAGTTACTTGATCATGTCATTGCATTTAAAACTAGCTTTCCGCAAATTACCTACTTAGTGCTATATCATGCATCATTATTGCCTTGTTCCACAACTTGGGTTGCTTGCGAGTACATTCAAAGTACTCATTGGCTTGCCACTGGTTATTTAATTGGCCAGGCATGGTAGAACAAGAGTATGTTGAAGAGTTTGTTGCTGACGAACATGCAAACTGGGACGCTATCCAGTTAGAATGCATGCAGGTTAAGGCAGATGGCATGGGTTCGCGCTTTTGATCAAGATTTCCGTTGATTGCTCTATATAAGTGTTTAGCCCTAGTGGCCCTATCTATGTAAGACTAGACCTTCATGGTCTTTACTTGCGTAAGATGCTAAATGTGGATGTAAGACTCTTGTTATTCAGCTTTTGTGTGTTTAATGAGCATTGATCTCTGGGATAACTGTACATGTGCATTCGGTGATCAAGACATATGAGTCGGGGCCCCACAGAGCTGGTATCAGAGCCATCCTGACTATAGGAAGCCCTTAGTTAGCATGTATGTTAGTTAGGATGAGAACCACTTTGAAAACTACACCTAGCACCTATAATTAGGGACTTGTGCACTAATTACCTCTTCTATTCTTCACACAACACTTTGCTGACTCTCCTCTCTTCAAACCCTTGTAGATGGCCATTGTACCCAATGCCTTCGTGACATCCGGCTTTCCCATACTCCTTGGGGATAGCCTGGAGAAGTGCTAGTTTTGCCAACCACCCATTTTCCTCTACCACGAGCACTGGGTCGATGCCGTCACGAAGGAGTACCATGTAGATGTGGTTGTGAAGGCAAACGACTCCTTGACCAGTTGGTTCTTTGAAGGATCCCGGATGGAGACCATGATGCTTGCAGTTAAGATAGCAGCACGCAAGGCACTCCTGAACCTTCGAGACATCATTCCAGAGATGGCTGATGAGCCGGCTACTCGCTAGCTTCCTTTCAGGAAGGATGAGCTTGGTGAGAGTTGGACACTGGTTCCGACCGAGGAGGATGGCACACCACTCAGGTTCCATACCTACTTCAGCCTCTCCGCCGATAGTCTGCTTCACCACTTGACTAAGGAGTCCATCAAGCTCCTTGAGGAACTTCACCACACCCGAGAGCTACTTCGGCGAGCCAAGACGAAGCCAGACAAGATCAAGAAGGATGCAGCCCCCGAGGGACGACCAGTTGTCGCTTATCGAGGAGGAGTACCCCCAGCTAGTGATGCACCCACACGTCAACGTCGCATGAGTGCAAAGGAGTACCATGAGCTGTTCACCGACCCGCCAGCAAAGCGTCGTCGGGATGGACCTCCTCATTCCCCGACCCCTTCGATCGGGAATGATGCCCGTTCAAATGAAGAACAAGAGGAAGACCCAAAGGATCGTGACTACGAGACCGAGCACTCCACCACCTGAGTCCGAGAACCTCTAGGGTAGGATCAGCCGTGTACCCCTCATGCGAATTCGAGTCCGTGTAATGGTTCATATGAAACCATGTGTGCTTCTTGTTTGTTTTTTTGTTTGTGTTCCGATGCAAGTCGCGCTTTTGCCTTAGGCAACATGTAAGCGAATCCATCGTCTATCTTAATATATGTTGGTCTTTTGACCTTTGTTTTAACACACTTGCACTAGACCAACCCCCTTAGGCGCGCTTTTCCATTGTTGCTTTTCCTCTCGTCTATCCCAGTTGTTTGACTTGGCTGGTCCAAATAGGATGGTGATTGCTACCCACAATAGCTCCTTCACCAACCGTAAAGTCGGCAACTCGTGCCAGCAACAAGGAGCTGGTGGGGCTACTCACGCTGGAGGACACCAGGAGCAGCCACAAGGCGACATTGCCCCGCCAGCACCTCCACCGGAGAACATGACCGTAGCTCAGTTTCTCCAAGTTCTCCGGGAGGAGCGCCAGGCTAACAATGCTACTATCCAGCAGATAGCTCAGGCCCTTGTGAACAACCAGCAGCAAGGCAGGAATGGCAGTGGATGCTCCATGTTGTCTGAGTTCATGAGGAATTCACCCCCAACCTTCACCGAGACTGCTGAACCATTAGATGTTGATGACTGGATCTGCACCATCAAGGACCTCCTTGCACTGGTCAATTGCAATGAGGACCGTGAGAAGGTGTTGTATGCCTCTCACTGCCTCGGAGGTACCGCCCGAGCATGGTGGGATGGATTCAAGGTCATGCAAGGTGAACATGTGATCACCTAGAATGACTTCAAGGAAGGATTCCGCACCGCCCACATTCCTTCTGGGATCATGGCTATCAAGAAGAGAGAATTCCGAGCGCTGAAGCAAGGAAGTGGCTCTGTCAAGGAGTACCAACCGAAGTTCAACCTACTGTCAAGGTATGCACTTGAAGATGTCACCACACAGGCTGCCAAGAAGGAACACTTCATGGAAGGACTTCAATAGGTCCTGCAGTATCAGCTCAACTAGGTGAACAAGGCCCTCATGCTAGAAGACAAGCGTCGTGCCATAGACGACACTCACAAGCGCAAGATGATCAACAAGGGTAGCTCCAGCAACCAGAAGCCTCGCCCCTAGCAGCCAGCCCCAGCCAAGCCAACCTATCAGCTATAGCAGGCTAGACCTCCTGCGCCTCGTCCGAGCTACCAGCCTTAGCAGTATGCCAATCCCAGGCCATCTTACAACAACAACCCCAATAACAACAACGGTGGCTGAAACTTCAACAACAACCCTAGGCAAGTCACTTGCTTTGGATGTGGTCAGTCTGGACACATCTCTAAGCTTTGCCCTATAGTTCCTAGATTCGCCCGGCTTGGATGTTATCCTTGCCATGAATTGGTTGACTAAGCACCAAGGCGTGTTAGACTGTGCCAAGAGGATTGTTACCATGACCAATAGCCAAGGAGTGGAAGTCAAGTATGTGTTGGAAATATGTCCTAGAGACAGTAAATAAAGTATTTATTATTATATTTCCTTGTTCATGATAATCGTTTATTATCCATGCTATAATTGTATTAATTGGAAACACATTACATGTGTGGGTAAAGAGACAACACTTTGTCCCTAGTATGCCTCAAGTGAACTAGCTCGTTGATCAAAAATGGTCAAGGTTTCCTAGCCATTGACATGTGATGTCATTTGATAACGGGATCACATCATTAGGAGAATGATGTGTTGGACAAGACCCAAACTACAAACGTAACATATGATCGTGTCAGTTTATTGCTACTGTTTTCTGCACGTCAAGTATATGTTCCTATGACCATGAGATCATGCAACTCACGGACATCAGAGGAGTGCCTTGTGTGTATAAAACGTCGGAACGTAACTAGGTGACTATAAAGGTGCTCTACAGGTATCTTCGAGGGTGTCTGTTGAGTTGGCATGGATCAAGACTGGGATTTGTTACTCCGTGTGACGGAGAGGTATCTCAGGGCCCACTCGGTAATACAACATCACAATAAGCCTTGCAAGCAATGTGACTAAGTGTTAGTCATGGGATCTTGTATTACGGAACGAGTAAAGAGGCTTGCTAGTAACGAGATTGAACTAGGTGTGAAGATACCAACGATCGAATCTTGGGCAACTAACATACCGAAGAATAAAGGGAACATCATACGGGATTAACTGAATCCTTGACATAAAGGTTCGAACGATAATGGTCTTCATAGAATATGTAGGAACCAATATGGGCATCCAGGTCCCGCTATTGGTTATTGACCATAGAGGTGTCTCCGTCATGTCTACATAGTTCTCGAACCCGCAGGGTCTGTGCACTTAAGGTTTGGTGACGCTTCTGTAATATAAAGTTATGTATGGTGGTGACCGAAGGATGTTCAGAGTCCCGGATGAGATACCGAATGTCACGAGGAGCTCCGTAATGGTCCGGAGGTAAAGATTCATATATTGGAAGTCCTGTTTTGGTCGTCGGAAAAGTTTCGGGTTCATCGGTAGTGTACCGGGAGTGCCGTTAGTGTACCGGGAGACCATCGGGAGGGGTATTTTCAACCCAAGAGGCTCCATGGGATGTGGGAGAGTTTTTACCAGCCCTTAGTGGGCTGGTAGAGGTCCCACACAAGGCCCATGGGGTTTGGGAAAAAAGGTCTCAAGAGAAAAAGTGGAAAAAGGCAAAAATAGGGTGAATCCTAGTCCTACTAGGATTGGAGGTGGAGTCCACCTACTCCACTTGGTTCGGCCAACTCCTTGGAGGCTTGTCCCTTGTGCAAAGCCTCCTCCTCTCTTCCTATTATATATAATGGAGGTTTTAGGGGTTTTGCACAGAATTTTCAGCCACGTGATGCCCGTTCCTCCAGTGCATAGTTTCTCCTCTAGATCGGTTTTCTACAGCGCTTAAGCGATGCCCTGCCGGAATAGCTCCACCACCGTCACTGGGGCGCCGTCACGCTGTCAGAGAACTCTTCTTCCTCTCCGCTCCTTCTTGTTGGATCAAGACGGCGGAGATCGTCATCAAGGTGTACGTGTGCTGAACGTGGAGGTGCCGTCCATTCGGCACTAGATCGGAAGGATCGTGATCAAGTTCGTGGGACGGATCGTGATCAAGTTCGTGGGATGGATCGTGATTGCATCGCGGGCGGATCATGATTGGATCGCGGGACGCAGGGCAATTTGAATCGCGAAGACGTTCGACTACACCAACCGCGATTCTTAACACTTCCCGCTAAGCGATCTACAAGGGTACGTAGATCCACTCTCTCTCTCTCTCTCGTAGATGCTCATCACCATGGATAGATCTGCTTGTGCGTAGGATTTTTTTTCCCATGCAATGTTCCCCAACAGTGGCATCATGAGCTAGGTCTATGTGTAGGTGAGATCTCGAGTAGAACACAAAAGGTTTGTGGCCATGGATTCTTAGATTGCTTCCTCCCTTGGTCGGATTTTGGTTCAGCGGTATTGTGAGATGAAGCGGCCCGGACCAACATTACTCGTACGCTTACGAGAGACCGGTTCCCTCGACCGCAACTTCTTGCATAGATGGCTTGCGGGTGTCAGTTGCTCTCTCTTTAGTTGGATCGGATTTGACAAAGGCGGTCCTTGAGAAGGTTGAAAAGCAACTAGTGTATCACCATTGTGGTTTTTGTGTAGATGAGAATTGTTCTTGCTAGGTACCCGTAGCAGCCACGTAAAACATGAAACAACAATTAGAGGATGTCTAACTTGTTTTTGAAGGGTATGTTGTGATGTGATATGGACAATTACATGATGTGATATATGTGATGTATCAGATAATCATGTGATGTATAGATTATCACGACTTGCATGTCGATGAGTACGGCAACCGGCAGGAGCCATAGGGTTTTCTTTAATTATTGTATGACCTGCGTGTCAATCATTAAGCTCTATGTAATGCTTTACTTTATTGCTAAATGCTAGCAATAGTAGTAGAAGCATGTTGGGCGCGACAACCCCGATGGAGACACGTTGATGGAGATCATGGTGTCTTGCCGGTGACGATGGAGATCATGCTGGTGCTTTCAAGATGGAGATCAAAAGCACAAGTTCATGGCCATATCATGTCACTTATGATTTGAATGTGATGTTAATCCTTTTATGCACCTTGTTTTCCTTAGGAGGCGGTAGCATTATACGGTGATCCCTCACTTAATTTCAAGATAAATTGTGTTCTCCCCGAGTGTGCACCGCTGCGAAAGTTCATCGTGTTGAGACACCACGTGATGATCGGGTGTGATAGACTTTGCGTTCACATAAAACGGGTACAAGCCAATGTTGCACGTGTAGAACACTCGGGTTAAACTTGACGAGCCTAGCATGTACAGACATGGCCTCGGAACAAAAGAGACCGAAAGGTCAAACACGAGTCATATAGTAGATATGATCAACATAATGATGTTCACCATTGAAGCCACCTCAACTCACGTGATGATCGGACTTGAGTAGGTGGATTTGGATCATGTGACACTCAGATGACCTGAGGGATGTCGAATTGAGTGGGAGCTTTAGGAATTTGATTAACTAAACTCATTATCTTGAACAATAGTCTAAGAAAACTTTGCATATTTATGTTGTCGATCAATGGCTCACGCAGTAGCACCCCTGAATTTTAATGCGTTCCTAGAGAAAGCTAAGTTGAAAGATGATGGAAGTAACTTTGTTGACTGGGCCCATAATCTGAGGATTATCCTCACGGCTTCCCAGAGATTATATATCCTTGATGCACCGCTTGGTGACCAACCAGAAGATGTGTCATCCGAAGACGTTAAGAACGCTTGGGAGGAACGTACTAGAGAATACTTAATAGTTCAGTGTGCGATATTGTATGGCTTAGAACCAGGACTTCAAAGACGTTTTGAACGTCATGGAGCATATGAGATGTTCCAGGAGTTGAAGTTTATCTTTCAGAAGAACACCCGGATCGACTGGTATGAAACCTCCGATAAGTTATATGCTTGCAAGATGGAGGAGAACGGGTCCATCAGTGAACATATACTCAGAATGTCTGGGTATTCAACTCGTCTAGCGAAGTTGGGAATTGCCCTTCCGCCATAGGTGATCACTGACAGAGTTCTTCAATCACTGCCACCTAGTTACAATAGCTTTGTGATGAACTATAACATGCATGGGATGAACAAGTCAGTCGCTGAGCTGTTTGCGATGCTAAAGGTCGCTAAGTCTGAAATCCAAAAAGAACATCAAGTGTTTATGGTCAATAAAACCACTAGTTTCAAGAAAAATTGCAATGTCAAGGGCAAGGGCAAGAAGGGTAAAACCAAGAAGGATGGCAAAGCAGTTGCTACTCCTGTAAAGAAGCCCAAGCATGGACCCAAGCCAGAAACTGAGTGCTTTCATTGCAAGGGAACTCGTCACTAGAATCGGAACTGCCCCAAGTACCTGGTTGACAAGAAGGCGGCCAACGACAAACAAGGTATATATGATATACATGTTATTCATGTGTACCTTACTAGCTCTCGTAGTAGTTCCTGGGTATTTGATACCGGTTCCGTTGCTCACATTTGCAACTCAAAGTAGGAACTACGGAATAAACGAAGGCTAGCAAAGGACGAAGTGACGATGCGCGTGGGAAATGTTTCCAAGGTTGATGTGATCGCCGTCGGCACACTTTCTCTTCGATTACCATCAGGATTAGTGATGAACCTGAATAATTGTTATTTAGTGCCTGCGTTAAGCATGAACATTATATTTGGATCTTGTTTATTGTGAGATGGTTACTCATTTAAATCAGAGAATAATGGTTGTTCTATTTATATGAGTAATATCTTTTATGGTCATGCACCCAATGTTAGGGGTTTATTCATATTGAATCTTGATAGTGATGACACACATGTTCATAACATTGATGCCAAAAGATGTAGAGTTGATAATGATAGTACCACTTTCTTGTGGCATTGCCGTTTAGGTCATATTGGTGTGACACGCATGAGGAAGCTCCATGTCGATGGACTTTTGGAGTCACTTGATTTCGAATCACTTGACACATGCGAACCATGCCTCATGGGCAAGATGACTAAAACGTCGTTCTATAGAACAATGGAATAGGCGAGTGACTTATTGGAAATCTTACATACTGATGAGTGCGGTCCAATAAATGTTACAGCGCGTGGTGGATATTGTTATTTTCTCATCTTAATTGATGACTTAAGTAGATATGGGTATATTTACTTAATGAAACACAAGTCTGAAACGTTTGAAAAGTTCAAGCAATTTCAGAGTGAAGTTGAGAATCATTGTAACAAGAAGATTAATTTCCTGCGATCTGATCGAGGAGGTGAATATCTGAGTTATGAGTTTGGCAGTCACTTAAGACAGTGTGGAATTGTTTCACAGTTGACATCGCCCGGAACACCACAGCGTAATGGTGTGTCCGAACGTCGTAATCGAACCTTAATAGATATGGTACGTGCTATGATGTCTCTTGCTGATTTGCCACTATTGTTTTGGGGTTATGCATTAGAGACAGCTGCATTCACTTTAAATAGGGCACCATCGAAACCTGTTGAGACAACGCCATATGAACTGTGGTTTGGCAAGAGGCCAAAGTTGTCATTTCTTAAAGTTTGGCGATGTGATGCTTATGTCAAAAAGCTTTAGCCTGAAAAGCTAGAACCCAAAGTGGAAAAATGCGTCTTCATAGGATACCCGAAAGACACAGTCGGGTATACCTTCTATCTCAGATCCGAAGGCAAAGTGTTTGTCGCTAAGAACAGAACGTTTCTTGAGAAAGAGTTTCTCTCGAAAGAATTGAGTGGGAGGAAACTAGAGCTTGATGAGGTTATTGAACCTTTACTTCAACCAGAAAGTAGCGCAGCACAGAAAGATGTTTTTGTGGATCCTACGACGGTAGAAGAGGAAGTTAATGATGATGCTCATGAAGCTTCGGATCAAGCTACTATTGAACCTCGTAGGTCGACAAGGCCGCGTACTACTCCTGAGTGGTACGGCAACCCTGTCTTAGAGGTCATGTTGTTGGACAACAATGAACCTACGAGCTATGAAGGAGTAGTGATGGGCCCGGATTCCGAGAAATGGTTAGAGGCCATGAAATCCGAGATGTGATCAATGTATGAAAACAAAGTATGGACTTTGGAAGTATTACCTGAAGGGCGAAAGGCCATTTAGAACAAATGGATCTTTAAGAAGAAGACAGACGCGGACGGTAATGTCACCGTCTATAAAGCTCGACTTGTGGCAAAGGGTTTTCCACAAGTTCAAGGAGTTGACTACGATGAGACCTTCTCACATGTAGCGATGCTTAAGTCTGTCAAAATCATGTTGGCAATAGCTGCTTATTTCGACTATGAAATTTGGCAGATGGATGTCAAAACAACGTTCCTCAACGGTTTCCTTGAGGAAGAGTTGTATATGATGCAACCAAAAGGTTTTGCCGATCCAGAGAATGCTGACAAAGTTTGCAAACTCCAGCGATCCATTTATGGGCTGGTGCAAGCATCTCGGAGTTGGAGAAGCGTTTTGATGAGGTGATCAAAGCGTTTGAGTTTGTACAAGTTTATGGAGAAGCTTGTATTTACAAGAAAGTGAGTGGGAGCTCTATAGCGTTTCTAATATTATATGTGGATGACACATTGCTGATTGGAAACAATATAGAAATGCTGGCAAGCGTGAAGGAATATGTGAACAAGAGTTTTTCAATGAAGGACCTAGGAGAACCTACTTTCATATTAGGCATTAAGATCTATAGAGATAGATCGAGACGCTTAATAGCACTTTCACAGAGCACATACCTTGCTAAAGTTTTGAAGAAGTTCAAAATGGATCATTCCAAGAAGGGGTTCTTGCCTGTGTTACAAGGTGTGAAGTTGAGTAAGACTCAATGCCCAGTGACTGTAGAGGATAGAGAAAACATGAGTGTCATCCCCTATGCTTCAGCCATAGGCTCTATCATGTATGCATTGCTATGCACAAGACCTGATGTCAACCTTGCCATAAGTATGGCCGGAAGGTTTCAAAGTGATCCTAGAATGGAACACTGGGCAGCGGTCAAGAATATCCTTAAGTACTTGAGAAGGACTAAGGCAATGTTTCTCATTTATGGAGGAGATGAAGAGCTCGTCATAAAGGGTTACATCGATGCAAGCTTTGACACAGATCCGGATGACCCAAAGTCGCAAACCGGATACGTATTTATTCTTAACGGGGGAGCAGTAAGCTCGTGCAGTTCCAAGCAAAGCGTGGTAGCCGATTCTACATGTGAAGCGGAGTCCATCGCAGCCTCGGAGGCGGCGAAGAAGGTGTCTGGATGAAGCAGTTCATGACAAATCTTGGAGTAGTGCCTCGTGCACGTAATCCAATGAACCTGTTTTGTGACAACACTGGTGCCATTGCTCTGGCCAAGGAACCAAGGTTTGACAAGAGGGCCAGACACATAAAGCGACGCTTCAACTCCATCCGCGATTACATCGAGGAGAAGGACATAAATATTTTCAAAGTGCATACTGATCTGAATGTTGTAGACCCATTGACTAAACATCTTCCAAGGGCTAAACATGAGCAACACCGGAACTGCATGGGTGTTCGATTCATTACAATGTAAATCACATAGTGATGTGAGCTAGATTATTGACTCTAGTGCAAGTGGGAGATTGTTGGAAATATGCCCTAGAGGCAATAAATAAAGTATTCATTATTATATTTCCTTGTTCATGATAATCGTTTATTATCCATGCTATAATTGTATTAATTGGAAACACATTACATGTGTGGGTAAATAGACAACACTTTGTCCCTAGTATGCCTCTAGTGAACTAGCTCGTTGACCAAAGATGGTCAAGGTTTTCTAGCCATTGACATGTGATGTCATTTGATAATGGGATCACATCATTGGGAGAATGATGTGATGGACAAGACACAAACTACAAACGAAGCATATGATTGTGTCAGTTTATTGCTACTGTTTTCTGCATGTCAAGTACATGTTCCTATGACAATGAGATCATGCAACTCACAGACATCGGAGGAGTGCCTTGTGTCTATCCAACGTCGTAACGTAATTGGGTGACTATAAAGGTGCTCTACAGGTATCTCCGAGGGTGTCTGTTGAGTTGGCATGGATCAAGACTGGGATTTGTTACTCCGTGTGACGGAGAGGTATCTCAGGTACCCCACTCGGTAATACAACATCACAATAAGCCTTGCAAGCAATGTGACTAAGTGTTAGTCACGGGATCTTGTATTATGTAACGAGTAAAGAGACTTCCCAATAACGAGATTGAACTAGGTGTGAAGATACCGACGATCGAATCTCGGGCAAGTAACATACCGAAGAACAAAGGGAACATCATACGGGATTAACTGAATCCTTGACATAGAGGTTCGACCGATAAAGATCTTTGTAGAATATGTAGGAACCAATATGGACATCCAGGTCCCGCTATTGGTTATTGACCGTAGAGGTGTCTTGGTCATCTCTACATAGTTCTCGAACCCGCAGGGTCTGCACACTTAAGGTTTGGTGACGTTTCGGTAGTACAGAGTTATGTATGGTGGTGAACGAAGGTTGTTCGGAGTCCCGGATGAGATCCCGGACGTCACGAGGAGCTCCGAAATGGTCCGGAGTAAAGATTCATATATAGGAAGTCCTGTTTTGGTCGCCGGAAAAGTTTCAGGCTCATCGGTAGTGTACCGCGAGTGCCGGTAGTGTACCGGGAGACCATCGGGAGGGGTATTTCGACCCAAGAGGCTCCATGGTCTATGGGAGAGTGTTTACTAGCCCTTAGTGGGATGGTGTAAGTCCCAAACAAGGCCCATGCAGTTTGGGAAAAAAGGCCTAAAGAGAAAAAGTGGAAAAAGGTAAAAATAGGGTGAATCCTAGTCCTACTAGGATTGGAGGTGGAGTCCACCTCCTTCACCTGGTTCGGCCGACTCCTTGGAGGCTTGGCCCTTGTGCCAAGCCACCTCCTCTCTTCCTCTTATATATACTGGAGGTTTTAGGGGTTTTGCCTGGAATTTTCAGCCACCTGCTGCCCGTTCCTCCAGTGCATAGTTTCTCTTCTAGATCGGTTTTCTACAGCGCTTAGGCGAAGCCCTCCCGGAATAGCTCCACCACCATCACCGGGGCGCCGTCACGCTGACGGAGAACTCTTCTTCCTCTCCGCTCCTTCTTGCTAGATCAAGACGGCGGAGATCATCATCAAGTTGTACGTGTGCTGAACGCGGAGGTGTCGTCCGTTCGGCGCTAGATCGGAAGGATTGTGATCAAGTTCGTGGGACGGATCGTGATCAAGTTTGTGGGACGGATCGTGATTGGATCGCGGGACAGATCGTGATTGGATCGTGGGACACACGGTGATTTGGATCACGAAGACGTTCGACTACACCAACCGCGTTTCTCAATGCTTCCCGCTTAGCGATCTACAAGGGTACGTAGATCCACTCTCCTTCTCATAGATGCTCATCACCATTGATAGATCTGCGTGTGCATAGGAATTTTTTTGTTTCCCATGCAATGTTCCCCAACAGTATGTTCCCAACCCTGGCTCCACTCAAGACCCTCGGGCTAACTGCCTATCGGGAGTTGACTTGGATCAAGTGCCAGTGGGATGTGAGTACCCAGATGTGTTTTCTGATGAGCTATCCGGAATGCCTCCTCACTGCGACATTGAGTTCAGCATTGAGCTTATGCCCGGATCAAGGCCCATCTATAAGAAGGCCTATAGGATGGGATCTGAAGAGTTGGCTGAATTGAAGAAGCAACTAGCAGAGCAGCTCAGAAAAGGATTTATTCGCCCTAGTGCCTCTCCTTGGGGATCGCTTGTTCTATTTGTGTCAAAGAGGGATGGAACTATCAGACTCTATGTCGATTACCGTTCTCTCAATGAAGTCACGATAAAGAACAAGTACTGACTCCCCAACATTCAAGACCTATTTGGTCAGTTGAATGGAGCCAAGGTGTTTTCCAAGATCGACCTCAGGTCTGGGTACTATCAACAAAAGATCAGACCCCAAGACATTCCGAAGACAACGTTTGTAACCCGGTATGGCCTATATGAATACATGGTCATGTCTTTCGGGTTAACTAATGCCCCTGCCTACTTCATGTATCTCATGAATAAGGTCTTCATGGAGTACTTGGACAAGTTCGTTGTAGTCGTCATTCATGACATACTCGTCTTCTCCAAGTCTGAGGAGGAACATGAGGAACACTTGAGATTGGTCCTAGAGAAGCTTTGAGAGCACCAGCTTTATGCCAACTTCAGCAAGTGTGAATTTTGGCTGCATGAAGTTGGATTCTTGGGTCATGTGTTGACTGCCGAAAGATTGTTAGTGGATCCTGCCAAGATTGAAGTTGTGACTGAATGGCAAACCCCAACCACCGTGAAGGAAGTCAGGAGATTCCTTGGATTCGCGGATTATTACCGGAAGTTTGTGGAAGGGTTCTCGAACATTGCCTGACCCATGACCCAGCTTTTGAAGAAGGACAAGAAGTTTGAATGGACAACTAAGTGCGAGGAAAGCTTCCAGGAGCTCAAGAAGATATTGACCACAGCCCTAGTTTTGGCCACCCCCGATATTCACAAGGAGTTTGTGATTTATTGGGATGCATCAAGAACCGGGCTTGGAGGTGTTCTGCTTCAAGAAGGCAGAGTTGTCGCATATCTATCTAGACAGCTAGGACCACATGAAGAGAACTACGCAACTCATGATCTCGAGTTGGCAGCCGTCGTTCATGCCTTGAAGACATGGCAACATTACCTTCTGGGGAAGCGATGTGAGATATTCACAGACCACAAGAGCTTGAAGTATATCTTCACTCAAAGGGAATTGAACCTGAGGCAGCGAAGATGGTTGGAATTGATCAAGGATTACAACCTCAGTGTTCAATACCACCCTGGAAAGGCCAATGTGGTAGCAGACGCCTTAAGCAGAAAGGCTTGTTCCTTGAATGCTATGATTAAGGAAAGGTTGCCTGCCCTGTATGAAGAACTTGAGAGCTTCGGTGTGGAACTGGTAGCACCCGGATTCCTCGGCAACCTCGAAGCAAATCCTACCTTTATGGATGATATCAAAGAAGCCTAGAAAGGACTTTAGAGCATCGAAGGCATCAACATGAAGATCAAGGCAGTCATGGCCCCATGATTCTCGGTGGATGAACAAGGAGTTGTATGGTTCAGGAATCGCATTTGCGTACCCAACAAGGAGGAGCTCAAGGACCAGATCTTGCAACAAGATCATGAGACTCCCTACTCCATCCATCCTGGAGGAACCAAGATGTATCAAGACCTCAAGACAAGATTCTGGTGGCATGTCATGAAATGGGAGATAGGGACCTTTGTCGCCAAGTGTGACATATGCCAGAGAGTCAAGGCTGACCATCAGCAACCCGCTGGACTACTGCAACCTCTCAAAGTGCTTGAATGGAAGTCAGACAAAGTTGGGATGGATTTCATCACCGGTTTACCAAGGTCAAGCAATGGACACAATTCCATTTGGGTCATTGTCGACCACCTGACCAAGGTAGCCCATTTCATTCCCGTCATGACCACCTACGACGGTAACAAGCTAGCCAGCCTCTACATGAGCGTATCGTGAGTCTTCACAGAGTTCCTAAGGAGATTGTGTTGGATCGAGGCACCCAGTTCACCTCGAGATTCTGGAAGATGTTTCAAGAAGCTATGGGAACCAAGCTCTCCTTCAGCACCGCTTTTCATCCCCAAACCGGTGGGCAAACAGAACGAGTAAACCAGATACTCGAAGATATGCTCCAACCTTGTGTTTTGGCTTATGGAACCAAGAGGGAAGATTGCCTACCATTCGCCGATTTCTCCTACAACAACAACTATCAAGAAAGTCTTCAGATGGCACCATTTGAGGTGTTGTATTGACGCAATTAAGTGTCGTACTCCCCTCAACTGGTAAGAGACTGGAGAAGGATTAATTTTTGGACCGGACATCCTCCGCGAAGCCGAAGAGCAAATTCAACTTGTCCGAGAGCGACTTGAGACCGCCAAGTCAAGACATAAGAGCCACGCCCACTCTCACCACCGAGAAGTGAACTTCTATGTCGGTGACCATGTCTACCTTCGAGTCACGCCTCTCAAGGGAACTAAGTGTTTCCGTGTCAAAGGAAAGCTTGCCCCAAGGTACATAGGCCCCTTCAAGATCACCACTATGCGCGGAGAAGTTGCCTACCAGCTAGAACTATCTTCCGAGCTGTCGGATGTACACAACGTCTTTCATGTGTCACAGCTCAGGAAGTGTCTCCAAGTTCCCAACCGCCTCGACCTCCACAAGGACATCGACCATGAAGCCATCGATCTTCAGCCAAACCTCACTTATCGTGAGAGGCCAGTTCGCATTTTGGATTAAGACGAGCGCTGCACCCGAAGCCGCACCATCAAGTACTTCAAGGTCCACTAGAGCAACCATACTAGAACTGAAGCAACCTAGGAGCGTGTAGATTATCTTAGATCTTAGTTCCCTTATCTTTTTAGCGCTTAGCCTAGGAATATCAGGCACGAGATTGTTGTAAGGGGGGAACATCTATCACACCCTGTGTTTGTATCACCTTGATATGTTTGGGTTTATAAAATTTGGAGCCAACTAAAACTTTTTCAAAGTGCTTGTGCTTGTTTGCAACGATGTTTGATTGCCTGATGTTTGTGTTATATGGCACTCCTAGATTCTATTCCACTTCTTATTGATCTTCCTTGACCCAAACCTCTTGCCAATGATCATGCCATGTGAGTAGTGCCCAAAACTATTTTTTATCAAATTTTGTTTTAACCAAAAATGATTTATTCAAGTTAGGTTTACAAGACCCCCTGAAATGCGGTTTGCACTATAAGTCCTATAATTTGGTGGATTCTTCTTCCCCAAAGGATTTATTTCAAACCTACTATATATAAGACTTTTCAAAACCATCAAATATTAATTTTAAATATTATTCTTATATTTTATTTAAAGGCTTTCTCTTGAAACAAGAAATGGTCTTTCCGAAGGAAAAATTATTTAAATGCTTTCAAAATATTTGAGAATTTTTTTGGAGAAACTCAGTGGACACATATTTTCCATAGATATGAGTTTCAACTCATGAGCACGATCAAATCATGGGCAAAACCCCTCAAAACCCCTTTTGTTCAAATCAAGCTTTTGAAATATTTCTATAAGAAATATTCTCAATAAATTCCAGGAAAATTTCAGCAAGTCAACACTATCGTAAGTGATGATCTTGCAAAGTTTCACCTCTATACAAGTTGATTTGGTTCATCAATTCATCCCAAAACCCTCCCTGTCCAGATTCAAATTTGAGCAACTTTACATTGTGAAGTGTCTCCCCTTGACCTCAAACTTTTTGGTCATGCTCTAATGACCAAATAGTGATGCTACACTAAGTGGTGCATCAAGGGTAAAATCCTAGCATCACCAGATCTACAAAAACCTGATTCTGTTAATTTCTAGGGTTTACCAAGTTTCCATTGTCAACTTTTCCCCCTTAAGCTCAAACATGGTGAATCCTCTCATTTTTACCTAGCATTTGACCCTGGTAAATATCTCAGTAAGTTGGTAAACTTATCTTGCCCAAATCACTACCAAACACCTTCTAGTGAATTGGTAAAACCTCTGGTTTCACCCCTTTCTCTTTTACCCTTGCCCCCAAATCTTTACCACATCTTCTGGCAGTGCCCAAGCACCAACAGCAAAAACCCAAAGTCCTCAGGTCACTAGGAGGTGGAGTAAAACCCCCCATTTTCTCCTCTGAATCACCTTGATAGAAGTTTCCTCCCTCCCTTTTCTTTTCTCCCTGGCTCTCCCTAGACTAAAAGCATCCAAGGGGCATCTCCAGGCCCTCCAGAGGCTACTGGACAAGATGGGGCACCCCAGAGCGCGCAGGCAACGGCAATGCCGGCCATATGCATGCTCTAGAGCAAGCTACAGTGTGCTCCCGCACTGTAGCCACCACCCAATGGCCACCCCCAACTACCTTGGGCGTCCCCGGCCTGTCCCCCGAGGAGTCCTCGACGTCCGTGACACGTTATGTGGTTGGACCCCTCCTCTCTCCTCCTCCTTTGCCCTCCCCCGCCTGTGTCGAGCGCCGCCCGGTTAGGCCAACCCGCAGCCTCACACACGCGCGCACTTCCATCTCTCTCCCTTGCTCCCGCTTGTCGTGAACCAGCCCTAGGAACACCCCCGAGCAGTCCCGCAAGTCCCCTCTCCCTCTAGCCTCGGCCACGTCCTCTCCGGCGCATGGCTCGTTAGTGCACTCTCGCCCCAACTATAAAAGGCCTCCCGGACCCCTCTCTCCCCTCTGGTCCCGCTCTCCTCTCCCCAGCAATCTCCTTGAGCCCCCCTGAGAGCCCCCGACGCCTCTGTGCTCGGGATCGACCCGAGGACTGCCGCGGCCATCTCACCGTCGATCTCCATGTACGGAGCCTCTCTGGCCCTCCTCTTTCTTCGGTTGGTCCTCCCTCGACATTCTAACGTGATTCCCCCTTCTCCCCATTCTCTTAGCAGCCTGAAATGGCCCCGGCAACCACCTTCCGAAGCCTCCTCCGCCGTGGGTGCTCGCCGTCGGTGCCTCCGGCCATCTCGGCCTTCCCTCTGACCTCCCCTAGAACGGCGACTCCTCCCCGAGCCCATTCCTGCCATTGCCTGCCGTTGCCGTGCCCCGTGCCATCGCAAGTGAGCCTCTCCCCTCTCTGCCCCCAATTTGGGAGAAGGATCCGACTGGTGGGACCCACCTGTCAGCCTCTCTTTCTCTCTCCCGCGCTCTCTCGCTCCTCCTTGAGTCGTTGATGACCGGGCCCCGCGCGTCAGGTTTGAACTTGACCGCGTGCGAGGCTGGCTGGCTGGCCAGCTAGGCCGGCCCAGCCTCTAGCCGCGTCTGGCCCAGGTCCTAGTGGCCTTTCCTTTTCTTTTTCTTTTTCTTTTCTGTGGGACTTTGCAAAAATCCCACAGATCCCAATAAAATTCCTATGACAATAATTTTTGCAACTAAATTCCTAGAATAATCCATAGAATTTATTAGTGCCATTTGTAAAAATGTTTGAAAACATTTTATGTATTGTTTTAATTTAAAATCCCTTTTAGCATTATAAGCTCCTGTTTTAAATAGTTTTGAAAATCTTTTTGATTTCAAAAACCTAGAGAAATATTTCTAGTATAGCTTGTGGTATTTATCATAGTAGGGTAGCATTTTTGATAGTAGTTTGTGTGCTCTATTTTTGTGTGTTGCTTATTTTTATCGCTTTTTGTGAGTATGGATGTGATGGTGACAAAGAGGTCACATGAGCTAGGTCCGATGACTTAGTATGGGAATTGAACTAAGTCCGATGACTTAGCGTGATGAATGAACATGAGGTGTTCAACCCCTACTTACGATGATAACTGTATCTTGTTCATATGGTTATCTGCCTATTGTTGATGCATGGTTACTAGCTACTTGATCATGTCATTGCATTTAAAACTAGCTTTCCGCAAATTACCTACTTAGTGCTATATCATGCATCATTATTGCCTTGTTCCACAACTTGGGTTGCTTGCGAGTACATTCGATGTACTCATTGACTTGCCACTGGTTATTTAATTGGCCAGGCATGGAAGAACAGGAGTATGTTGAAGAGTTTGTTGGTGACGAACATGCAAACTAGGACGCTTCCGAGTCAGAATGCCTATAGGTTAAGGCAGATGGCATGGGTTCACGCCTTCGATCAAGATTTCCGCTGCTTGTTTTATTTAAGTGTTTGGCCCTAGTGGCCCTATCTATGTAAGACCAGACCTTCATGGTCTTTATTTGTGTAAGACGCTAAATGTGGATGTAAGAGTCTTGTAATTCAGCTTTTGTGTGTTCAGTGAGCATTGATCTCTATGATCACTGTACATGTGCATTCGGTGATCACGGCTTATGAGTCGGGGTCCCACACCGTACTTATGCTAGTGCAATCTCTAAACAATGCTAATATAATTGGATCACATAAGCATCCCTCAACGTGTAACGAATAATCACTCCAATGTTCCTATCTAGCGGAGAGCATAAGAAGAAATTGTTTGTAGGCTACGATACCACCTTAACGTTATCCTTTTCGATCGATCTATCCAAGATTTTGTACTAAAATAACTAAGTTATCCTTTCTAATCGATCTATCTAAGAGTTCGTACTAGAATAACACCATATGATACGCATCAACCAAGTCTAATGTCACCTAGATACTCCAATGTCACCACAAGTATCCATGAGTTAATTATACGATATGCATCAAACAATTTCAGATTCATAATACTCAATCCAACACAAAGAACTTCTAAGAGTGCCCCAAGATTTCTACCGGAGAAGCTAGGACAATAACGTGTATCAACCCCTATACATAGATTAACCCAATGTCACCTCGGGAATCCGCAAGTTGAGTGCCAAGACATAGATCAAGTGAATCACTTGAATACCCCAATGTCACTAAGAGTATCCACATGCAAGACATATATCAAGTGATCTCAAATCCATAAAAGTATTCAATTCGATAATAAAAAAATCTCAAAGGAAAACTCAATTCATCACAACAAGATAGAGAGCGGAAAACACCATCTGATCCAACTATATTAACAAAGCCCTCTCCAACAGGGTGCTGGTTTCTCCCAAGATTGGTTTTTTGTCGATACAGAGGCCTTGCGGTGGAGGAATGAGGAGACTAGGGTTATTTCTGATGGTTTCTATATTTATACGAATTTTTGGTGTTGGTTTCAGGCAGAGATGGTCCAAAAGGTGAGCATGCTCCACCAGGGCACAGTTTGGGGACCTTACACGCCCTGGTGGAGGGTGGCCACCTCGTCACTCTTCTGGCCCTCCCACGAAGCGTCTACTTCCTCTTTTGTACCAAAAAATTGTCAAAAAGTTTCGGGCAATTCCAAGAACTTCCATTTTCTGCACGAAAACAACACCATGGTAGTTCTGCTCAAAACATCTTCAGTCTGGGTTAGTTCTAAATAAATCATATAAAGTGCATCAAAACCATATAAAAGTATACAAAACATAGGTGAATATGGCATGAATACTTCATAAATTTTTGATACGTTGGAGACGTATCAGCACCTCACGGAAGGCACCTTAGGACAAAACCAAAATAAAAGATACACTCAAACCAATCAAGATCATCAATCAACCCAAAGGACAACATAGATCTACTCAAACATCATAGGATGGCAACACATCATTGGTTAATAATTTGTGGATGAAACACCACGTTCAAGTAGGGGATTACAAAGGGGTGCGGGAGAGTTGACCGCCATAGATAGTTGAGGGAAGGTTTTGTGCGACAAAACACACCGGACGGCCTGCACCCTCAAGTGTTCACGGTGGACCATGTTGAATCCAATCCGGAGGTCTTCGAGTTGGGGGAGCCATCAAGGAAGAGGTCGAGTCCTCTAGGGATGTCGAGGATAAAAGCACAATGTGCTCCCTTGGTGGTTTTGATAATTCATGACAACATGCATTATATCTTGGACTAATACTTTCATCTAGTGTATTTTAGATAAACTCCATAGAGAGATATGGGTTGTCAAAAATGAGTGTGGAGAGGATACCCATGAAGAAGAAGGCGAGGGAATAGCATTGGCCAAGCATCAAGCAAGAGTACTCTTCATTTTACATTTGTGGGAAATCACGCTGAGTCTATAGGGAAGCCAATACTATTAAAAGGGGGTAAAATTTTGTAGGTAAACAAATTGCTCATACGTGCACAAGTGATAGTCACCAGATACACCCACAAGCTCTTCCACAAAAGTCTGTCCCTAGCCAAATACTCAAAATCGGTGCAACCAACATTCTACACTCGGTGCCACCGATTCCAAACCCTAGACAGACTTAGCCAAACCCAAGCTTTTCGGTGCAACCCGATTCTGCATTCAGTGCCACCGAGTTAGGCTGCCAACTTTCTGTTACACAAGTTCACAGTTTTGGTCCCTACTCAGAACTATTACCCACTCATACCTATTGATTTTCCAAGAGAGAACCACCTACCCTTGTGTTGAGGTCAAGATCTTCCACTCAAACCACATAGATCTTGATTTCTAGCCTCCCCAATTTCCTTTACACCCAATCAATCTCTTATACCAAGCCAAATCTGTGAGAGAGTGATTGTGTTTTGAGGAGTCTATCATCTTGAAGCACAAGAGCAAGGAGTTCATCGCATTACTGAGCCTATTACCTTTTGTAGGGTGGTGCGTCCTAGATTGGTTAGGTGTCGCTTGGGATCCTCCTACTTCATGTTGTGGAGTTGAACCAAGAAGTTTGTAAGGGCAAGCAGATCGCCTACTTCATGAAGATCTGCCCTGAGTAAGGCTAATCCTCTGTGGACGTAGGCTGTCATGGTATAGTCAAGGTTGATTCTTCGTGGAACCCTCCGTGGGTAGATCCCTCCTGGACTCTCGTGACTGTTACCCTCCATGGGTTGAAGACTCCATGAATGTGGATGTACGATAGCGCCTCCTATCGGAACCACGGGCAAAATCTTGTGTCCCTCGTGCGTTTGATCTCTCTATCTCTACTCCTTACTTCCATGTGCAACGTCTTTACTTTATGCTGCTATACTTGATGACTTGCATGTATTTGGTGTCATAGACTAATTATGTATGCTAAAACTGCGAACATCTTGTCTTATGCTTGATGTAGTTTTAAATTTCTGCTTGTAGTCTATTCACCCCCCCCCTCTAGACATACACTTCTAGTGATCATACAAGTGGTATGAGAGCATTGGTCTCCATTGCTTTGGTTTCAACACCGTGGAGGAAGATGGTTGTGTCTAGTGTCGAGAGTTTGTATTGTAGAGTACCCATTCTTGATTGAGAGTACTATAGTCAATGGAAGAATGCCATGATTGATCTATTTGATAAATTCCATTTGAGAAAACATATTGAAAACCCCTATGTGCTCCCCATTGATGAATTGCATCCCACGCACGAAGAGGAAATTAACATGCTTGGTAACCTAAGATCTGTCAATCTTATTGTTAGAGGTTTACCAAGATTTGTGCTTTCTCAATGGAATAACATTGCATGTGCTTATACTTTGTGGACTGATTTGCTGAAATGATATCCAAATCTTTCATTAGTAAATCTTGATGAAATTCTTCATAAAAGCATTGCTTTTCACAAAATGAATCCTAGCGAACCAAACTTTGATCAATGCCTATTCGAGCTTCGTGATCTTATGCATGCAAAAGGAGATGTCACAACTATCAACAACATTGTTATTGAAGCCATTCACATTCATAAACTTGAACATTATCATGATCACAATTCTAACTAATCTCTTGTTCTTTATGACGAGGATTTCCCACTTGATGATGACAATGTGGAACATGGCTACTATGATGAAGATGAGTTGTTCAACATCGAGCATGAAAAGATCACGAGGAATCTAAGTCTAATGGCAAACTTCAAGGATCACCTGACCGGCGGAAAAGAGTGGCTTATAGACAGTGGATGCATGGATCACATGACTGGTGATAAAGACATGTTCCAAGAGATCACGCCTAATCAAGGTCCTCAGAGGTACGTGAGCTTTGGAGAAAACTCTAAGGGTAAGCTACTTGGCCTTGGTAAGGTGGCCATATCTCATGATAGCTCAATTCAAAATGTGATGCTTGTTGAATCCCTTAGCTATAATCTTCTTTCCGTATCTAGACTAGCAGACTTCGGTTTCAATGTGCTATTTACTAAAGTAGATTGCCAAGTGTTTCGATTTGATAATCATAAAACTGCCTTTACCGGTATTCGTAGAGGTGTTCAATACATTGTTGATTTCACTAAAAGGCCCAACCTCATACGTGTCTCATTGCAAAATCATCTAAAGGTTGGCTATGGCATAGAAGGCTTGGACATGTAGGCATGCACAATCTAGATAAGCTTATCAAGGGTGATCACATTCTTGGTGTTAAAGATGTTATCTTTGACAAAGATAGACTTTGTAGCGCTTGTCAAGCAGAAAAGCAAGTAGGTGGAAGTCATCACATTAATAATATCAAGACTACTAGGAGACCACTCGAGTTACTTCACATGGATCTTTTTGGTCCCAAGGCTTACAAGAGTCTCGGTGGAAATTCCTATGGTCTAGTTATAGTTGATGATTTTTCCATATTTACGTGGCTATTCTTTCTTGATGATAAGTTGTAGGTAAAAAAGATCTTCAAGAACTTTGCACGCAAAGCGCACAATCAGATTGAAGTGAAGATCAAGATGGTTCGAAGCGATAACGGATCGGAGTTCAAGAACACCCATGTGGATACTTTTCTTAATGAAGATGGTATTTCACATGAGTTCTCGGCTACGTACACGCCTCAATAAAATGGATTTGTTGAGAGAAAGAATTGAACCCTCATTGAGATTGGAAGAATGATGCTTGACGAATACAAGACGCCAAAACACTTTTGTGCACAAGATGTGTAAACAACATGTCATGCCACTAAACGACTCTACTTACACAAGCTTCTCGGTAAAACGGCATACGAGCTTCTCACTGGTAACAAACTCCAAGTTGGATGATTTCCAGTATTCTACTCCAAGTGTTACATTCTCGATAAGCATCTCCGTGCTAAATTTGCTCCTAAAATTCATGAAGGCTTCTTACTTGGTTATGGATAGAACTCTCACACTTACCGGGTCTACAACAACTTCACTAAATAAGTTGAAGAGATGGTAGATGTGATGTTTGATGAGTCTAATGGTTCGCAAGTCGAATAGTTGCCAAATTATGCAGGTGATAAAGATCCTTCGGAAGCTACCTAAGATTTTCCCATCGGGAAGATTCGCCCCATAGAGGTGAAGGAAAGTACTTCATCAACCCCAATGGAAGGTCCTACTTCGGACCAAGTCTACCTACAACATGACATGGGAGCATCCACAAGTGGTACACGACAAGATGAAGTGGAGGGGGAAGTACATCCTGAAGGTCCACCACAACCTCCTTCACCACCACCTCAAGGGAACGAAACCTTCAAAAAAAATGAAGACGAAGGAGATGATGATGAAGAAGAAGCTCCACCATCCAACAATCGGAAGCTGACCTGAGTTCTAGCACAAGTGACCAAAAACAATCTCCTAAACCAAGTCTTTGGTGATATACAAACCGGGAGGATCACTTGCTCTAAAACTCTCTTGGCATACTTTTTTGAGAATTATTCTCTCATCTCTAGCATTGAACCTTTGAAGGTAGAACAAGCTCTTGAAGACGCGGATTGGGTGAACGCTATGCATGAAGAGCTTCACAACTTCGAAAGGAACGAAGTGTGGACACTCATGGAGAATCCCAAGGACGAGCAAAACATCATCAGCATGAAATGGGTTTTTCACAACAAGCAAGATGAAGGCGGTCAATTCATACGCAACAAGTCTAGCCTCGTAGCTCAAGGATATACGCAAGTTGAAGGTATGGACTACGGTGAGACCTATGCCCCTGTTGCTAGACTAGAAGCGATTCGAATTATTCTTGCTTATGCTAATCACCATGATATCACACTTTACCAAATGGATATTAAAAGTGCATTCTTAAATGGTGAGATTGAAGAAGAGGTCTATGTTAAGCAACCACCTGGTTTTGTAAATCCTAAGAAGCCCGACCATGTTTACAAACTTCGCAAAGCTTTATATGCTCTTAAGCAAGCTCCTGATGCTTGGTATAAATGCCTAACGAAGTTTATTATTGAAAAAGCATTTGAAATTGGTGAAATTGAAGCAACCTTATTCACAAAGCAAGTTAATGGTGAATTATTTGTGTGCCAAATTTATGTGGATGATATTATCTTTGATCTACTAACCGACAATTGAGTGAGAAATATGGAAGGTTGATGTTAGAGAAGTATGAGATGTCTATGATGTGTGAGATGAAATTATTTCTTAGTCTACAAATAAAGCAAAAGAGACAAGGTACATTTATCTCTCAAACAAAGTACACCAAGGACTTAATAAAATAGTTCGACTTGCAGGAGTGCAAAGCTATGAAAACTCCCATGCCCACTAGCGGACACGGTGAGCTCACTAAGGAGGGTGAACTGCTTGGTCAAAAGGTTTATCGATAAATGATTGGTTCATTGCTTTATCTATGTGCTTCCCGTCCCGATATTATGCTTAGTGTTTGCATGTGTGCTATATATCAAGCTGCTACTAAAGAATGTCATCTTAAGGCTGTGAAACGTATTTTCAGATACTTGATTCATACACCAAACTTTGGCATTTGGTATCCCAAGGGATATTCCTTTAATCTTGTTGGCTACTCCGACTCGGACTATGCTGGTGACAAGGTTGATAGAAAATCCACCTCGGTTACCTGTCAATTTCTTCGTAGATCTCTTGTGTCTTGGTCCTCCAAGAAACAAATCGGTATCTCTATCTACTGCCGAAGCTAAATATATTGCTGCTGGATCATGTTGTTGGCAATTGTGATGGATGACACAAATGCTTAAATATTATGGAATCTATGTTAAAATGTGTCGTTACTTTGTGACAATGAAAGTGCTATTAAGATTGGTCATAATCCCGTGCAACATTCTCGAACCAAGCATATTCAAGTTCGACATCATTTCATTCATGATCGTTTTGCCAAAGGAGGTATTAATCTTAAACATGTTCGTACTAACAAGCAATTGTCTGATTACTTTACCAAGCCACTTGATGAAAAAGTGTTTTGCCACTTGAGGAGTGAGTTGAACATCATCGATGCTTCAAACTTGAGCTAAGCTCACTCGGATGCTTGCAAGGGGATGAGCTTCTATGTCCATTCCATGCTATTACCTTGAATATCATAACTTGGAATTCTATGCTCCCTTGTCTTGCATATAACTCTTTTGTAGATACTTGGAAGAACTACACTCCACAAGATTGCCATCAACTCTTATCTTGAGCAATCTTGCCATGACCACGTATCACCAACCTCGCTTTGATGATGGAAGGAAGCAGACAACAAAACATATCCTTCACATATATCCCTGAATTGGTAAATCTCAAATTGGTATCATGTCATTTGGATATATAATTTTTTCCTTGCGTGTCTGACCCATGTAGGTCAAAAGTGAACGAAAACAACAAGGATTGCTCCCAACTGAAGATGATATTCATCAAGCTCGAGCATCCTCAACAAGTTCACCTACAATCTACGTCAGCAACATCACTCAAACGTATGTATTCATATCCTTGAAAAAGGCTTTACTCCAAGTCATGAGCAAAAGCAACTCAAGTGATATGAAGACATTAAAATGCTTAATCGAAAAATGGTAACCCCATTTCGAGATTAACGATGAGTATGACATATGATCAAGAAATCTCTCTTGGCTCCTAAGTCAATATACTCTAATATAGGTGACCTAGTCACCGCCCATCATCTAGTTAAGTTTTTTTGGTTGGTTCATTCTCAAATAGCAAAAATTGTTGGACCACTCAAATCTTTCCTAGTTGATACCTATCTCTAAATATTCGCAATTGGTACAAATCTTTTGATTCTCTTCCTTGTTTGATTTTCATTTGGAATTTTCCCTTTGATAAATTTTGAAATTCATCCAAGTTTCTGAGATACACCTCGAAGCCTTCGATACAAACAACTTGATTCTACCGATTTAGCAGATGATCTGAATAACATTACCACGGTATCACTAACAAATCTGTATCGAAGCCACCCACTTTTTGTCATATTTCGATTTGGGCTTGTAGTTGTAAATATTCCTTGTGTTCCTTTATGTATTTTCTCCATCCTTTGATGATCCCTTTTATAAAAAAATCCAGGGGGAGAAATACATTCAAGGATCCCTAACTTAAAGGAGGAGAAGTTCTGCAAAATCTCAAAAAATCTTTGTTTTTTTTTCTATGACTCCTGCATTCAATGACCCTTGTTCTCAAGGATCCCACTTTACTCGATGATACCTGTATCTGACCCTATGTTTGACCTTTTTTGATAATTCTGCCAAAGGGGGAGAGATATACAAAGCTTCAAAGCTAAAAAGGGAGATACACGCTTATGCAAAGGGGAGATATAATTTAGGGGGAGAGGAGAATATCAAGTTTACACTTACATTTACAAGGGGAGAATACCAAAGTAGGGACAAGAATTTTCTCACCCTATCCAATCCCAATATCTACATGCTAAGATTCAGGGGGAGAGGAAGATCTATAATTTTCATATCTAAAGGGGAGAAACTTCTAAATGATCTTGGGGACATATCAATTTTAAAAGAATACTATCTTCTATATGTTCTCAGTATCTTGGTATCTTTGAGTTCTATTGCCTTTGATTAGTATAATACTCTTGTGTTTCCTAACATTGTTTTCTCAAGTGTGTACTACTAGAATGCTCAAGAACTATAGGTAAGTATATGCATCATATCTTTCATCAAGATGATCTCTTGCTTCTTGGACATATTGTTTGCAAGAGTGAAGTCTTGAACGAGGATACATCTCATTCACATATATTTGATGCATATGGCCAAGATACACATGAATCATGTTTATCCTTTCTACTACATGTGTGCCCATGCATTCCAAAGCAACTATCCTTTAAATGGATTGCACAAATTTATGGGGAGCAAGTCTAAGTCATGTCTCTCTCAAAGTCATCATTATATACATGCATATATTTATTTGAAGCTTTGGTCGTATGTTGTAATCAATTACCAAAAATGGGGAGATTGAAAGCACAATCTTCTCCCTTGGTGGTTTTGATAATTCATGACAACATACATTATCTCTTGGACTAATACTTTCATCTACTGTATTTCAGATGAAGTCCATAGAGAGAGATGGGTTGGCAAAAAGGAGTGTGGAGAGGATCCCCATGAAGAAGAAGGAGAAGGAATAGCATTGGCCAAGCTTCAAGCAAGAGAAATCTTCATTTTACAGAAGTCTGTCTCAAGCCAAATACTCAAAATCGGTGCAACCAACATTCAACACTCGGTGCCACCGATTCCAAAACCTAGACAGACTTAGCCAAACCCTAGCTTTTCGGTGCAACCAATTCTGCATTCGGTGCCACCGAGTTAGGATGCCAACTTTCTATTACGCAAGTTCACAGTTTTGGTCCCTCCAAGATTATTGAATCGGCGTCACCGAGATTGGGCATTCTGACCGTTGGTCACCTTATCGGTGCAACCGAGATTCCTATATCGGTCTCACCGAGATTCAAAAGTTGCTAACTTGAAGTCACTTCGGTACAACCGAGATTCAAACATCTGTTCCATCGAGTCTGACTTATTGTGTGGAACGGTTGGATTTTTGCAGATGCCTTTATATACCCCTCCACCACCACTCACTCGAAAGAGAAACACTCAGAACTATTCCCCACTCATACATAATAATTTTCTAAGAGAGAACCACCTACCCTTTCGGTGAGGTCAAGATCTTCCACTCCAACCATATGGGTCTTGATTTCTAGCCTCCCCAAGTTGCTTTCCACCCAATCAATCTCTTCTACCAAGCCAAATCTGTGAGAGAGTGATTGTGTGTTGAGGAATCTATCATCTTGAAGCACAAGAGCAAGGAGTTCATCGCACTACCGAGCCTATTACCTTTTGGAGGGTGGTGCCTCCTAGATTGGTTAGGTGTCGCTTAGAAGCCTAATACTTCATGTTGTGGAGTTGAACCAAGAAGTTTGCAAGGGCAAGGAGATTGCCTACTTCATGAAGATCAACCCCGAATAAGGCTAGTCCTCTGTGGATGTAGGCCATCATGGTATAGTCAAGGTTGCTTATTCATGGAACCCTCCATGTGTAGAGCCCTCCATGGACTCTTGCGACCATTACCCTCCGTGGGTTGAAGACTCCATGAACGTGGATGTACGATAGTGCCACCTATCGGAACCATGGTAAAAATCTTGTGTCCCTCGTGTGTTTGATCTCTCTATCTCCACTCCTTACTTCCATGTGCAACGTCTTTACTTTCTGTTGTTATACTTGATGAGTTGCATGTGTTGGTTGTCATCGACTAATTATGTATGCTAAAACTGCCAACATCTTGTCTTATGCTTGAGGTAGTTTTCAATTTCTGCTTGTAGTCTATTCACCCCCTCTAGACATACACTTCTAGTCCTCCTACAGAGGAACACAGAACGGTCGGTGATCTAGGAGCCGGCGGGTCCAGGGTAGCTAGTGAGTTTGACACTGCACCAATGATCAGAGATTGGATTGATGATGATGATGATGATCATCATCATCATCATATCCGGATCTTGGGTGCTCCTCCCCCCACAACTCGGCGGGAGCCACAGGAAAGGACTGAGGAGCTTCCATCCAGGGGTCGGGTGGGTGACGCGACCCGAAGGGAGAAGAGTCTCGTTATTGGGCAGCCGGCTGCGCTTCGGCTGGTACGGAAGAAAACGCGTGCGACCGTCGCAAAGACACCACCCAAGACGAGACATCCCCTTCTCGTGGTCATCGAGTAGGAATTTCCTTCAAACCTTGTAATTTGTTTCTTTTTCATCCCGGGCGGACCAGGGTTTGAGGATTTCTCTCCTATTATCACTAGCGAGGCCCTTGAGCTCCAGGATATGGTGTCGGCTATGGAGCCGATGGATGCCACTAGCCGGCTCGCCCGGGAACATGCGGCCAAAGTGCGGGAGGAGAAGAGACAGCTCGCCGAAGAGCGGGCCGCGGAGGGCATGTCATAGGGCGCGCCTTTGCACTCGGCGGTGTCGAGTGATGGGAGACAGAGGCGGCACTCGGACATAGCGAGCGCCACAGAGTCGACGCAGAGTCGACCCGGATGTCGAGGCCATCATCGAGCAAGTCGTGTGGGCCAGCATTGCACACGGCCCAGCCCATGGTGGAGAAGGCCCAACCGGTGGACACAATCCCTGAGCCGGCCGTGGAGGCGGCACAATAGCCAGACCCATCCGCGACTCCATCCCTCGTTGAGCCGGTCACAGTGGAGGGGCCAGTTGTCCCGTCTACGCCGGAGTCGGCGCCATGAGGGCCAGACACGTCGTTTGCCCTGCCTGCTGAATCAAGCCGACCCATGACGGAGCCACTTGCGCCAGACGAAGGGGGCTTGTGGCCAACTCTCGTGCCCTTTAGGTTGTCGCATGGCCTCTGTCATCCGGCGACATGGCGGAGGTAGTGCCGAGCGGCGGCCCGAGCCGCTCAAGGAGGAACATGGCTGACATCCTTAGGGATTGGCCGGTGTTGGCTCGTGGTCCCGCTGACCCGGCCCCGCCAATCGGTGGGCAGGCCCTTGTCCCGGTGGAGACGGCTCACATAATGCTCCATTGTCACGAGGGGTTAGCCAGGTTCGCCGAGGCCATCGAGAGCAACTTCTGGCGCATGGAGGAGGCGGTTGAGGTGAGACTCCCTCTCAATTGGGTCTATTTTTTCTATGGGGTGCGCGAGCGCAGCCTGTTGGGCATATGACCCGCCGAAGAGGCTTCGGGTCATATTATTGGCTCGTGAACCGGCCCAAAGGTGAGTCGTAATATTAAGTGGCCCAAGAGGATAGGCGGCTCACGGTGTGGGCCGTACGACGGCCCGGACTGATAGGACCCGGTCATGCAAGCTGACTCACAGACGGCTTGGAGAAGAAGACAGAGAGAGACTCGGTTAGCAATTGTAACGACCCGGATGTTCTCAACTCTTATATAAAGGCAGACCCGAGGCAGCTTAGATGGGGGCAATCGAGAACTAGGTCAAGCTTTAGCTCCTTGTAATCGATACGCAAGTAATACAAACACAAGCAGGACGTAGGCTGTTACCTTGATTTGAGGGGCCAAACCTGGGTAGACTCGTGTCTTTCGTTCCGATTAACCCCTTTGAGCCCATCTCATTGGCGATGGCCTCGAACCGAAGTCCACTCACCCGGACATCTGCCGGGATAAAACCACGACAGTTGGCGCCCACCGTGGGGCTAGCGCTTGGTGGTGTTGAGTTCTCAAAGGGCTCTCTCCCAGGGATCGAAGGATACGTGGTTGGAAGGATGAGCAAGAGTCGCCGCGGCCGGCTCTACATCAACGACGCCGGTTGGGGGCTTGATGCTAGTTCTGTGGAGTATGGATTCCGGGTTCCGTTCGGTGGGATCCAGGTTTTCATCGGAAAGGTTGATGGATCTACACCCGGGCCGGACGTCTGCACCAACATCGTCGAGCCGGCTCGACGTCTCCAATCTGCACGGGTTACGCAATCTGCCCGTGCCCGTCTGGGTCAAAAGCATGTTCTCGTGGGTTTCACACAAGGCATGGACCTAGAAGCGTCCGGGTCACACGAAACTCTCGTTTGCTCAGAAGATGAGTCTGCCAGCGGGGAGACAGAATCAATGTATCGGCTCAGCAACGGTGGCCTTGGGGGCTACGACGACGACTATTCTGAGGTAGAGGGCGTTGAGACGGATGCTATCAGCCCCCCGGTTCACGCGACGGTGTTCATGGTAGGATCGGCTTCAGCCGCCGATGACACGGCTGCGGGAGCCGCCGCAGCAGGTGATAGCCCGCCGCCGCCGACTCAGGTTCTAGTGGAATTGATGGACGAACTCACAGCTCTTATGGCCACAAAGGTAACCCCGGATAATCAAGCATCAAGGAATCTAGAGGTGGCATGGATCAAGGGCCGGATGGAAGAGGAACGACAAAGGATGGATGAGCTGAAAGCCCAGATGGAGGAAGAAGCGGAGCGTATGAAGGTAGACGCTTTTTGACTAGAGCTAGAGCAGAAGTCAGTGGCCACGATGCACCGGAGGAGGCATCAATCCCATCTACAAGAATGTTACGAAGCGAGGAACCTTTTTAACACACTTGGTGCGGGGCGGGTTATGGGTGTGCCGGAGAGCCACCCGATGGAGCGCCCGGCGACTCATCGACCCCAGCATAACCAAATCTCTCCTAGGGCTTTTCCAACACCGGCGGGTCATTATTCTAACCTAGCCGAGAACATGGTAGCAGCGGCCGCCTGGCTTGAGACGATCCCCATCCCAGATGAGGCGCCCTTTGCGGAGGAGGTGTGGAATGCCATTGGATATTTACAGACGGCCATGGCCCAGCAAGAGAAGTATACTCATAGCCGGAGCCAGGTTCACTCTACCCCCTTCCCCAGTCGAAGTTTCGGCCGGCGTTATGAGTCGCCGGCGGGTTCCAGCAGTCACCCGCGTCGCGGACCTCTGAAGGACAATAGGGCGGCTCTAGATACACAAGCCGTCATGGACCAGGCGGGGGACAGGCGAGAGGCGGAGATAGCTATAGACCGTCCAGAGCCGGCGCTTTTTCCATGTCAATGGGAGTGGCTAGTACAAGAGCCATAGGGTGCCATGTTTAACTCCGGCTCTAAGGAGTGAACGGCTGCCCAAAGATTTTAAGCGGCCTCAAAAGGTTCCGAACTACACAGCTGATCTACCCCCGGAGGCGTGGGTTGAAAGTTATGAACTGGCCATGGAGATGTTGGATGTCAGTGAGGAGGTATGCGCAAAATACTTCATCATGATGCTTGAGGGTCCGGCCCATACATGGTTGAAAGGTTTGCCACCTAACACGATAAGCTCATGGACGGAGCTGAGAGAAAAGTTTATTAAGAATTTCCAGGGGACCTGTAAGCAGCCTATGACTATTGTCGATCTGGACCACTGTGTTCAACAGGAGAATGAGTCGGCCCATCATTGGGTCCGGCGGGTGTCGACCATTATTCACTCTTCAGAGCAGACCACGGCGGCTCAAGCGGTGCTTATCTTAGAGAAGAATTGTCATTTTGTTCCATTGAAGCAGAAGCTCGGTCGGCTCAAGCGCACGTGTTAGGATATGGGAGAGCTCATGACGGCCTTGACGAAGTATGCCGACTCAGATAACACCAAGGATCCGGGTTCGGATGATGATAAAGCCAATCAAGCAAATAAAAACAATCAAGGAAAAGGTTTCGCGAATAAGCGGAAGAACGCTGATGGCGGATCCGAGCTGGTGGTGAATACCAACACAGGACAGAATCATCCCAAGGTGGGTGGAAGATTCAGGCCAAGGAACAGGGGCCCCTTTAATTTAGAGGAGGCGCTGAGGAAGCCTTGTTTGGAGCACAACATGCCCGACAAGCCGGTGTTGCATGCATGCGGTGATTGCTTTATCATGCAGAGGTTCAAAAACGAACATTCCCAACCGCGTAATAACCAGGGCGGTGGCCCGCCCGGTGGCTTAGGGCACGGCGGGTCAGGGGCTGGATTCGGCGCCGGCGGTTCGGGAAACGGGCATCCGGGTCAGAATAACCAAGGGGGGCACCAACAGCATCCCGGTAACAATGACAATAGCAACAATCAGCAGCAGCCCTATCAGTCCGAGTTTTAGAGTAACCCGAAGCAGCTCAGTTCTGGGCAGTATCACGTATTTATGACCGGTCACAATAAGCGAGATGAGAAGTTGCGGAGCCGAGCGGTTAATACGGTTGCTCCGGCTCTCCCACGATATTTGTCGTGGTCTGAATATGATATAATGTGGAGCAGGGAGGATCTCCTGCCGCGGGTGGATGACTCGGGCCGGCTGGCTCTAGTTGTGGCCCCTCAGGTGAATGGCTATATGGTGAATAAAGTGCTTATGGATGGAGGTAGCAGCATAAACATCCTTTACTATGACACTTTCCGGCGGATGAAGTTGCTTGACAAGGATCTTAAACCTTCCTCCACCGTATTTCATGGTGTGGTCCCGGGTAAATCAGCATACCCGGTGAGCCGGATATCATTGGAAGTAGCTTTTGGTGATGAGCATAATTACATGGTGGAGTCTTTGTGGTTTGAAGTGGTCAAAATCAAAAGTCCCTATAATGCGCTATTTGGGAGGCCGGCTTATGCTAAATTTATGGCTAGACCTTTCTATGTTTATTTGCAACTCAAAATGCCCGGCTTAAATGGCACAATTATCGTTCACTGTAACAGGAAAACAACTCTTGAGTGTGAAGAAGGAGATGCGGCTTATGCAGAGGCTAGTTGTGCTCAGGAGGAGCTGAAATTTTACAAGGAGTACGTTGATTCGGAGGATATGACCCCGCTCAAGAAGCCTACAACAGAAGTTGAGCCGCCACTCACGTTTTCAGCGGATAACACTAACGCAGTAGTTTTCAATCCGGGTGATCCATCCAAGCAGTTTATCATTGGGGCTCACATGGATACCAAATAGGAAAGCACGCTCATCAAATTCATCCATGAGAATCGGGACATCTTCGCATGGAAGCCTTCTGACATGCCGGGTGTACCGAGAGAGTTCGCTGAGCACAATCTCAATGTGGATCCAAAGTTTAAGCCGATCAAACAGTTTCTACGGCGGTTCAACAAAGAGATACATAAAGCTATTGGGGAGCAAGTTGGTCGGCTCTCGGCCGCAGGCTTTATAGTGGAAGTTTTTCACCCGGAGTGGTTGGCTAACCCGGTGCTAGTATTAAAAAAGAACGGCACGTGGCGTATGTGCATAGATTACACGGACCTTAACAAGGCTTGCCCGGCTGCCCCTTTTGCGCTCCCTCATATCGATCAAATTATTGATGCAATAGCGAGATGCAAAAGTTTATGCTTCCTAGACGCTTATTCAGGGTATCATCAGATCAAGATGGCAATAAAGGATCAGGAGAAGACGACATTCATTACACCTTTTGGCGCGTTCTGCTATGTCTCCATGCCCTTCGGGCTCAAGAGTGCCCAGGCGACTTACCAACGTTGTGTGCAGAATTGCCTCCATAGTCAGATTGGCCGAAATGTCCATGCTTATGTAGATGACATCGTGGTAAAATCCAGAAAGAAGGAAACTCTTTTAGAGGATTTGAAAGAAACCTTTGACAATCTCCGGGTCTACAAGATGATGCTTAACCCGACAACGTGTGTCTTTGGTGTTCCAGGAGGAAAGCTTTTGGGTTTCTTGGTCTCTGAGCGGGGCATTGAGGCTAACCCAGATAAGATTAAAGCCATCACTTCTTTGGGTGAGCCGACGTGTATTAATGACGTTCAGCGCCTTGCAGGGCGGATTGCTGCATTGAGCCCTTCATAAGCCGGCTTGGGGAGAAAGCTATTCCTTTATACCAGATGATGAAGAAGACAGACACACTTAAATGGAGCGCAGCAGCGGCTGAAACACTTGAAGCTCTTAAAAAGTAGTTGACTGAGCCGCCAGTGTTAGCCGCTCCGGTTAAGAAAGAGCCTTTGCTCCTGTATGTGGCGGCTAACAACAGAGCGGTCAGTGTTGCAATTGTGGTTGAGCGCAAGGAGGCAGGGAAAGAGTACCCTATGCAAAGGCCGGCTTATTACATTAGTGAAGTTTTGGCAGAGTCTAAACAGAGGTATCCGCATTGGCAGAAGTTAGTATACAGAGTTTTCATGGCCAATCGCAAGTTAAAACATTACTTTCTGGGGCACCAAATAACAGTGGTATGTTCTGCCCCATTGGGGGATATCATTCAAAAAAGAGAGGCTACAGGGAGGATTGCCAAGTGGGCCTTAGAGCTGAGTCCTTTTGGCATCAAATATGTTCCTCGTACATCAATTATGTCTCAAGCTTTGGTGGATTTCATAAATGATTGGACTGAATATCAAGCACCTGAAGAGAAGCCGGATAACACATATTGGACTATACACTTTGATGGATCCAAGCAGCTAGATGGGTCCGGGGCAGGAGTAGTTCTCACCTCCCCCAAGGGTGACAAGTTTTGTTATGGGCTCCGGCTAATATTCCCTTGTACTAATAATGCAGCTGAATATGAAGCGCTGCTCCATGGTCTCAGAGTCGCTAAAGAGATGAGTTTAAGCCGAGGTAGGTGTTTAGGCGACTCAGATCTGGTGGCTCAGCAAATTTCAGGCACTTGGGATTCCAAGGATCCGCGGATGGCGGCTTATCGACAGGCGGTTGATATCATAGCCGGTCACTTCAAGGGGTACCAGGTGGACCACATTGATCGTCGCAGGAATGAGGCGGCTGGTGCCTTCTCACGGTTAGGTTCTCAATGAAAGCCAGTACCACCTAATGTTTTTCTGGATGTATTGTATCATCCGACTGTCAAGATACCTTCTGAGGAAGACCTGGCTATTCCTGACCCGGAGGCGGAACTGGTGGCGGCTCTGCATGCTACCCCAGATTGGACTATTCTTTATTTGGCGTATCTAACACACGACGAGTTACCTCAAGAGGAGGATCTGGCTAGGAAGATCACTCACCATTCTAAGTCTATGACGATTGTTAATGGTGAGTAACATAAGTGTAGTGTGACGGGTGTCTTTCAGCGCTGCGTCTCACCAGAGGAGGGCCGACAAATATTGAGTGAAATTCATGCTGGCGATTGTGGGCATCATGCCGGGTCAAAATCTTTGGTGGCTAAATCTTTTCGACATGGGTTTTTCTGGGTGACGGCTCACAAGGATGCAGAGGACTTAGTTCGCAAGTGTGACAGCTGTCAGAAATTCGGCCGGCATGCTCACGTTCCGGCTCAAGAGTTGAGGATGATACCAATCACTTGGCCGTTTGCGGTCTGGGGGCTTGATATGGTGGGACCTTTCTGTGACATCCCAAGTGATGTCCCTTCCTTTTATGTCTTGTAACCAGATGTATGAACCTTATGTCCTGATTTATGAGTGGAGTTGCACCTTGTCATTCTTGTGTTGGTGGCATTTTTGCATCATCATCTTCATCATCATCATCATTTCATCATGCATCTTCTCTTCTTCTTGCTGTGGTTTCCTTGTGATTGTTGTGGTGTGATGTGGTGAGTGTTTGGTCTTGTGTGTGTGAGTGTGGGGGCAAGGAGGTGGGCTCCTTCTCTTCTTCTTCCCCTCTCTTTTCTTCCCCTACAAAACCCCTCTCTTATGCTTTTAAACCCTAGGTGTTTTATGACCAGAATTTAGTTGTGTTAAAATTCTTTTAAAAATGTTCATGTGATAGCTAGAGTTATGTCATGAATATTGGGGGTGTAGCTTTTGTGTTTGCACCTGATTTAGTTTTGTAAACTAATAAAAAAACAGGGTTGTTAATCATTTTATAAATAAAACAAGTTGCTCTAAAAAACCCTTTCAAGTATTTTATTTAATAGGGGCATAATGTCTTCTTCTCAAAATAATTTGGTTAGGTCAAAAACCCTTTTTCTATTTTTCCAGAGGATTTTGTTTGTGACTGGTTTTATTTAAATCAGACTCTGTTTTTCTTTTCTGTTTTCGTGAGAGAGAGAGAGACAAAGAGTCATGGGCCAGGCCCAGCCCACATGAGCAGTAACGGGGACCTGCTCCCGTCGTCCTCCTCCGTCCGCATCTTCAGAGAGGAGCTGCCGCCCGCCCTGCTTTTTGTCGCCGTCGCCATCAGCTCCTGCGTATATAGCCTCCCTCGGCATGCGTGCCGCTTCCCCTAGGGTTCCTCTTCCTCCTAGCGCCGCCGCCGCTCCCCTTCTCCCTCTCGTCCTCCTCCTATCTTCTTCCTCCCGCAGGTAAGTCTCGGGTGCAGAGAGAGGTTCAGAGAGCTGCTCGTCGCCGTCGCCGCCTCCGGTGACCTGTTCTTCGCCATCCAAGATGGTGGGGCGGTTCCTGGTGCCGTCGCCGTTCCATTCCCGGGGCTAGGAAGGACCTATCTCCCCCGCAGTGACCCCCTGCTGTCACCGACGTCCGCAGCGGTGCTCGATCGCTGCCATCTTCTTCCCATGCGTCCCCTTCGTCGCGTCGCGTCCCCGAGCACTTCCTCCCCTTCGTCGAGCCCCTGTCGTCGTCGTCTTCCATCGGTGAGCAGCCCGTCCGTGCGGCCCCTTCATGTCGTCGGAATTCGCCTCTCTGTCGCCGTAGCCGTCGTCGCCGCCGCTCGGTAATTTCGAGCTTATGCTCGTCGCCAGTTCCCCTCTTCGCAAGATGGTGGTGGGAATGGGTGCGAAGATTGGGTGTGAGTGCGCGTGTGTCGTTGGGGTCGTGGATTCGGCCGGGTGTCGCCGGAAGGCTTCGCCGTCGTGTCCCTGTCGTCGTTCCCCTGTCTGTTTCAGTTTCGTTAGAGGAGTAGTGGTGAGTGCGCGTATAGAAGGGCTAATCCCCCTATACTAGTAAGACCCGAGGCGTAGCCTAGTGGTAGAGCACGTGTGTGTGCAGGCAGGAGGTGCAGGGTTCGATCCCTCTCTTCCCCCCTTTTTTTGTTTTTTTGTTTTCTTTTGTTTTTGTGTTTTCTTTCTTTTCTTTTGTTCCTTTTGCAATCCAGCATATATGAGTAGATATTTGTGTATATGTGGTGTATATATGCCCTGTGCACCTACTTGTGTGTGTTGGTGTGTATATGCACCATGTGCATATACACATGTGGGTGTTTGTGTGTGTTTTGACATGTGTGTGTTTATACACACATATAGGTATCTATGCATGTTTGTAGTGTGTGTGGTGTGTTGTGTGTGCGTGTAAGTTTTGCACATACACTTGTGTTTGTAGTGTAGGTATCTATCTATATGTGTATGTGTATGTATGTATATATGAGTGTGTGTCTATACACCTATTGCATGTATTTTCTTATGTATGTGTGGGTAATACACTTGTGGGTGTATGTGTGTGTATATGCACTCATGTGCATATGCACACTAGTGTGGTGTGCATGTTGGGTGTAGAAGTGTGTGTGTAAGCATCAAGTGCATACACACCCATACTTGTGTGTGTGTCCCTTAGTGTAGTGTTTTGGGTATGTTGTGAGTGTGTGAGTATGTGCTTCTTGCACATACATACACATGTTTGGGTGTGTAGATGAGCTAGGGTGTGTGTGTGTTGTGTGTAGGTGTGTCTAGGTGCACCTACATACATGTATTGTTGTGAGTGTGTGTATATGCACCCATGTGCATATACACACATGTTGTGGTGTGTGTGATATATGGTGTGCTTGTGCACATGATCTTGTGGTGAGAGCATGGTAATGTGATGTGTATGCTCTTTCCATCTTACATATGTGCTTGTAGCTCCATGTGTAGGAATCATCCTATTTGATCATGTGAGCTTGTTTTCCACTCTAGCTAGTTTCACCCTTGTTTCTTGTTGCCATGCCATGATAACATGTTCCTAGAGTGTTATTTGTGCATTTCCAACTTGTATGCATAGGTCCCATGCCAATTCTTTAGCTTTTCATCAAGAAACTTAAGTGCCATAAGTCACACATGGGAGTAAGGGTCAAATTTTTACCTAGCTTTTCTCCCTCATGTTCCATGCAAGCATATAGGTACGAGTAATGTTTTTGGGGTGTTTTAAACCCCTATATGCACCTGTGAAGTCAGATTTGACTTTGGGGCAACTTGACAAAAGTGCATTTTTATGCTATAATGCCCTTTTGTCTTTTTCATATGAATTAATCTATGCCAGATTTCATGTTCTTGTCAACCAGAGATTGTTTGTCAAAGTTGCAGATCAGTGGGAACCATGATTTTAAGTTGCCTACTTTCTGTTTCTGTCCAGCTAGTCTGAAAATGGCTAAGTCTGGAGAATCTGCTGTTATTGTTTTACCTTGAAGATCAGGGCGTAGCTAGTGTTGTGTTGAGGTTTTGACCATGCTCAGTGCTAGGTATTTATAGTAGTTCTTATCATATACCATACTCTTAATTTTCATGCCATTTGGAGCTTCCTAGAACATTTAACCAGTGCTGTGAACTTGCTACTTTATCAACCCAGATTCCACAAAACTGGAATTTTCACAAAGTCCCTAAAAATCGGTTTCATCATGTCTACTTGCCAGCTCTATGCATAGTGATGTGTTGCTCTTTTGCTGATTGTATAGTTGGATGAATTGATGTGGGTGTTTATCAGAACCAGTTCATGTCTTGTTTGTGGCTGTAGAGTTCCTGTAGCAATAGTTGTGAGCTTTTCAAGTTGCTATGTTGCTGTTTTGTGGCAGATTGAGTGCTATGTTGTTTTGTGTGTCGTGGGAGCTATACTCCATGGAATTGAGTGATTCTTGAGTCTATTGTGATTGGTTTTTCACCACCTTTCCAGTGGCTACCTTGGAATGCAAAGAATTGGCCCAGGTATTTGATGGTCTTGAGTTTTGTCTTCGTACCTTGTCGTGAGCGTATCTCGTGAACCGTAGCTCCGTTTCTCGCGATCTTTATATGCATTTCCATCGATTTTTCATGATGCATCCATATTTTCCATGTTCATGCATGTATAAATAACTTAAAATGAGTTTCTGTCCAGATTCACTAATCTTCCACCTTTGCATGTGAAACTTGACTAGAATTGGGTTGCCATGTATCATCTCATTAAAAAGATCATGCATCATCTTGGTTGTGCATTGCACCTTGTTTGGTTATTTATTTGCTGTTTCTCTTGGGTAGACGCGAGTGTCTAATCTGAGTTCGAGGAACCTGGAGAGTACCACTACGAGGATCCCGCTACTTGTTCCGCTGAAGAACCAACAGGCAAGATGATCGTACCTGGATCCCAATACTATCTTTGCTTGCTAGTTTACTCGTTCTTAACGTTACAATTGTGCTACCTACCACATGATATCAGCCCCCATGTTGCCATGACAGCCTCTAACCCCCACATCCCAGCAAACCGTTGATAGGCTAAGTTACCGCTGCTCAGCCCCTCCTATAGCGTTCTTAGTTGCAGGTTGTTCCATGTGATAACATGGATTGGATATCACCATAAATTAGGTTATTTACTTTAATGCACATATATATCTGGTATTTGTGGAAGGCTTGGCCTTTTGCTAAGTGATTTGTTCCGCTCGTACCGCCACTAGATTCTTGTTACCGGTGTTATGTTTTCCATATTTTGCGCTCCTAACACGCTTGGGGTTGTTATGGGGACCCCCTTGTTTATTCGGTTGAGATTAAAACTTGTCCAGCAAGCCCCAACATTGGTACTACATTTGCTAATAACTTAATGAACCTGCATAGGGCTTTGCAACCCCGTGGATAATTTAATCAACCCCCGGGCCAGTGCTCCTCATGAGTGTTGGTACAAACTAGAGCACTGTGCGGGGCCAACCCAGGGCAACTTGGGAGATTTCTATCAGGCCTCCGTACGCGTCGCTTCTCCGTCGTGTCCTGAGACTGAGATACGCGGCTCTTATCGGGATCATCGACACGTCGGGTGGTCTTGCTGGATTTGTTTTACCTCTATCGAATGTCTTGCGTGTGGACTCTGATTTTCTTTGGGTTTACTCGAGGTGTTGGAAATCCTTTGGAATTGCCAATGAAGATCACGAGATCCGTCGTCGAGGAATTCCCGCGAAGTGTCGTTATTTGTGATGGACTAGTTGGAGCACCCCTGTAGGGTTAAATCTTTCGGAAAGCCATGCCCGCGGTTATGTAGCAACTTGGACATTTGTTTAACACCCGGTTCTAGTAATCTTGAAGCATACTCAAACTAAAATACACCAACAGTGTGAGTAACCGTGACTGTCTCTGCTCGAGAACATGATCAGAGAGAGAACACGATGGGGTTGTGGCTGACGTAAGTAGGTGTTCAGGATCTCTTAGAGATCATGTTAGAAATCAACCGATTATCATAGTCCACTCATTTTACATTCATTTTATGTAAGTTAGCCACCATAAATTCTTAGTGCTGCTGCAAACTAAACATCACCCTTCCATCCTAAAGCTTAAATAGTGGTGGCACCCGGGTTACTTGATAGCTGAGTCCTCTGTGGCTCACAGTTTACTACAACAATCCAGGTGCAGGATCAGATGAGTTCGTGCAGGATGATCTTACTCAGCTCCAGTGGGAGTATGATGAGGAGAGAGGCAGGATGTACGTGACGTATACGGATGAGTCGAGGACCTGGTCGTGATCTTGGGCAGCTTGATAGTATCATCGCATTTGCTTTTATCGTTTGTTTTCGTCCGTAGCCGGACCCTGTGTTCCTCTTGATGTATGAACTGAGTGACATTGTAATTTAGCATGTGGCGAGTGTAAGCCAACTTGATCTACTCTTCCCTTCAGTACATGTATGATGTGATGATGCTTATCTTGCTAACGGCAAGATGCACTTCTATCCTTTGCGAGGACCTCGTGCCTCAAAACGGATAGGCGCGCATCTTGGGCGTGACAATTTGGTATTCAGAGCCATACGACCATAGGAGCCTTTGCTTGTTCGAACTTGGCCGAGTTGTGTCTAGTAAAACTATTTTGAGTCTAGTTATATCGGAGAGTAGGATTCTTTTTACTCCTCTTCTACGCTCTGGTGAGGTTTCCGACTTAGGAATTTTGATTCTACTCCTCATCTCGCTCAAAAAAAAATTTAGGATCATGCGGGTATTTTGGCATCTATATGATGCCGACGTGACAGGGTTCTATCTTGGTGCCTCCTGTCTGACTTGATTTCTTCCGGGGAGTTGAGCTCCGAGGAATGTTGTCACATCGTTATCATTCAGTTTCCTTGATATCTCAGGACGGAGAATGTTCGGAATTGCTTCAATACTTATCGTGGTGAGATAAGGTCAGAGTCACCCAGTACTGGGGAGGCGTCCGGGGTACCACCATGGTTTAGTATCGTTGTGAGTTTGAGGATTCGACATTAGTCGAGTTTGCGAAATGTCTTGAATAATGGTGTGGAAGGTTGCGGATGCAGTCGCAGCTGATTGCCTAGGGCAGGTTCCTGATTCCGCAACCCGAATCGCATAAACAAGAAAGTTTTCGGAAATTCATAGGTGGGAAATCTTGCAGTCATCTAGGATCATCTTCTCCAGATGGGTGGTACATTTGTTCCGAGCGCTTACCTCAATACTTGTTGTGTTACAAGTAGCTTTATGTCTAATGATGCTATCATGATCCGAAGAAGCATTCTACTAATTTTTCAGTAGGAAGGCTATGCTATTGTTCAATTCTTTCAAGCATTTGATTCAGCTTTGTTTCATATTATCAATGAGGTGCCGATGATTTTTTTCTCCATCTTCAGGATGGCTCCTCCAACTCGCGGCAATACGGGTCGTGTTGAGGAACAGGCTGATGTTCCACCACCACCCCCGCCACCACCGCCTCCTCCTCCAGAAGCTTGGCAAGCTGTGATGGCCGCGACCAATGCAAACACCCAGATGTTGCTTAGGCTGTTGCAAGAAAGGGAGCAGGGCCAGCAAGGTTTTCAAGGCAATTTTCAGAAACAATTGCAGTTTGCGACTCTCAATCAGTTCCTTGCCAACCAGCCCAAGACTTTCACCTGTTGTGAGCAGCCTCTTGATGCTGATGATTGGCTTCGTGATATGAGAAACCATTTTGAGTGCAGCAATGTCAAGCCAGAGGACTTTGTCAGATTTGCTTTGTTTCAGTTAAAGGGTCAAGCAGCTGATTGGTGGCAAAAGTACAAGGATTCCAGGGGCGATCGTGTTGTTACTTGGGACGATTTTTGTCGTGACTTCAGGGCTCATTACATTCCGACAAGCTTTGTCGAGGAGATGCGTGAGAAGTTCGGGCACCTGAAGCAGGGAACCAAGTCAGTCTATCAGTACAACATTGAGTTCCAGAATCTAGCTCGTTATGCCAAGCAAGATGTGGTCTACCAGTTTAGAGGTGGTCTCAAGGATGAGCTTCTGCTAGGTCTGGTTCTCTAGGAGCCTCGTGAGTTTGATCAGTTTTACAACATGGCTTTGAAGATTGAAGAAGCTCAGCTCAGGTTGGAGAACTCCAAGAAGCGTTCCAGGGATTCATATTCTTCTTCTTCGGCTCTCAGAGTGTTCCTAAGCAGCAGAAGTATTGGGCGCCAAATCCTCTTCTGTTCCGTCCTCAGCAGGAGAAGCAGTTTGGTGGTCGTGGTTCTTCCCACCCACCCAACCCAGGGTTCCAGCAGAAGAATCATTCGTCCAAGGTTGTTCTTGTTCCTCCTCCAGGCAATGTTCGTCCGCTTTCTGAGGTGACTTGTCACAACTGTGGTCAGAAGGGCCACTATGCAAACAAGTGCAACCAGCGGCGTCTTCCGCCTCCTCCTCCTGTCAAGCCTCCAGGCAATGCTATGGTGAAGCATAATCCCAAGTCCGCAAGAGTGAATATGGTGAATGCAGCAGAAGCAGAGCAGTCCAATGATGTGATTATGGGTAATCTCTCAGTTAATGAATTCCCTGCTAAAGTTTTGTTTGATTCTGGAGCATCGCATTCATTCATGTCTAAAGATTTCTTCGTGGAGCATGATTTTGATTCTGATTATTTGAGTAAGGCTTCGCGAGTTGTTTCTCCCGGTACTCTTATGAGCGCCAACAAGGTGGTTCCCAATGTCTCTATCAAGATGGACAATTATTCTTTTCTGGCTTCTCCAATTGTTCTTGGGAGTACTGATATTGATCTCATTCTGGGCATGGACTTCCTGGCTATGAATAAGGCTTATATTGATTGTCAATCTAAAGAAGTCAAGCTGACTCACCCTTCAGAGGACGTGATTATATTCGTGGCTCGCGATGACACAGTCCATCTCTTTGCTCTCAATGAAATGGGTGAAATCTCGGCAATTTCTCAATTCCGGTGGTTTACGAGTATGAAGATGTCTTTCCAGAAGAATAGCCAGGAATGCCTCCGCACCGACCAATCGAGTTCGTGCTTGATCTCGAGCCCGGGACTGAACCGGTTTGCAAGCGCCCGTATAAACTTGGCCCCGAAGAGCTGAAAGAGTTGAAGAAGTAGCTAGATGAGCAAGAACGTCTGGGTTTGATCAGGCCAAGCTCTTCTCCGTGGGGTTGTGGAGTTTTGTTTGTCAAAAAGAAGGATGGCATGGATCATCTTTGTGTGGACTACCGGCCTTTGAACAAGAAGACAATCAGAAACAAGTACCCACTCCCTCATATCAACGAGTTGTTTGAACAACTGAAGGGTGCCAAAGTTTTCTCCAAGTTGGATCTCCGAATGGGTTATCATCAAATCCGTATTCGTGAAGAAGACATTCCCAAGACCGCATTCAGAACGAGCTTTGGCTCATATGAGTACACCATGATGTCGTTTGGTCTTACGAATGCCCCTCCAACTTTATCAAGGATGATGAATTTCATCTTCTCTCCCTTCAAGAATGAATTTGTCCTGGTTTATCTTGATGATATTCTGGTGTTCTCAGAGACACAAGAAGATCATGCAGAGCATCTCCGCCTTGTGCTTGACAAGTTGAGGTAACATAGGTTCTATGCCAAGTTTTCCAAATGTGAGTTCTGGCTTGATGAAGTGGTGTACCTCGGGCATGTCACCTCTGCCGAGGGAATTAAAGTGCACCCCGAGAAAGTGGAAGCTATATTGAAGTGGGAACCTCCTCAGAACGTCAAATAGCTTCGGAGTTTCCTCGGGCTTGCTAGCTAATGCAGAAGGTTCATGGAGAATTTTTCTCAAATTGCCAAGCCTCTATCCAATCTCCTCCAGAAGACTGTCAAGTATGTTTGGTCTCCTGAGTGTGATGCAGCTTTCAATACGCTCAAGCAGAGACTGACTTCAGCTCCAGTTCTTGTTCCTCCTGAGCAGTCCAAGCCTTTCCAAGTTTTCTGTGATGCTTCTCTCCAAGGCCTTGGTGGTGTTCTTATGCAAGACAATAAGATTGTGGCCTATACCTCGCGTCAGTTGAAGCCTGCCGAGAAGAACTACCCCACTCATGATCTTGAGTTGGCGGCAGTTGTGCATGCTCTTATGACTTGGAGGCATTTGTTGTTGCGTAGACCAGTTGAGGTGTACACTGATCACAAGACCCTGAAGTACATTTTCACTCAACCAAATCTCAATCTTCGGCAATCTCGTTGGGTGGAAATGCTTGAAGATTTCAATCCAAGCATTGAGTATACTCCTGGGAAAGCAAATGTCATTGTAGACGCGCTCAGCCGTAAGGCGTACTGAAATAGTCTGATCTTGAAGCCCCTTCAACCCGAGCTTTGTGAAGCCTTTCGCAAGCTCAACCTTCAGATGATTCCGCAAGGATTTCTGGCAAATCTTCAAGTCTCTCCGACTCTGGAGCATCAGAACTACACCTAACAGATCTATAGGTTTTACACCTTTCTTCATGGTGTACGGTGCTGAGGCGGTTCTACCCAGTGACATCCGGCATGACTCACCAAGGGTGGTGGCTTATCTTGACACGGAAAATGAGGTAGCCCGCCAAGATGCGTTGGACGCCTTGGATGAAGCATGAGAGTTAGCAGCAGCCAGGTCGGCAATTTATCAACAAGACCTGCGACGCTATCATAGCCGCAGGGTAAAGACCCGGACATTCCAGGAAGATGACCCGGTGCTCCGGTTGATTCAAGACCAATCTGGAATGCATAAGTTATCTCCACCATGGGAGGGGCCTTTTGTGGTCAGCAAGAACCTTAACAACAGATCATATTACCTCATGGATGTCAGAGATGAGTCGGAAACTGCGGGACAAGAGACGTTGCGGCCCTAGAATATCGCACATCTGCGGCCATACTTTACTTAACAGGGGTTGAAAGCGGCCATGATTGTATATATCATGAGGACATGAGTAAAAGCTAGCATCCTTGCACAGGACTGGGGCCTCTGCTCTTATGTACATCTTTGTACAATCAAGATAAGTATTCTGGTTCAAAAAGTTTGAGTTGAAGAGGGACGTTCGCCATCAAAATGGCTGATCTACCCTTCGGCTTTATGCCTTATTAAAAAAGTTGTTGCATAGAGGCTTCTTGCCTTCGGGTATAGCTTACTTCTCCTTTGCACAGCCGGCTATCATTAAACTGTTGCAAGGAGGCTTCTTGCCTCCGGGTATAGCTTACTTCTCCCTTGCACAGTTGGCTTTATGCCTAGTTTGGATACATTAAGCACTGATTGTTAACGGAGGCTTCTTACCTTTTGGTATAGCTTACAGTGCCCAAAGACAATAGTGTGTATACCAAATTCCAGTTGCTTATCAACTGCGGCCATCGAATGGGGCTCCTTGCCGACGGGTATCGCTTATCTCACCCTAATGGCCGGCTTTATGCCACTTCCGATTACTTATTAACCGCGGTTGTCGAAGGGGGCTTCTTACTGACGGGTTCGCTTATCTCACCCAAACAACTGGCGTTTACGCCAAAATTAAGTTGCTTATCAACTGTAGCTGATGAAAGAGGCTTCTTACCTTCAGGTATAGCTTACTTCTCCTTTCAAACAGCCGGCTTTATGCTGTCTCAGGCTAATTATTAGCCGCGGTTGTCAATGGAATGCCTCACCCGCCTGGTTGGTCCACTCGAACTTGGTGGTCTTCTTCATGAGCTAGTAGACGGGTAGACCTTCTCGCCCAGACAGCTGATGAACCGGCTGAGCAAGGCAAGGCAACCGGCAAACTTCTGAACATCCCGAAGCTGTGTTGGCTTGTGCATGCGCTTGATGGCCTTGATCTTCTCCGGCTTGGCTTCAATGCTACGGGCGAACATGAAGAAACCTAGGAACTGGCCGGCTGGTACGCCAAAAATGCACTTCTCTGGGTTGAGTCATACCCTCTACTCGCGCAGGTTGGAGAAGGTATCCCAGAGGTCGTCGAGGTGGCTGAAATGCTTCTTGGTTCTGACGATGATGTTGTCCACATAGTCATGGAGGTTCCTGCGAATCTAGGGCACGAGGCACTTCTACATGCAGCGCTGGAAGGTGGCACCTACATTCTTCAAGCCGAATGACATGGTGATGTAGTAGTAGGCCTTGAAGTGGGTGATGAAGGAGGTATTCATCCGGTCGGTCGGGTCTAGCTTGATCTGGTGGTAGCCGGAGTAGGCGTCCAGGAAGGACAACAGATTGTAGCCGGCCATGGAGTCGATCACCTAATCGATCCGGGGCAGGGCGAAAGGGTCCTTGGGACAGGCCTTGCTCAGGCTGTTGTAGTCGATACACATGCGGCAAGTATTGTTCTTCTTCAGCACGAGGACTGGATTCGCCAATCAATCCGTATGGAAAACTTCCATGATGAAACCAGCTACGAGCAGCCGGTCGATTTCTTCTCGTATAGTACGCCGCTTCTCCTCAGAAAAACGACGCAGGGGTTGCTTCACCAACTTTGCATCTGGCCGTACATGAAGATTGTGCTCGTCTTACTTCCACGGAACACCCGGCATGTCTTTGGGAGACCGTGCAAAGATGTACCGACTCTCACGAAGGAAGTCGACGAGCTCGCCTTCCTATTTGCTACCGAGGTTGGCGCCAATGGTGACGCACTGGTTGTGGTTGGCCGAGTCAAGCAGCACTTTCTTGGTGTCCTTGGACGGATGGAATGTCGCCTCGCTGGCTGGCTAGGACGGGGGAGCGGCACAGCCAGCTTCTCGGAGGCGTGAGCCATGATTTGGTCAAGCTGCCACCTCTCCTCCCCAATCTCTAGTGTCTCGACTAGCCGGCTGATACGTCTCCAACGTTTCTATAATTTTTTATGATGCCATGCTATTATATTATTTGTTTTGGATGTTTTATATGCATTTATATGCTATTTTATAATATTTTTGGGACTAACTTATTACTCTAGAGCCAAGTGCCAGTTTCTGTTTTTTTCCTTGTTTTTGAGTATTGGAGGTATGGAATATTAAACGGAGTCCAAACGGAATAAAATTTTGAGAATGTTTTTCCTCGAAGGAAAGAGATCTACCAGACTTGGAGTGCACGCCAGGGCATCTGCGAGGAGGTCACAAGCCAGGGAGGCGCGGCCACCCCCTGGCCACGCCTGGCAGGCTTGCCACCTCCTAGCAGGTCTCCTAGCCCTATTCTTCCTCCTATAAATACCCAAATATTCCCCCAATACAAAAAAGAGCGACGCAAATAATTTCTCGCCACCAGAAGCCTCTGTTCCCAAGAGATCCAATCTTGGAGCCTTTTTCAGTAATCTGCCGGAGGGGGATTCGATCACAGAGGGCATCTACATCAACTCCATTATCCCTCCAATGATGCGTGAGTAGGCCACCATGTTCCTACGAGTCCATAGCTAGTAGCTAGATGGCTTCTTCTCTCTCTCTCTTTGTGCTTCAATACCATGTTCTGCATGATCTTCATGGAGATCGATCCAATGTAATACTCTTTTGTGGTGTGTTTGTCGAGATCCGATGACTAGTGTGTTTATGTTCAGATTATCCATGAATATTATTTGAGTCTTTTCTGAATTCTTATATGCATGATTTCATATCTTTTCAAGTCTCTTCGAGTTATTGGTTTGGTTTGGCCAACTAGTTGGTATTTCTTGCAATGGGAGAAGTGCTTAGTTTTGGGTTCAATCTTCCGGTGTCCTCACTATCGGTGTCAAGACCGGCGGATCTCGGGTAGAGTGTCCGGAACTATGAGAGTAGGATCGATGGTAACAGGAGATGAAGGGGACACGAGTTTACATAGGTTTGAGCCCTTCTATGGAGGTAATACCCTACATCATGCTTGATTGTATTCATGGTGTAAGGGGTTACAGAGTTGATCTGCCTCGAGATCGTATGTCTAACCCTAGATGAGTTGTCATGTATCTATACCCTAAAACCCTCCGGCTTATATAGATGCCTAGGAGGCCTAGGGTTTACACATGGTCGGTTACATGCCGAAGTGATAAACATGCCTATTTACTACACCAAACGTGGAGTGCAAGCCGTGCTCCTTGAAGCTTCCAACCTGGTAACTAGGACTTCAGATCATCAAGTGTTCAGCGAGTGGTCCATACAGTCCGGCACATACACAACAGGTCGGCTATCCGAGGACCCCCTAATACAGGACTCCCTTAGTAGCCCGTGAACTTGCCTCCATAGCCAACAGTCTTCAGCTCCAATTGCTTCGCGAACAGAGTCTTCGGCTTGCGAGGTGAGTTCCTTGCGCCGAACTATAGTTCATCCTCTGGGATGACAAATAGTTTTCTGCATGTGGAACATCCGAATAGTGCGAGATAAGTTGGCTTTGAAGGCTAAATGTCAGGGGAAAAGGGTAATGTTTTCCTGATGACCTTTTTGATGAAAGGTCATAGCCCACCACAGCTGATAGGCCAGTTACATGCACTCGATGCATGGTTCGAGGCCCTTCCATCCACATGATCTATCAATATGTCGATTGTGTCCCGTTTTACGAAGGATACACTTAATAACATGCCCGCAATGGCTCGCGAGTCTCGGGAAGTGGAGGAATTCACGGCGTGACAGAGGGGACCCGAATTGGCAAACCTTATAAAGGGGAAAGAAAACCCCACAGGCCGTCCATGCTCTCCATTCGACTTCTCCGCCTCCTACTCCCCTGCGCCTCCAGAGCACAGATCTAGGTTTCTTCCATCTCCGCTTCTAAGCTCAGCAATGGCGGGCTCCAACGGTGGGTGGGAAGTTTCCACGGTCACCAACCAAGACATCGTCGACCTCAAGAAGGACGGCTATCTCCCCGTCGATATTCCTCATCATGCAGCGGAGAAGGGACAAGTAATCCCCACCCCCAAGCCAGGTGAGTGGGTGGTGTTCATCCCCCACTTCATTAGGGGGTTGAGCTTTCCGCTGCACACCTTCGTCAGGGGCCTAATGTTCTTATATGGCCTCGACTTCCACAATCATCCGTCAAACAACATTATGCACCTCTCTTCCTTCATCCTCCTCTGCGAGGCATTCCTGTACATCGAGACGCACTTCGAGCTCTGGCTGCAGGTTTTTAACATCAAGCCGAAGTGTGTCAGTGGTAAGCACGCCGACTGCGGTGGGGCCACCTTTGGCAAACTCACGCGCATCGACTGGCCTCATCGACACCATCAAGGGGTAGCGGAAGGAGTGATTCTACATCACCGAATCACAGGAACAAGGTCAGCACCCCTCAGCCGTCTTTAGATCTGGTCCTCCAACCAGACTAGCTTCATGGATCAAAAAGGGTATCGTCTGGGGGTTGAGCAAGGAGGTCACAGATCTACAAAAGTGGATCCGAACCTTGGTCGAGAACGATGTCAAGCTGGCCGATGTAGTTCAGGTATTCCTCCGAAGATGCATCCTCCCCGTGCAGCGCCGAGACACTCCCCTATGGGCTTGGGAAATCGATGCCGAGCCCATAGTCCGGAAACTCTTCCGCACTACACGGGAGAAGCTGCGGAAAGCTTTCTTCAAATCCGTGAACAACTGGCCAGCAGAGGAGGAGGAGAAGGGCCTACATGCTGCCAAGCCGGACTCCAACGTATGCGACATCCTAGCCTGATCGGTTTTATTACATAGAAGGTCCATAACCCTGTATCCGATATGCTTGCCCAGAGGTGGGTGAAGAAAGCCAACAACATCAACAGTCCGACCCCTCAGCCCGAGGACGAGAGGACCGGGCTGTTAGACAAAATGCTCATGGAGAGGCCTTACAAACCTCCCACGAAGAAGGAGAAGAAGAAGAAACTAGATCAGGCTGGTATCCGCATCAGGGATCAGCCTAACGCTGCTTCCGAAGACACACCCGCTTCCTCAAATCAGGAGGAGGCCGAAGAGGAATGAGAAGAAGAGGAGGAGGAGGTCGAGAGCGAGGGGGGAGGCGATCCCCCCCCATACCAAGAAGGGAGCGATGTCTTCGGACGCCTCAGGGCAGGTAGCCTCTCCTGCCCCGAAGAAGGCGTGGCAGGTGCGGATGGTCCTGTCCGATGATAGTTCAGACTCGAGCTCCGTGTTCGAAGATGCCAAGGAGGTTCCCCGAAGGAGCCTCAGGGTCAAGACCCCACCATCCAGGTTAGGATCCGAAGACCCTTCTTTTTGTCGCCAGTAGGCTCAGAGTTTGCTAACACGTAGGTTGTTGGTCCAACGACCCCCCCCCCCCGCGTGCCATCCCCACCGAGGTTATATCAGATGGTGAGACCCTGCCTGCCGAACTGGTAGAGAGCGGGGATGCCTCGCACCCCCCACTCCAGGCACTATTAAGGATGTCATGGAGGTGTCATCCCAGCACACTCCAATCGAGGGGAGCAGAAGGGGCATAGAGGATACCCCCATGGCTAAAGCTAATGCTTCGGCCACCGAAGAACAGGGGACGATCCCCTGCCCTGACATCAAGGATATCGAACAGGCAGGCCATCAGTCCCCTCTCAGAACATCTCCGGAGCGCATGGTGCCTACGGAGGCATCGGTTCAAACCTCGGTGGGTGATTGGGAAATCCGGTCATCCCCGGTACCGCCAACCAACGAGTGGTCGGCCATGGGGGAGGCTCTAACAAGCGCCTCCATCCCCGAGGCCCACCGCACCCTTCTGGGTGCGGGATTACAAAGCATCCAGTCCGTTGACAATGGACAGAAGGAGGCATTTAAAGGTCTCCTTGCAGGCTCTCAAGTAAGTTGCCCATCGTTTTTGCTGAGATTTCATTTAGTCGTATTGTATACATGGCAGCCCCCGAGGCCTAGGTGAGTTTGTACAAACTCGCCTAGGGGTAATCTCCATAGTTCGGTAAGTGCCGATGTAATGTTTGCATTATGTGTCGTGTAGGCCTCGTCATCGGTGGCGACGAAAAACGGCGCCGAACTGTACGAGCTAAATCGAAAGCTCCAGCGCACCGAGGATGACGTGGAAGCTCTCAACAAGAGGTTCGACGAAGCACAAGGTATGTTCGATTTGAATTATACTATTCCCCCGAATTCTGTCAATGCATATTTCATTTATATATGGTTTATATCGTGTTGCAGCATAGTCAAAAGATATCAAAAATCTCAAGGCCGAGCTTCAACATGCCAAAAAGGCAGCCACCGCTCTCTCCGCCCTACGAGCCACCGGTGATAAACATCAGGCTCATGTGGTGGAGATACAGGACAAGCTCAAGGATGCTAGCGATAAGTGCGAGTCCTTAGAGCAGAAAAACAAGGTGGTCTCAGCCGAACTGTCCTCCCTGAGGTCCGATCTCCAAAAGGAGCGGATGGACAAACGGTTCTTTGAGGAACAAATTCGACAGGCTAAGGAGATAGCCGATGGTAAGCGTACTCCCTAAAGTGCATATTCTAGAATAGCAAATTCGAATTGCTGACCTAGGTGTGGACGCCAATCAGTTGCTTGCCATGCGAGCAGAGGAAGACGAAGCTCGGATGTTCTGGGCGCAGTTCGGAGCCCCCGAGCGTACTCCTCTTCTGGTGGAGCAGCTGAAGCAGTTGATGGAGATGCACTGGATGGCGGAGCCGGCCATCAAGGACCTATGCAGCCGTTTGTGGCCCGGCGAGCCACTCCCAGGCAGCTACTTCGGCCTGGTGCAACGGCTGATTGATGCGACGCCCCACCTCGATGCCATCAAGTGTTCCTCCAACATCAAAGGAGTCCGGATGGCCCTTGCCAAGGCCAAAGTGCACTGGCCAGGGCTCAATCCGATGAAGGTTGCCACTGATCCACCGCCGCCCGGAAAGGTCCCAAGCTCTACTTCGATGTAGTAATGGAGAGTGCGCGGGTGATACCATCGTAGTGTTCAGGCGAATAAATATTTGAATGAGATTCTAATGTGTCCGAGGACTTGTTTATATTTTCAATGATATTAGTGTTCGCAGTTATATTGTTTTTGCCTTCCTTTGTAACTCCTGTAAGGTTGTTTGATACTGAAAGATGCCAGTCGTCGGCTTCAGCCCCCACATAGGTACTACATAGTGTGTCTATGCCAATGCACTACGTTCCTTAGCCAAATTATAGGAACCCAAATGCGAGTTAGTGCGGAGGACTAGGCAATCGTACTATTATGCTTTATTTCTTTCACTTAACCGAAGGGGCGCGAAAAGGACTACAGGAATCATACAATTAGCCACCGGGGTTTTTGCGATGTTCGGACGAGCCGAGGCCGAAGCCGACATCATAGTGCTTGCTCAAAGGGCAAATTCCTCGTATAACACGGAATAACCACTTATGAAGGTTGAAGTGTAATACTTCTAACTTGGGGTTCACAGATCGGGTCGTGCATACTATGATAGTCCGTTTTCAGCTTTCTCCCTTGAGGTGCTTAACCGGACTTCCGGAAGGACAATCGCAGGGGTGCTCCCTTTGCCCTTTTAGCCGAATGAGCGGAACATAAAGGGGCAAGCACAGGAGCCGGGAAACCGAACTTAATGATCAAAGACATAGTTCAGAAACCGATGCATATAAGGTGAATGTCAAGACACCGAATGCACGATGGTTAAGGCGGTTTGTGTTTGAAATCGAGCCACCGGTCTATTAGCTGGTGACCTTGAGTCATACCGAACAGGTTCACGAGAAGAGGGAGGCAAAAAGTATATGCCGAAAACAAGAAAAATAGGGCGTGCGTGCGCCAAGCAATTTTGCGTTTCCTCAACAACTCTTATAGCTCGGATTGAAGAAGCAGCTGTTTACAAGTATGTGACAAGAATAAAAGTCCTACAGGAGCTGTTGTACCAGGGGTCTTCGATTGGTGACCAGCCGCCTCCGATATGCCCTGTTGCTAGTTGACTCCTACTTTTGATGTAACTTGATGGGTGTTGATGCGGGCGGATTTTGCGAACAAAATCTTGAAAGGCCACTGTGTGTAAAGGTGAGGTTTATGCCATGGGAAGGCTCTTTTAGGAGCACCTGCAGTTTGTCCGAAGACATGTTGATGGCAACAATTCGGAATAACCGGATGCCTATCGTAAGTTCCCCACCGCTACCATGGAATCTTAAGTGTGAAGTTGTGCCTCCGCGGCCGATACTTTGCCGGTTCGGAGGTTGTGCGGTGGGGGCGAGTCCATATTTAGGGTTGGAGTGTTTGGTCTGAATCCGAACTCGCTTCCCGGCCTTTGGTGCCTTTGCGGCAAATGCCAAAGCTTGTAGGTCATTTGTGTAGCTGAATTCGGCCGCCAGTGCCAATGCAGGTTCTTCTGTTCTAAGGAACCGCTCAATATTTCCATTTACAGTAATGACCCCCTTGGGGCCCGGCATCTTGAGCTTGAGGTATGCTTAATGTGGGACTACGTTGAACCGAGCAAACGTCGTCCGGTCGAGCCGCGCGTGGTAGCTACTGCGAAACGGCACAATGTCGAAGACCAAATCCTCGTTGCGGAAGTTATCACGCGAGCTGAACGCAACCTCCAGGGTTATAGAGCCCGTACATCGGGCCTCAACACCTAGGATCACTCCCTTGAAGGTAGTGGTGCTAGGTTTGATCCTTGATGGATCTATACCCATCTTCTTCACCGTGACTGAGTAAATGAGATTAAGGCTACTTATTCCGTACATTAGGATTTTAGTGAGGTGATACCCATCTATAATGGATCTAGGACGAGGGCAGCCAAGCCCGCATGATGGATACTGGTCGTATGGTCACGCGGTCAAAGGTGATCGGATATGCTGACCATGGGTTATACTTCAGAGCTACAGGCTCCACAGCATAGACCTCCCGGAGGGCCCGCTTCCTCTCTTTCTTAGGTGTGTGGGTGGCATATATCATATTCACTGATTTGACTTCGGGTGGGAATATCTTCTGACCGCCACCTATTGGACCTCGAGGCTCTTCTTCGTCCTTGTTGCGCGAGCTTTTTCCTTGGTTGTCGGGTTCTCTTTTGCCGGCCTGTTTAGACACCCAATATCTGCGGTGTATGTGATTGGCTGGCTTCTCCGGAGTTCTATGGATTTGGCAAGTCATGTCCATGATCTTCTCGAGCTTGATGGGTCCATCACGATTGCCTTTAGGGGGCTTCTTCCACTTCCCGGGTCGAGAGTTGCGGAATCTGCCATCAACGGCCGTGTCATCGGTGTCGTTACCATTGTGCTGGCGTTTGTTCTTATTGCACTTCGGCTTTGAGTTGCCATCCTGGGCTTCAGGTGCCACAGGATCTACAGAATTGTGGTTGCGTCTTGCCAGCCAGTTATCTTCGCCCATGGAAAAGCGGGTCATGAGGGAGGTACGGGCGGATATAGTCTGAGGTTTGTCCTGGCCTAGCTGGCAGGCCAGCCATTCATGCCGAATATTGTGCCGAAAAGAGGCGATAGCCTTGGCATCCGGACTGTCAAAAATTTGTATCTTCTTAGTCAAGAACCGATTCCAGAATTGCTGGGCAGACTCGCTGGGATTCTAGACGACGTTGCTGAGGTCGGAAACAGTGGGCGAACATAGGTCCCCTAGAAGTTAGAGCGAAATGCGTCTTCCAAGTCTTCCCAACATCCTATGGAGTTTTCGGGGAGGTCGTTTAACCAGTTCCAAGATGGCCCCTTAAGCTTAAGAGGTAGGTATTTGTTGGCATGGAGATCATCTCGGCATGCCACATGGATATGGAGGAGGAAGTCCTCGATCTAGATGGTTGGGTCAGTGGTCCCGTCATATTGTTCTATATTGAGGGGTTTAAACCCTTCGGGGAACTGATGCCGCATTACCTCATCCGTGAAGCATAGTGGGGGAGTGGCGCCCGTGACCCGAGCTATGTCACGCCTCTAGTCGGTTTCTGTATGGAGCCAGCTGTGCTTCCGGGCTCTATGGTTTTGGTCGAACCATGGTCTATACTCTCCACGTCTATCTAGTGAGTAATCCCTGGATCCACAAATGGATCTAGTACGGCCTACTGTCTAATCTAACTCATCGCACAGGTCGAACCTGTCATTGGTTTCGAATGGCTCCTTACCCCGTCTTCGGGGCATCGCCGTTATGTAACCGGTGTCGTTGGCCGCTCTGTCATGCCCACGAGAAGGGCGGTCCGGCTCGTCATATGCGGTATGATGCGAAGACGGAGTGTCCGTGAGCTCATCATTGAATTGTGGCAACAGCCACCTCCGTGGGTACCTTTTGGGCTGGTTTGACAAACCAGTGTTGTATGCTTCTACGGCTAAGAGGACTTTCGTCCATCGATTAGTGAAGTTAACATGTTCGGCTTTGAGTTGCCGCTCTTTGTCCTACAGGTTGCGAGTCGTTGCTATGAGCCGCTGCCTAATTTCTTCCTAATCCACAAGGCTATCAGGGATGTACAAGTCATCAGGTTCTGGTAGGACTTTCTCCTCGATGGGGGAGGGGGAATGTAATTGTCACCCTCGGGGTCCTTGAGGATATCGGGGTCGTTTTGGTCTGCGTGCTCGTCCGGACCCTCGAACGGGTGTTCGGGTACATTGGGATGATCATGATCGGTAGGGGCGTTACCATCCCTACTATGGATAATAGTTCGTCTTCCCTTTTTGCCTCTGGATGGCTTATGCGATTTCTGGCATCTTGATGGCGCATCACCTGATTTGTCACCGTCGTCGTGAGGCGTGTTGTTGCTGTTGGTGGCAGGAGTATCCACCATGTAAACATCGTACGTAGAAGTGGCATACCAACTCCCGGTGTTAATGGGGGTGGGAGCACGGTCCACTTTGTCTAGGTATTCTGCCTCCTCGGAGGTATAGTCTAGCACGTCGGTTAATTCTTCATCAATGGCTATCAAGTGGGTGGTGGGTGGGTCGAAAAGTCCCTCCCTACCCGAACTGTAACCGGGCCGGACATAGATCGGGGCTGAATCGTCAGTGATTTTCAACGATGAGAATCGCTCCAAGGACTCGTCGACCGCTATGGGCCCGATTGGTTCCAACTGTCCAGCACGGGTAGAGTGGACCCCCATGAAGCCCACCCCTGGGAAGTGTTCGGTAGGAACACAGGTCCGGTCAAATGGCTTGACGGCCAGGCCGGGGTTAGAGATCGGACTGCTGCAATGCGTGACCCCATTGGCATGTCCGACAGAGGGGCTCGAGGTCAAGGCCTCAGAGTCCTTGGGGGTTACGGGTGAAGCCGTGAACCAGATTAGGGACAAGTCACGTCGAGAGTCGACAGAAAACTCTAGGTTTCCAAATCTGACAACCTGATCGGGGGCAAGGCTCTCAACACGGCCTAGATGAATGGTGGAACCAGCACGTAGCACAACGCTGCCAAAGGCGAAGATCTTCTCGGGGACGAAAATGTCCATGTTGCGGACCACTTCCTTGGTTAAAAGGCAAGGTGACGATCCCATCTCGCTCACAGAGGAACTCTCAATGAAAGCACCAATGTCAGTGTCAAGACTGGCAGATCTCTGGTAGGGGGTCCCGAACTGTGAGACTAGGATTTATGGTAATAGGAGACGAAGGGGACTCAAGTTTACCCAGGAATGGGCCCTCTAATGGAGGTAATACCCTATTTCATGCTTGATTGTATTGATGATGCATCTGAATACAAAGTTGATCTACCTGGATATCGTATGTCTAACCCTAGATGAGTTATCCTGCCCGTAAGCCCTAAAACCCTCTAGCTTATATAGATGCCGAGGAGGCCTAGGGTTTACACATGGTTGGTTACATGCCGAAGAGATAAACATGCCTATTTACTACACCAAACGTGGAGCGCAAGCCATGCTCCTTGAAGCTTCCAACCTGGTAACTGGGCCTTTAGATCATCATGTGTTTGGCGAGTGGTCCATACAGTCCTACCCATACACAATAGGTCAGCTATCCGAGCACCCCCTAATACAGGACTCCCTCACTCACCCAGTGCAAAGTAGGGTTAGTGAGGCACTATTGTATTGTTGCCATCAAGGGTAAAAAGATGGGGTTTTCATCATAACGCTTGAGTTTATCCTTCTACATCATCTCATCTTACCTAATGTGTTACTCTGTTCTTCATGAACTTAATACTCTAGATGCAGGAAGGAGTCGGTCGATGTGTGGAGTAATAGTAGTAGATGCAGAATCATTTCGGTCTACTTGACACGGACGTGATGCCTATATGCATATTCGTTCCCTTGGATATCTTCATGATTATCCACTTTTCTATCAATTGCTCGATAGTAATTTCTTCACCCACCGTGATACTTTCCTTCAAGAGAGAAGCCTCTAGTGAAACTTATGGCCCCCGGGTCTACTTTACATAATGTATTTTCAGATCTATAAACCAAAAATACCAAAAATACCTCGCTGCAATTTATTTCCTTTTTACTTTCCGCAATCTTTCACATCTATCTCTGTGAGATCTAATTCTACAAATAACTATGAAGGGATTGACAACCCCTTTATAGAGTTGGGTGCAAGAGTTTGATTGTTCGTGTAGGTGCATCCATTGGTGACTTGCTTGTTCCTCCTACTGTATTGATACCTTGGTTCTCAACAACTGATGGAAATACTTATCTACTTCTCTGCATCACCCTTTCCTCTACAAGGGAAAACCAACGCATGCTCAAGAGGCAGCAAGAAGGATTTCTGGCGCCGTTGCCAGGGAGGATACACATCAAGCCTACCAAGTACCCATCACAAAAAAATCTCTTGCATCTACATCATTTGCCTTTTGCCTCTCGTTTTCCTCTCCCCCACTTCTAAATCGATTTTCATAAAATACCTAAAAGATTTGCCTTTTTATTCGCCCTTCTTCCGTTCGCCTTTTTGTTTGCCTTTTGTTTGCTCGTGTGTTGGATTCCTTGAACTCATAGGTAATCTTACCACCATAGCTAATACCCCCTAGAATGAAGTTATTAATTTTAATCAAAGGGAGGGGGAAACTTAAAAGATGCTTGGTATAGAATTTGCAATGCTCAAAATAGATCTATTTGCAAGCAATATACTACTATTCTCCGTCGCAACATTTATGTGAGTATTTCTCCATGGAATAGGTATGTTCTAGATACCATTATAGGACGAAATTTATTGTGAAATCATACATTTGATTCTTATAGCACTATGATAAAATTTGGTAGGATTGCCTCCAATCATGGTTAATGGGACAATCTTGACTTTGGAACATGTGGTACGATGGCTAGATATTATTGAAAAAAAAGTTTCTACCATTGAGCTTATTGAAAACTTGGATAAACAGATTCATAATTAGATTTCTCAATATGGATCTAAGGTAGGAGTTACTCTAAAAAATCTAAGGGACAAACAACCCATAGTTAATGAAAACTTGGATCAGGATTCCCCTAGAATTGGCGAGCTAGAGGACATTAATACCAACTTGGGGTCCACTTTTGCTTTGGTTCAGACAACTCGAAATTCTCCTCCTTTTAAGGCTGCCAAGTTTGTTTATGTTCCTAAAAATAAGGGTGAAACCTCTTGTAAGGGAGATGAAGATCTTAAGGTGATAAGTGTTCACCCTAACTTTATCAATATCGTTCGGGAACCTATTACTACAAGTGAATTTCTTGATTTCCTTCCTAGGAGTATGATTATTGATAAAAACAAAGAATCTCCTAGGGTTTATAAGTATGCAATTGAGGAGTTGCATACCAAATATGAAAATACCTAGATCTATTGCGTTTTTCCTAGCTAGCGGCGTTAAGCAATAGCGCTCGTTGGGAGGCAACCCAATTTTATTCTTATGTTCTGTTTTTGCTTCTGTTTTTGAGTGTTTCCCAAATTATTAATTCTATAGTAATTGTGTTTTGGTGTTTTAATTAGTGTTTGAGCCAAGTAAGACCTTTGGGATGGTCTATGGTAGTTGTTGATTTGATCTTCCTGAAAAACATAAACTTTTGCTCTCAGTCTACGAATTTTACAAATTTTTCAGAGCATCGAACAAGTCTGAAATTTTTACACAAGATTGATATGAAAATTGACCTTTTCAAACAAATAGATTTACATAAGTATTCGAAGTTTTCAGATTGCTACAGACTGTTTTGTTTTTGACAAATTCTGTTTTCATTGAGTTGTTTACCTATTTTGATGTATCTATGGGTTGTATCGGGGGGTATGAACCATGCAAAAGTTAGAATACAATAGGTATAACACCAATATAAATAAACAAAGAGTTCACAACAGTACCTAAAGTTGTGATTTATTTTCTTATACTAACGGATCTCATGAGTTTTCTGTTGAGTTTTGTGTTGTGAAGTTTTCAAGTTTTTGGTAAAGATTTGATGGACTGTGGAATAAAGAGTGGCAAAAGCCTAAGCTTGGGGATGCCCAAGGCACCCCAAGTCATATTTAAGGATGCCAAAGAGCCTAAGCTTGGGGATGCCCCGGAAGGCATCCCCTCTTCCGTCTTCAATCCATCGGTAAACTTACTTGAGGCTATATTTTTATTCACCACATCATATGTGTTTTGCTTGGAGCATCTTGTATGATATGAGTCTTTGCTTTTTAGTTTGCCAAAATCATCCTTTCTGCACACATCTTTTGATAGAGAGACCCTGAATCGTGAATTTATTAAATTACTATATGTGCTTCACTTATATCTTTTGAGATAGGCAATTTTGCTCTAGTACTTCATTTGTACCTTTTTAGAGCACGATGGTCTTTGGTTTTATAGAATGTATTGAACTCTCATAACTCACTTATATTCTTTTGATGGTCTTTAAACAGCATGGTAATTGGTTAGGTTATGAATTTAGTCCTAATATAATAGGTATCCAAGAGGGATATAATAAAAACTTTCATATAAAGTGCATTGAACACTATGAGAAGTTTTATTCCTTGCATATAGGTATGAGATATAAAGATGGTGATATTAGAGTCATGCTAGTGAGTTTTTGTGATTCCCATAGCATGCACTTATGCTAAACCATTATGTAACGAAGTCGGAGCATGATTTGTTTATTGATTGCCATCCTTTGTGTGAGGGTTGGGAGCGTGTGATGGTTAACTCCTACCAAACTCTCCCCTAGGAGCATGCGTCTAATACTTTGATTCGATAACTAATAGACTTTTGCAATAAGTGTGTGAGTTCTTTATGACTAATGTGATTCCATGGATTATACCCACTCTCACCCTTCCACCTTTGCTAGCCTCTCTAGTACCGCACAACTTTCGCTGGTGCATTAAACCCACCTTCCTTAAATCAGCCACCATATTCCCTTCATCAAAACAGCCACCATACCTATCAATTATGGCATTTCCATAGCCATTCTGTGATATATTGCCATGCAACTTCCGTCGTTTCGTTTGTTATGACATGTGCTATCATTTTCATATTGCTTTTTCATATAGAGTCATATTTTGTTCTAGGTTTCAAGTTGTAATTTTTGAGTCGTAAGTAAATAAAAGTGTGATGATCATCATTATTATAGCATTGTACCGTGAGAGAAAAGGATGATGGAAGCTATGAATCCCTCACAAGTTGGGATGAGACTCCGAACTTTATTAAAAATAAAATAGGCCAACGAAGCCCCAAAAAAGAGGCCTTAGATGCCCACAAAAATAAAAAATGAGCGAAAGAGAGAATGGACAATGCTACTATCTTTTTCCACACTTGTGCTTCAAAGTAGCACCTTGGTATTCATGATAAAGAGTCTTTTATTTTATCACTTTCACACAACTAGTGGATTTTTTTGTAGTGCACACCCACTTAGTTTCTTTTTGAGCTCTCATACACTTATAGCTCTAATGCACCCGTTGCATGACAATCGCTACTCACTCACATTGATATATATTGATGGGCATCTCCATAGCCTGTTGCTACGCCTAGTTGATGTGACACTATCTTCTCCCTTTTTCTTCCCAACCTCCACCATATTTCTATTCCACCTATAGTGCTATATCCATGTCTCACGCTCATGTCTAGCATGAGACTTGAAAAAGTTTGCGAACATAAACAGTGTGAAACAATTGCTTGGCTTTTCATCAGGGTTGTGCTTGATTTAAATACTTTGTGTGGGGAAGATGGAGCATAGCGAGACCATGTAATTTTGTAGGGACAACTTTATTAGGCCATGTTATTTCAAAACGACACAATTGCCTTGTTAGTATGCTTGAAGTATTATTGTTTTTATGTTAATGTTAAACTTTTGTTTTCAATCTTACAGATCTGAATATTCATGCCACAATAAAGAATATTACATGGATAAATATGATAGGTAGCACTCCACATTAAAAATTCTATTTTTATCATTTACCTACTCGAGGACGAGCAGGAATTAAGCTTGGGGATGTTGATACGTCTCCAATGTATCTATAATTTTTGATGATGTCACGCTATTATATTATCTGTTTTGGATGTTTTATATGCATTAATATGCTATTTTACATTATTTCTGGGACAAACTTATTAATCTAGAGCCCAGTGCCAGTTTTTGTTTTTCCTTGTTTTTGAGTATTGCAGATATGGAATATTAAACAAAGCCCAAATGGAATAAAATCTTCGGAATGATTTTTCTGGAAGCAAAGAGATCTACTAGATTGGAGTGCACACCAGGGCATCTTCCAGGAGGTCACAAGCCAGGGAGAAGCGACCACCCCCTGGTCGCGCATGGCAGGCTTGCCACCTCCTGGTAGGTCTCCTAGCCCTAATATTCCTCCTATAAATACCAAAATATTACCCCAATACAAAAAGATCCACGCAGATACTTTTTCGCCGCCATAAGCCACCGTTCCTGAGAGATCCAATCTTGGAGCCTTTTCCGGTAATTTGCCGGAGGGGCATTCGATCATGGAGGGTATCTACATCAACTACATTGCCCTCCGATGATGCGTGAGTAGTACACCATAGACCTACGGGTCCATAGCTAGTACCTAGATGGCTTCTTCTCTCTCTTTGTGCTTCAATACCATGTTCTTCATGATCTTCATGGACATCGATCCAATGTAATACTCTTTTGCGGTGTGTTTGTTGAGATCCGATGAATTGTGGGTTTATGTTCATATTATCCATGAATATTATTTGACTCTATTCTGAATTCTTATATGCATGATTTTATATCTTTGCAAGTCTCTTTGACATTTTGGTTTTGTTTGGCCAACTAGATTCGTAATTCTTGCAATTGGAGAAGTGCTTAGTTTTGGGTTCGATCTTTCGGTGTCCTCACCTAGTGTCAAAGTAGGGGTAGCGAGGCACGTATTGTATTGTTGTCATCAAGGGTAAAAAGATGGGGGTTTCATCTTATTGCTTGAGTTTATCCCTCTACATCATGTCATCTTACCTAATGTGTTACTCTATTCTTCATGAACTTAATACTCTAGATGGAGGCAGGAGTCGGCCGATGTGTGGAGTAATAGTAGTAGATGAAGAATCGTTTCGGTCTACTTCACACGGACATGATGCCAATATGTATAATCATTTCCTTGGATATCTTCATGATGATACGCTTTTCTAACAATTGCTCAACAGTAATTTATTCACCCACCGTATACTTTCCTTCAAGAGACAAGCCTCTAGTGAAACCTATGGCCCCGGGGTCTACTTTCCATAATATATTTTCAGATCTATAAACCAAAAATACCTTACTGAAATTTATTTCCTTTTCACTTTGCGCAATCTTTCACATCTATCTCTATCAGATCTAATCCTTGCAAATTACCTTGAAGGGATTAACAACCCCTTTATAGCGTTGGGTGCTAGAGTTTGATTGTTTGTGTAGGTGCATCCATTGGCGAATTGCTTGTTCCTCCTACTGGATTGATACCTTAGTTCTCAACAACTAAGGGAAATAGTTATCTACTTCGCTGCATCACCCTTTCCTCTTCAAGGGAAAACAAACGCATGCTCAAGAGGTAGCATCGGCTGATTTTTGCATTTTCTCCATAGCACTTTGTTGCTTAGTGGCAATTTTGAAAAGTTTAGAGTAGTTAGGTTTCAAGTTATCATCAGATTCAGCTTCTCTATCGGAGTCCTGACATGAAGAATTTGAGGATACCTTGGATCCTTTTGCCATGAAGCAATAGGTTGGAGTATTGTCGTCGTCACTAGATTCAGTGTAGTTGAGGAGACCATTGTCTTCGGGGTCGAAGACAGATAAAGTGATGAATGTAGAAGTCATAGACAAACCAACAACTTCAGAATCAGACTCCTCCTCAGATTCTTCTTCAACTTCTGACTTAGATTCAGCTTCAAAGTCCATTTCCTTGCCAATGAAAGCGTGTGCTTTGCCTGATGAACTCTTCTTGTGTGATAAAAACTTGGATTGCTTCTCCAATAAAGAACAATCGACGATGAAGTGGCCAATATTCTTGCACTTATTTCTCTGGACTTCTTGGAGTCATGCCTTTAATATTTTGCAAAGCGTTTGGACTTGGCGAATTTCTATAACTTCCTCATCAACATAGTGTGTTCTTTGCCAAAGTCTTCAGCACCATCAGAACTGCATTTAGATTCTTCTTCTTCGGATGACAAATTTTTTTTGCCTTCAGGGCACGAGAGCGGCCAAAACTGGAACAATAGATTTTGCTCTTCTCAGCTTGTTGGAACTCATGGGTATTCATCCTGTGAAGGATATCGACATGATCCAAATCCTTGAAGTCAGGGTTATCATCATTTTGGGAATGGGGGTACCCAGTCCTTCCTGCCTGCGGCCGAGGGCATGGACCACTTTGTCAGCGAGGCAAGGCCTAGCGTGGCACTACTCAAGATAAGGCCCTCGCAAGGACCCTAGGCTCATGAGGAAGAACGGCGTCAAGACCGGCAAGGCTGGGCCTCCTCAGGTCCCCCTCTCTTGAGGGGCAGATATATCTATGCAAGGCCCAGCCGCAGGAGTCAAGGGTGAAACAAGGAAGGTCAGGCGGGCGCCAACGCACCAGGCGGCACAGTTTCCTCTTTGGTGCAAAGGGAGCAAGGACATAAGCGGGTTTCCAAAGCACCGCCCAAAGGTTTCCCTTCTGGTGAAAAAAGACCACGACCACCAGCCCCGTTGGGCGGATGTCATTGCCAATCCCCCGCTACATCACCATCAGCTACTTTGAAGGCGAAGACAGAATTTGGACATGGCGCGGATGTACTCATGTCCCGCTTCAAAATTGGCCGTTGTGGGATTCCTTCCCGCCATTGATATAAGGGGAGAGGACCCGGGCCACTGCTATATATAGAATCTAGGTCACATCATAGAGAGGACCCCGGATGAACACCCTAGATATGATCCCACACTTAGCCACTCAACTCAGCACTGCAAGGCAGATAGCCAAGAACGCACCTTGGGCCCCCTCGCAAGGCTCAAGCTCATTGTACTAGTTCATCCACCAAAACCTCCACGAGAGGAAATCCACCAAAGCAGGAGTAGGGTATTACGCTTCATAACGGCCCGAACCTGGGTAAATTGCCGTGTTCATCTTCTCCTCATCATCAAACAAGTTTGTCGTTGCGTCCATCGAGTAGAGAGGTAGGTTGGGTGAGGCCGTAGGGGAAACCTTCGTACATGCCCCTGTGTTCAAACCTAAAGGGTTTTGCCGAGCTCGAAATCCGACATTTGGCACGCCAGGTAGGGGGCATGCCGAAGTCCTCCTCAAGCCAAGCACTCCTTCCGCCTCGCCACTCCGATGGCCAACGCCCCACGAACTTCCGCCGGACGGAATGAACCAACCACTGTCGACCTCAACGCTGCCGCCGAGAACCTGTGCCCAGTGGCCTAGTGTTGGGAGGGTAGTACTAGGTCGCCACTGTTGCCTCTGTCGTCGCAGCCCCTCGCGCCACCCAAGTGAACAATGGTCGGGCAGTGCGTTCAGCATCTGCGTTGCATCGCTCCTACGTGGGGGACCAAGACGTGCACGACACACTTCTGTTGGCAAGCGAGGTGCTCCGCCACTGACCGAGGCTAGGGGGCTTCGACACATGGGCCGACCACATCACCGAGTTGATCATCATTGCACGCGGAGCCACGGCCCCTCGCTCGTCATCAAGCGCCGGGTGATCGTTTGCGGTGCCTGTTCCCTGGCCCGTCAACGGCGCTCCCTCTTCAGCCCCGGGCGAACCCGAGCGGGGCCGGCCAAACATTCTGCTCCACCTCCTCCAAATCCCGGTAACTAACTTCGGGGCACAGCCCGGCCACGGCGACCAAACTCACGGAGAAGACAACAGAGCACCCCACGTATGCACTAGTGTGCGCCCCCGCGACCCAGTGGATCTCCAACCACCCGGATTGACCAGACACGAGCGCACCACCCTACGTAGGGACCAAATGGCTCAGGTGTCCAGGACAGCAAGCAACAACAGCAAAGACGCGTTGGACCGTTGGGGAATCGAACCACGTCAGGAGACATGCGGCTACCGGGCGGCGGCACCAGAGTTAGGCAACTACGCTCTGAGGCTCGACACAGGAGAATCTGTGGGCTGCATGCGCAGGGCGGCGCCCCGCCGCCGCCTAGAGGGGTCATTCCAGGCGCCACATGGGACGGCTTGGGAGGAGTACTAGGCCCTCATGTGGATCCCTACGTACCGTGCTACGTTGTGCCCAGGGACGACGACCAAGATCGGGCGCCTGCCGCAGGCACCAGCACCTTCCATGGGTAGGGGAAGCCTTGGACGTCCTCCGAGAGACGGTCTCGGGGGCTTCCCTTGGAGGAGTGCCAAGTTCGTGCAACGCGAGCTGGAGAAAGAGGGAGGACGCCACCGGACCAGTGGGGGCGCGGCGCGAGCTGCCGCCCCCGAGGGCAAGCATCGATGAGCCAAACCCCGAAGTATTGGGCGTAATGCCCTGGGGGAGGACATCAAGACATAGGTAACGCGGGCCACCCGTGACAACTGGAATATCAGCACAGCCTCGGGAGGCCAGGCCTCATGAGGCTCCCTAGTCAACACACGGTCACTGCCCCTAAAACCTCACGAGGCGGCTTCGTCGACAAAACGCCCTTATGGTTGCACTGGATGCATTGTACTCATGTTTGGGCTGCAGGAGCGCAATCTTGTGGCTATGCGGGGAACAGTGCATTTGGGTTTGGGTCATAAGAGCACGCAACCAAGCAGAAATGCACGGGATGGCTCTTAACGTAGTTGGGAGCTACCGGGCCTAGCGCCCGGTGGCTTGCCCAGCTATCTACGGCTGTGACACTCTCACGTAATAATGAGTGGGTTGTATACGCCCGGAGCCCCCCAAGGATGCGGAGGGGTTCCTCCCACGCAATGTGGTAGCCACAGCTCCACGCTGGCGGAGAAGTCAACACTGCCCATCAATGGCTATGCGCATGCAACATGGATGCCGTACGCTTAGTGTAGGGGGAAGATGAAGACTAGCCTAGGTGCCAGACGAGGCATTTTCTTGCTTTCTTTTTGTGTTCGAGTTTCCAACTTTTGAAACATAGTTTGAAGGGCTCATAGGTCTAAATTTAAAAGAAAAGGGGCGGGGACTTTTATCTTGTTGCTTTCGCTTTTTACCAATCTTGAGTTCTCTTTCTTTTGGATCGGCATTTTTTGCAAGGGGCCGCACATTGAGGGCCCTCCTTGGGCACCCTGGGCCCGAATAGCGAGACATTATCTCCTCAGGGACTCGCAACTTTAACGGCCGACCCGCGCTTGGGAGCTCCGACCGTGGCATGGTGTCGCAGCATGGAGTCTCAGGGTCCCCCAAAACTTGGGCCTGCTACCTCTTGAGCATGCGCTGGTTTTCCCATGAAGAGCAAAGGGTGATGTAGAGAAGTAGATAAGTATTTCCCTCAGTTGTTGAGAACCAAGGTATCAATCCAGTAGGAGGAACAAGCAAGTCACCAATGGTTGCACCTACACAAACAATCGAACTCTTGCACCCAACGCTATAAAAGGGTTGTCAATCCCTTCACGATTATTTGCAAGGATTTGATCTGAAAGAGATAGATGTAAACGAGTCCGGAAAGTAAAAGATAAATAAATTACAGCAAGGTATAGATCTGAAAATATATGAAGGAAAATAGACTTGGGGGCCATAGGTTTCACTAGAGGCTTCTCTCTTGAAGGCAAATATCATGGTGGGTACATAAATTACTGTCAAGCAATTGATAGAAAAGCTAATAATCATGTAATTATCCAAGGAAATGATCATGCATATAGGCATCACGTCCGTGACAAGTAGACCGAAATGATTCTGTATCTACTACTAGTACTCCACACATCGACCGACTCCTGCCTGCATCTAGAGTATTAAGTTCATGAAGAACAGAGTAACACATTAAGAAAGAAGACATGATGTAGAGGGCTAAACTCAAGCAATATGATGAAAACCCCATCTTCTTACCCTTGATGGCAAAAATACAATACGTGCCTCGCTACCCCTACTATGACATTGGGCAAGGACACCGCAAGATTGAACCAAAAACCAAGCACTTCTCCCATTGCAAGAATTACCAATCTAGTTGGCCAAACCAAACCAATAACTCAATGAGATTTGAAAGGATATGAAATCATACAAATAATAATTCAGAGGAGATTCAAATAAGATTCATGGATAATCTCAACATAAAATCACAATTCATCGGATCTTAAAAAACACACAACAAAAGAGGATTACATTGGATAGATCTCCATGAAGATCATGAAGAACATGGTATTTAAGATCAAAGAGAGAGAAAAAGCCATCTAGCTACTAGCTATGGACCCATAGGTCTGTGGTGGACTACTCATGCAACATCGGAGGGGTAATGGAGTTGATGTAGATGCCCTCCGTGATTGAAACACCCTCCGGCAGATTACTGGAAAAGGCTCCACGATTGGATCTCTCGGGAACGGAGTCTTCCAGCAGTCGAAAAGTATTTGCGTGTCTCCTTTTGATGTTGGGGGAAATTTGGAAATTTATAGGCCAAAATTAGGGTTAGGAGACCTGTTGTGAGACGACAAGCCTGCTAGGAGCGGCCAGGGGGGCCTGCTCCTAGCTAGCTCGTTGAGCCCTGGAACCTCCCCTGGCGTGCACTCCAAGCTTGATCGACTTGTTTCCTTCTAGAAAAAATCCTTCCGAAGGTTTTATTCCATTTGGACTCAGCTTAATATCCCATATCTGCAAAACTCAAAAACAAGGAAAAAATAGAAACTGGCACTTGGCTCTAGATTAATAGGTTAGTCCCAAAAATAATATAAAATAGCATATTAATGCATATAAAACATCCAAAACAGATAATATAATAGCATGCCATCATAAAAAATTATAGACATATTGGAGACGTATCAGCATCCGTAAGTTTAATTCCTGCTCATCCTCGAGTAGGTAAATGATAAAAATGGAATTTTTGATGTGGAGTGCTACCTAACATATTTATCCATGTAATATTCTTTAATGTGGCATGAATATTTAGAACTGTAAGACTCAAAACTAAAGCCTAATATTGATATAGATACAATAACTAAGGGAGTCCTGGATTAGGGGGTCCTTGGATATCCGACCTGTTGTCTACGGGACGGACTATATGGGCTACTCACCGAACACTTGATGGTTTGAAGGCCCAGTTTCTAGGATGGAAGCATGAAGGAACATGGCTTGCGCTCCATGTTTGATGTAGTAATAGGCATGTTTATCTCTTCGGCATGTAACCGACCATGTGTAAACCCTAGGCCTCCTCGGCATCTATATAAGCCGGAGGGTTTTAGGGCGTAGGGGAAGGATAACTCATCTAGGGTTAGACCTAAGATCTCGAGGTAGATCAACTCTGTATTCCCATACATCATCAATACAATCAAGCAGGACATAGGGTATTACCTCCATTGGAGGGCCCAAACCTGGGTAAACTTGTGTCCCCTTCGTCTCCTATTACCATCGATCCTAGTCTCACAGTTCGGGACCCCCTACCCAAGATCCGCCGGTTTTGACACCGACATTGGTGCTTTCATTGAGAGTTCCTATGTGAGCGAGATGGAATCGACGCCTCGCTTGGTCATCAATGAAGAGGTCCGCAACATGGACGTTTTCGTCCCCGGGCAGATCTTCGCCATCGGCAGCGTTGTGCTCCATGCTGACTCCACCGGCCATCTAGGCCATGTGGAGAACTTCGCCCCCGATCAGGAAGTTAGATTTGGAAACCTAGAGTTTTCTCTCGACTCTCGAGGCGACTTGTCACTAATCGGACTCACGGCTTCGCCTGTAACCCCCGAGGACTCTGAGGCCTTAACCTCGAGCCCCTTCGTCGGACATGCCAATGCACTACTACAAAATAGGCTATTAGAGGCACACCCATTTTTGCTATTAATGGTGCACTATGGGTGCACCACTATTAACATGCCACTAGTAACAAATAGTAATGGCGCACCTCTGGTGCGCCATTAGTATACCAGATAATAGTGGCGCACCACAGAGTGCGCCATTACTATGTCCAACAATGCGCCATTACTATGCCTCCTAGGGGGCCATATTTGCCTCCACCTATGCCCCCAGGTGCGCCAATACTATGCCCCATAATGCGCCACTAGTATTTGGCCCTAGTGAACCACTAATGCTCACTATGGTGTGCCACTACTGTGAATATTAGGAATTATTATTTTTTGCTTTTCTGGTATTTGAACAGAAAATAAACATCACACAATAGAATTCATCATATTAGTCTGCAAATTCGAAATAGAGAACAAAGTTCAAACATTAGCCAAGTTTAGGTCTCGAGACATTAGCAAAGTTCATCGTATTAGCCGAGTTTATCGTTACATTACAAAGTCAATATCGATCATCTAAACTACCATCACATAGAAGAGAGTTGTGGTCACGATGAGCATCATCGCGATGAAACTGTTACCACTGAAATGGTGAACCTGTCTCCGACACTCCTCCCAGTCATCGTAGACTCCGAGAACCTTACCCTTGTACACGACATACGACGACATCTCTATGCACTAGACAAACAAAACATTAGTAGCAATTCACAAATAATATATAAGCAATATATAAGTATGCAACAAAAGGATCGGAAGAGAAAAGCAACACATTAATAGCACGATTCATGCTCCTACTAATAAATAGCATCGATTACATATAAGTTGAATGACTATCCAAACTAAAGAGACATACAAGTTCATTAAAGTTTAATTACAACATGAGCTAAACTCTTCTTCCAGAACTACATAGCATTAATACTTTCGACTCGGCTCAGGGATCGGAGTGTGGATGAAGCCTCCGTCTTTCGTGATGGTCATGAATGTGTGGTCATTGTCAGCCTGCATTTGTAGCATTGTTTCTATTTCACTGTTGGACGACTGAAATTTTAGGTAGAACTACCCCGAGGTACGAAGGACATCTTGATAGATGATTTCACAATATCCGACTGGATGCGAAAGAATTCTTGTCTGATGTCCGCATCCTGGATTTTCGACTAGTGTGCGGCCCAATCTTTGAGATTACTTGGTAGCATAAGGTGATGAAGGTCCCGTACGATCGCCCGCATCAGTGTTGGCATCCCCGGCGGCACCATCAGTGGTGTCATCCCCGACGCCACTAGGGGTTGTGTAGTCGGGATCGGTGTCTTCCACGGCATCCTCATAGCGGTGAGGTTCTTCCTCCATCAACTGGGACAGCTCCTAGAATGGCTTGCCCGAACCGCCGGCCTCGTCATTGTTGGCCATGTTCGCTCTAAATAGGAAAAAAGGCTACTCTAGAGTTATTGGATGAGATCAGGGTAGTATCTATTCTTCTCAGATTTAGAGGAAAACTAAGAATAAAACATTGCCTCTAAATGTTGATTAATTTTTGTTTCGGTTGACTATCGGGCACCTTCTAGGTCAAGAATTTTGGGCATGACCTTTGCTAATTTTCTTGACCTAGGAGTGCCCCATTCTCAACCGAAACGGAAATTAATCAACATTTTAGGAGAACGGGGTAACTATTTGTCCTCGCGTCAGATGTTCTAGAAAGGGGAGTTGGTATCTAATCTTCCAGGTTTAAGTACGACATATGCACGGAGACGGTCAGTCCTATGAACAACACAATGTGCAGTAAATTGACCATTGCACACACATAAACAGTCCAAGGTGGAACCTTACACTCATATAAACCAATTATCGCTAGACTTAAGCAATGCCAGTAAATAGAACATTTCACACACATAACCATTGCAAGGTGGAACCTAAAACTCACACATATCCTGATCATGGCTTGACTTCTTTAGACATAAAAGACAGACAAATTCAGCTTACAATTGACACTTAGTTCTTGAAAATATGTTCCAAGTTTTACTACTTCAGCCAATCTAACATTGCTGACAAAAGTCACCCATATATCATCACCCATGGAACAGTTTGGAAGATTGGAAATGCATGCAAATATAAGTAGAAGATTGGAAATGCATGCAAATATAAGTATTTTATTGAATTGGACAGAGATGGCTGAAATATGTCAAACATGTTAAAATATAACAAATGAAATGGTTTGGAAATACAGACCATTTCCACATAAAAACAACTGATTATCTAGTGACTCTGCATATAGGTGAACACAAAACATGCAAAAGCATTGGCTAACTAATCCAACTACTGAAGAAATCACATTACAGACATAACATTAGGAAGATGCATCAGTTGGATTCGAAATACCGAAATTTCATGGACATTAAGAAGTGCAATCTCAATGGACAACAGGAAATTTTCGGGGTTTCACAAAACCAAAGATCAACTACCTAATTTGCTGCCAGAAAAGAATCACACATTGCACAGACAACATTTTAAACTTGCACCAATAGGTTACTAAAAAAGTGAAATCTACATGGACAACAAGACAATTTCGGGGTTTCACAACAACAAGATCTGCTACCAGTAAAGGATCAGACATCATGCCTACTTGCCAAGTTCATCTGACTCTGGTAAGATCGACCCAAGAATAGGAAAGCAGGGAGAGGGGCAGAGAGGAAACTACCTTCTAAGCCGAGGGATTCGAAATATTTTTATAAATAGACCTATGAAATAATATTCACGGAACTATTATTTTCCTGCTAGCGCAAGAAATTGATTGCAAGTGCTGTAGGAGTACCACCATTAAGCACCATTGGTCGCGACGGCGGAGCCGGACGGGAAGAGCATGCTGGAAGGGGGGAGGGAGCAGGTAGAGAGGCGCTTACCGCAGTGGGGAGGGAGCAGGTAGGTAGGCGGCGAGGCGGGCTCCGGTGGGCAGTGACGGAGATGTAGTCGATGGTGTTGAGGGCGGGGGTGGGAGGCGACGGCGGAGCGGGGGTGGGAGGGCCGGTTGTGAAATAGTGATAGGAAGGGGAGAGAGGGAGGGAAAAGGCCGTAGTGGGGGGAGGGTTAGCAATGGCGCACCTTTCAGGGGTGCGCCATAAAAACAGTGATAGCAATGGCGTACCTCCTCCTGGTGCGCCATTACTAACATTTTTTTATTGGTATATCAATGGCGCACCTTTTAGCGGTGTGCCATAGAAACAATGATAGCAAGGGTGCACCTTCTCCTGGTGCGCCATTACTAATTTTTTTTTATTTTTTGGATTTTAGTTTGCATGTAATAGTTTAGAATTATATGACATGGTATGATACAAAGTGTGTCTGTTGGTGGTTGTTGTGTAGTTGGTTCACTATGATACCAAGTTATCTATTGCGTAGGAACCACATGTAGAATCCTTATGGTCAGGTGCTACTTAGTTAAAAAGAATATGGTTTTTTGCACAGGTGCTACTTAGTTAAAAAGAATATGGTCAGGTGCTATTTAGCCCTGGAACCCCTTGAGTTCTTCTCTTGAACGGACGTCCTTTAGGTTGGGTGGTCCTGCTTCTTCTTGTGGTGTATGGTACTTCATTGCCGTCGTCATCTTCCATCTTCGGGTCTCCGTACTTGTCGAAGTCTTGATCATTGGCGACTCCATCCATTCCGATGATGTTCCTTTTGCCTCTCCGCACAACAACACGACTAGGCTTTGACGGGTCGGTAATGAAGAAGCATTGGTCCACTTGGCAAGCCAGTACCCATGGCTCATTTTTCGCGGTGACGTTTGCGCCCGTGGTCTTGGATTTGGATTCGTGTATAACCATGGTGGTGAAATACCAGTCTTCTTTTAGGATGCTCTTGGCCCATGTGACACGGAACATCGAGACCTGCTCTCCAGCGTAGCTCAGCTCCCAGATCTCCTCGATCCTTCCGTAGTATCTATCCTTGTCGTTACCAGTGTAGTATTCCATCGTTACCCCGGAGTTCTGATAATCGCTCTTCATGTCCTTTTCCTCAGTGTAGAATGTGTAGCCGTTGATATCATACGCCTCATAGGTCATCAGGTTATGCTTGGCGCCCTGTGACAAGGCGAATATGAGTTTTTCTTCCACGGAAGAATCCTTATGTAAAGGGTACGACAGAAGCCTGTCCTTGAACCAACGCGTGAAACATGAGTTGTGCTCTTTGATTATATCTCCGTCCGTCCACTGTTGGCCTTGGTCATTGTACATCTTCTAAATAAAGGTTTTGTACTCTACCACCCAAGGATCGACCATGTCTATGTGTTGTAGCGCGACTAGGTTTGCTCTTTCAAAGTCGGCGAGTCGACCCTTGAAGTCGACATGCATTTCGTGGCGACCCTCGCGGTGACCCCATCCAGCGAGCCTGCCGAGGTGCCTGTTGACGGGCAGACCAACGGGGTTCTCGTTACCTAGATAATTCGTGCAGAAGGAGATGCACTCTTTGGTCAGAAAGCCCTTGGTTATGCTTCCATCTGGATGTGCCCTATTGTGAATGTATCCTTTGATGACAACATTCATCCTTTCGAATGGCATCATGCTGTGCAGGAACGTCGGCCCGAGTTGGATGATATCCTCCACGATATGGACCAGCAGATGCACCATAATGTCGAAGAATGCGGGCGGGAAGTACATCTCAAGCTCGCATAGTATCACCACGATCTCTTCATGTAGCCTTCTGAGTTGCTTCACGCCAACCGACTTCCAAGAGATGACGTCGAAAAAGTTGCATAGGACAAATAGTGTTTCACAGACGTGCGCGTCCATGATCCCACGGATTGCAACTGGAAGTATCTGCGTCATCAGCACGTGACAGTCGTGAGACTTCATCCCGCTGAAATTCTGCTTCGCTGAGTCTAGGTATCTACTTATCTTCCCCGCGTAACCGTAAGGGAGTTTTACTCCTACGAGGCAGGTGAAAAACTGCTCTATCTCCTTCTGACTTAGAGTGAAGCATGCGGGAGGGCATTCATATTCGATCTTCTTGGCCTTTTTGCCTTTGTTGCGACGAATTTCCGTGTCCATCGCCTCATCATCATCATCATCATCATTAGGGCGTTTTGCGTGAAGCTCCTCCCTGATGCCCATTGATTGCAAGTCTCCCCTTGCTTTCGACCCATCTTTGGTCCTCTTTGGCATGTTGAGTAGGGTACCAAGCAGACTCTCGCACACGTTCTTCATGATATGCATGACATCAAGGCTGTGAGGCACACGGAGGATCTTCCAGTACGGCAAGTCCCAGAAAACAGACCTCGTTTTCCATACCTTCAGCAGCGGCTCTGGTGCCTTTCCCTTCTTTCCTGGCGGTGGGCACTCTTTCCAATTTTTCAACAGCTCGTCTATTTCCTCTCCGCTCCTCGTACGTGGGGGTCTTCGGGGTTCGGTTTCACCATCGAACAGATCCTTGCGTTTTCTCCATGCGTCATCGTCGCGAAGCCACCTTCGATGTCCCATGAACACGGTTTTCGAAGACCCAGGATCTCTATCTAGCTGGCGATACATTGTGTCATCCATGCACCAGACGCATGCACTAAATCCATGGACCACCTGCCCCGTGACATATCCATAACCGAGAAAGTCGTGCACCGTCGTGAGCAGTGCGGCTCTCATAGGGAAATATTGTTTCGATGTGGCATCCCACGTATTGGCTGGCGTTTTCCACAGCGTGTCTAGCTCCTCTTTCAACAGCCCCAGATACATATTGATGTCGTTCCCTGGTTGTTTCGGCCCTTCAATTAGCATACTCATGTGAATGTACTTCCTCTTCATACACATCCAGGGGGAAGGTTGTACATCCACACAAACACAGGCCAGGTGCTATGTGTGCTTCTCTGGATGCCAAGCGGATTGACTCCATCGATGCTCGCGCCCAGCACGATGTTCCTTGGATCGTCCCCAAATTCTGGGTGTTCAAAGTTCAACGCTTGCCACTGGCTCGCATCCTTAGGGTGACTCAACATCTTGTCTTCTTTATTTATCTCCGTATCATTTCAGTCATCTTGTCGCTTCTTCTCCTTCCTATCCGCGTGCCAACACATGAGCTTTGCTAGCTTAGGGTCCGCGAAATACCGCTGTAGAAGAGGAGTGATCGGAACGTACCCCACCACTTTTCGAGGAGCTTTCTTCCTCTTCTTGTATCGAGTGACGCCGCACACCGGACATATGGTAGACTCCGCGTGCTCATCCCGATAAATGATGCAATCTTTCATGCACACATGGTATTTCACGTGCGGTAAATCTAGAGGACACACGATTTTCTTCGCCTCCTCCAAACTGGTCAGGCCCGTGTTCCCCTTGGGAAGGCGTTCGTGCCAGAATGACGTGTTCTCGTCGAAGCACGCGTCGGTCATTTTGTGTTTTACCTTCATCTCCAGAGCCATGAGCGTTACTTTTAGGTGGGTATCGTCGGGCCTACATCCTTCATACAATGGAGTAACCGCGTCTATCTCCAGTTGATCCAGCTTGGCTTTCTCTCGAGCGGCAGCTCTTGTGTTACCCGTCTGCTTGAGAAGCAGCTCTTGAATATGAGGGTCCCGCACCCAGCCCATCGATGGTCCATCGTCGTCTACTCTGGCATCTTCATCTTCATGATCATGCTCTTCGTATTGATCTTCCTCATCATCATGTCCGGCATCTTCTACATGATGACTCTGTCCTGCATCTACTTAGTGATCATGTCCTGGAGATTCTTCGTCTTCTCGCCCGCCCTTGCCGCTATTGTCTTGCTACCCTTCCTTATTTCTTGCCCGCCCCCCATGGATGACTTCATAATCATCTTCATCACCTTGCCACCGATAGCCATCCATGAAACCACGCACGAGCAGGTGGTCCCACACCTGTCTGGAATCCGGGTCCATAAGGCTCTTCAGCTTGCATCTTCGACAAAGACATCTTATCTCCGTCTCGTTCTTTTGAAGCATCTCGGCCTTTGCGGAGCTCAAAAACCTATTCACGATGCCTTCAGTCATCGTGCGGACCATGGTCGCCTGCGTGGTAGAGCAAAACGATATTTTAGAACCAAAAAAATTTGGCATGACTTTGCCTAAAAATAGGACCAAAAAGAATGCATAGTGCCAAATTCTCGCCGAACAAGAAATGAATCAACATTCCGTCAAAATATTGGCAACATTTAGGGGAGGGTCATCACCACAAACAATGGCGCACCAAAAACATACGTAGATCTAGGCCATAAAAAGTGTGTACGTTGGAGGGAGAAAAAAGTAGATCTAGAACATAAAGAAAGCTTTCCCCTTACTTACCTATCAAAAAAGGAAATTTAACCACTTAATTTGGGTGAATCTATGGTGCAAATGATGTGAGGAGGAGGAGAAAACCAAGACCAAGCTTGGTAGCTAGAGGTGGAGAGAATGAAGTGGGGAAAGTGAGTGTGGTAGGTGGCTGTAAAAAATTAAATATCTAGCTGCTCTCACGTTACCAATGGCGCACCTCCTAAGAATGCGCCATTGGTAACCATGGTTACTAATGGCGCACCTGGTGCATGGTGCGCCATTACTAGTTTTGAAAAAAAATGAAACAAAAATTGTTAGTAGTGGCGCACCGTATGTGTGGTGCGCTATTAATAGTTAAAACTAGTAATGGCGCACTTCCACCTAGTGTGCCACTGCTAAGTCTAGGGAGGGGTGTGGGGCCAGGACACAACTAGTAATGGTGCGCCACTAATGTCTATATTAGCTATAGCCCTTTTCCTAGTAGTGATGGGGTCACCCATGACGGCAGCCCGATCTCTAACCCCGGCCTGGCCATCAAGCCATATGATCGGACATGTGTTCCTACCGAACGCTCCCCATGGGTGGGCTTCATGAGGTCTCACACCATGAGTTCTGAACAGCTGGATCCGATCAGGCCCTCGGCGGTCAATGAGGCCTTGGAGCAATTCTCGTCGATGAAGATCACCGACGATCTAGCCCTGACCTATGCCCGGCCCGGTTACAGTTCGGGCAGGGATAGATTTTCTGACCCACACACCACCCACTTAATAGCAACCGTCCAAGACTGAATTGACGTGCTAGACTATGCCTCTAAGGAGGCAGAATACATGGATGAAGATGACCGTGCTCCCACTCCCATTAACACCGGGAATTGGACCGCCACTTTTACATATGACGTCTACATGGTAGATACTCCACCATGAACGGCAACAACACGCCTGAGAGCGATGGCAACAAATCAGGCGACGCACCACCAAGGCGCCGGAAATAGCATAACCGGTCCAAAAGAAAAAAGGGAAGAAGAACTATTATCAGCAGGAGGGATGGAAACGCCCCTGCCGATCATGACCATCCCGATGTACCCAAGCACCTGTTTGAGGGTCCAGACGAACCAGCGGACCAAAACGACCCTGATACCATCAACAACCCTGAAGGCGATGACTACCTTCCCCCTGTCAAGGAGGAAGACGTACCCAAAGCCGATGACTTGTACATCCCTGATAAACTTGAGGATCAGGAAGAAATCAGGCAACGGCTCGCATCCTAAAGGCTCAAGAGAGGCAACTCAAAACCAAGCAGGTTAACCTCACTGATCGAAGGATGAAAGTACTCTCAGCTGAGGAAGTATACGACACTGGTCTATCAAACCAGCCCAAAATCTACCCTTGGAGGAGGCTGATGCCACAATTCGATGATGAGCTCACTGACACTCCGTCTCTCATACCACCTATGACGAACCGGACCGCCCTCCTCATGGGCGTGATAGGGTGGCTAAAGACACCGTTTATGTACCGGCGATGTCTCGAAGACAGGGCAAAGAGCCATTCAAACTGAATGATCGGTTCGACCTGCGTGACGACTTAAATCATAGGGTCGTACAAGATCCATCTACGGATCCAGACATTACTCACCGGATAAACCGGGAGAATATAGACCATGCTTCGACCAAAATGATAGAGGCCGGGAACGCAACCAGTCCCACACAAACACCGAGTACACGCGGGACATAGCTTGGGTCAGAGGCGCCGCTCACCCACTGTGCTTCACAGATGAAGTAATGTGGCATCAGTTCCCCGAAGGGTTTAAACCGATAAGTATAGAACAGTATGACGGGACCACTGACCCAACTGTATGGATCGAGGTGACTTCCTCCTCCCTATCCATATGGCACGAGGAGATGATATCCATGCCATCAAATACTTACCTCTTAAGCTTAAGGGGCCAGCTCAGCACTGGTTAAACAGCCTCCCTGAAAACTCCATAGGATGCTAGGAAGACTTGGAAGATGCGTTTCGCTGTAACTTCCAGGGGACTTATGTTCGCTCGTCGGACTCTTCCAACCTCAGTAACATCGTCCAGAAGCCCGACGAGTCTGCCCGACAGTTCTGGAATCGGTTCTTAACTAAGAAGAATCAAATTGTCGATTGTCCAAACACAGAGGTCATTGCCTCCTTCCAGCACAATATCCGAGACGAATGGCTGGCCCGCAAGCTAGACCAGGACAAGCCTCGAATTTTGTCCGCCCTTACCTCCCTCATGACCCACTTCTGTGTGGGCGAAGATAACTGGCTAGTAAGATGCAACCTACTTCTGAAGATCCTGTGGCACCAGAATCCCAGGATGGCAACTCAAAGCCGAAGTGCAATAAGAACAAAAGCCGGCACAACCGCAACGATGTCGATGACACGGTGGTTAATCCTGGATTCCGCAACTCCCGACCCAGGCAGCGGAAGAAGCCCCCTAAAGGCAATCATGATGGACCCACTCAGCTCAAGAAGATCACGGATAGGACTTACCAAATTCATGGAACTTCGGAGAAGCCAGCCAATCACATACACTGCAATTGTAGGGTGTTTAAATAGGCGGGCAAAATACAACCCGAACACCAGGGCAAGAGCTCACGCAGTGAGGACGAAGAAGAGCCTCGAGGGCCAATAGGTGGCGGTGAAAAAAATTCCCTCCCGAAGTCAAAACGGTGAATATGATATACGCCACCCACATACCTAAGAAAGAGAGAAAGTGGGCCCTTCGGGGGGTCTATGTCGTGGAGCCTGTAGCTCCGAAGTATAACCCATGGTCAGCATACACGATCACCTTCGATCGGTGGGACCATCCGACTAGTATCCGTCATGGGGGCTCGGCTGCCCTCAACCTAGATCGCATTATAGATGGGTATCACCTCACTAAAGTCCTAACCGACAGAGGAAGTAGCCTTAATCTGCTTTACTGACACATAGTGAAAAAGATGGGTATAGATCCGTCAATGATCAAACCCAGCAGCACTACCTTCAAGGGAGTGATCCCACGTGTTGAGGCCCGATGTACGGGCTCTGTAACCCTAGAGGTTGTGTTCGGCTCGCCTGATAACTTCCGCAGCAAGGACTTGGTCTTCGACATTGTGCCCTTTCGCAGAGGCTATCACGCGCTGCTCAGCCAGACGACGTTTGCTCGGTTCAACATAGTCCCGCATTACGCATACCTCAAGCTCAATATGTCGGGCCCCAAGGGGGTCATCACTGTCAATGGCAATACAGTGCGGTCCCTTAGAAGGGAGGAACATGAACTTGCATTGGCGGCCGAATTCAGCTACAAAGATGACCGACAAGCTTCGGCATTCATCGTAAAGGCACGTAAAGCCAGGAAGCAAGTTTGGATTCAGACTGAACACTCCTTCCTCCCCTCAATTGGGACTCGCCCCCCCCCCCCCACAACCACCACACAACTTTAGGACCAACAAAGTATGTGCCAAGGAGGCACAACTTTGCACTGAAGATTCCATGGGTAGCAGTGGGGAACTTACGATAGGTGTTCGGTTGTCCCGAACTGTTACCATCAACATGTCTTCGGACAAAAACTGCAGGCGCTCCTAAAAGATCCTTCCCATGGCGTAAAGCTCACCTTTAACATGGCGGCCTGTCAAGATTTTGTTCGCAAAGTCCGTCCGCACCAACACCCATCAAGGTACATCCAAAAGCAGGAGTCAACTAGCAACAGGGCATATCGAAGGCGTCTGGTCAACAATCGAAGACCCCTGGTACAACAGCTCCTGCAAGACTTTATTTCTTATCACATACTTGTAAACAGCTGTGTCGGCAATCCGAGTTACAAGAGTTGTTGAGGAAATGTGAAATTTCATGGCGCATGTGCGCCTTATTTGTCCTGTCTTTGGTACATAATTTTTTTTCCTCCCTCTTGTCATGAACCTGTTCGGTATGACTCGAAGTCACTAGCTAATAGACCGGAGGCTCGATTTCAAACACAAATATCGTTAACCATTGTGTGTTTGAAGTCTTGGCTTTCACTTTATATGCATCGGTTTTGAACTATGTCTTTGGTCATTAAGTTGGGTTGCCCGGCTCCTGTGCTTTCCCGTTTATCTTACGCTCGTTTCGCTAAAAGGGAAAAGGGAGCACCACTGCGATTGTGCTTCCGGATAGTCCGGTCAAGTACCTCAAGGGAGAAAGCCGAAAATGGACTATCATAGTATGCGCAACCCGATCTACGAACCCCAAGTTAGAAGTATTACACTTCAATCCTCGTAAGCAGTTATTCCATGTTATACGAGAAATTTTCCCTTTGTGCAAACACTACGATGTCGGCATCTGCCTCGGCTCGTCCGAACATCGCAAAAACTCCGATAGCTGATCGTACACTTTCCACAGTCCTTTTCGTGCCCCTTCAGTTAAGTGAAAGAAATAAAGCATAATAGTCTGATTGCCTAGTCGTCCACACTAAATCGCCTTAGGGTTCCTATAACTTTTCTAAGGAACACAGTGCATTGGCATAAACACCCCATGTAGTATCTACGTGGGGGCTGAATCCGAAGACTCGCATCTTTCAGTATCAAACAACCATACAAGAGTTATAATGGAATGCAAAAACAATATAAGAGTGGACACTAATATCATTGAAATTTATAAACAAGTCTTCGGACATGTCGTAATCTCATTCAAATATATTTTTCGCCCGAACACTACGATGTTATCACCCGCGCACTCTCCATTACTCCATCGAAGTAAAGCTCGGGGCGTCCATGCTCCTTTCCGGGCGGCGGTGGATCGGTGGCGACCTTCGGATTGAGCCCCGGCCAGTGCACTTTGGCATTGGCAAGCGCCATCCGGACTCCTTCGATGCAGAAGGAACCCTTGACGGCGACGAGGTGGGGCATCACCTCAATCAGCCATTGCACCACGCCGAAGTAGCTGCGTGGGAGTGGCTCGTCGGGCCATAGGTGGATGCAGAATTCCTTGATGGCTGGCTCCGCCATCTGTGCATCTCCATCAGCTGTTTCAGCTGCTCCACCAGAATAGGAGGATGCTCGGGGGCTCCAAATTGTGTCCAAAACATTCGAGCTTCGTCTTCCTCTTCCTGCAAGGCAAGTAGCTGATTGGTGTCCGCCAGACTCTTCTGGAGATCGGCGGTCGTGCTTGTGGATCGCCACACCTGGGTCAACAATTCAAATCTGCTATTTCCGAACATGCACTTTCGGGAGTACGGCTTACCATAGGCTATCTCCTTGGCTTGGACAAATTGTTCCTCGAAGAACCATCTGTCCACCCGCTCCTTCTGGAAATCGGACTTCATGGTGGACAGTTCATTTGAGATCGTCGTATTCTTTTGCTCCAAGGACTCGCATTTGTAGCTGGCATCCTTGCGCTCATCCTATATCTCCGCCACATGAGCCTAGTGTTTATCACTGGTGGCTTTTAGGACGGAGAGTGCGGTGGCCAATTCCTTGGCCGTCGCCTTCTCCACGGCCGCTTCATCTTTGGCATGTTGAAGCTTGGCCTTGAGTTTTTCAATCTCTTTCGATGAAGCTACATCACGATGCGACTTCATTAGGAATCTTCATTGACAGTATTCAGGAGAAAGCATCCAAATGTAGTTCGGACATACCCTGCGCCTCGTCGATCCTCTTGTTGAGGGCTTCCGCCTCATCCTCAGAGCGCGTGAGCTTCCGATGTATCTCGTCCAGCTCGGCACCATTTTTGTCCGCCGCTGATGATGAAGCCTACATTACACAATTCATACATCACATCGGCACTCACTTCCCAAAATTAGAGCTATGACCCCTAGGTGAGCTTGTTCACCTCACCAAGGGCTCGGGTGCTGCGATGTCTATAGTATGAATAAATAAATAAAACATAGCAAAATTCTGGGTGACTTACTTGAAACCCCGTAAGGAGAGCTTTGAAGGCCTCCTTCAGTTTGTTATCAATGGGCTGGACGCTCTGTAGTATCGCACCCATAAAGGGGCGGTGCTCCTCTGGGATGGAGGCGCTTGATAGCGCCTCCCCCATGGCTGACCACCCGTTGGTCGGCATTGCCGGGGATTATCGGATTTCCCAATCACCCATCGGGGATTGGACCAGTGCCTCCGGAGGCACAGTGCGCTCCGGAGATGTCCTTGTAGGAGACTGATGGCCTGTCGAGCCGGCCTCCTTGGTGTCCGGATGGGGGATTGTCCCCTGGTTTTCGGTGGCCGAAGCGTTAGCCTCGGCCACAAGAATATCTCCCTCGCCCCATGTTTCTGCCTCCATTGGAGTAGGCTGGGATGACACCTCCATAGCGTCCTTCGTTGCGCCTGGAGTGGGGGTGCAAGGCTTCCCTGCTCTTTGCTAGTTCGACGGGTGGGGTCTCCCCATCCGATACCACCTCGGTGGGAATGACGCGCGGGGGTGGGGCTGTAAGACCAATGGCCTGCATGTCAGCAAACCCTGAATTTACTGGTTATAGGAAGGAGGGTCTTCGGATCCTAACCTCGATGGAGGGGGCTTGACCCTAAGGCTCCTTCGAGGAACCTCCTCAGCATCTTCGGATGCGGAGCTCGAGTTTGAGGTGTCATCGGAGAAGATCATACGTGCTTGCCATGCCCTCTTCAGGGCAGGAGAGCCTGCCTGCCCCGGGGCATCCGAAGTCACCGCTCTCTTCTTGGGGCAAGGGAGATCGTCTCGATCTCCTCCTCCTCTTCTGCCTCCTCTTCGGCCTCCTCTGGATTCAAGGAGGCGGGCGTGTTTTTGGAAGAAGCATCAGGCTGATCCTTGATGCGAAGGCCAGCCTGACCTAGTTTCTTCTTCTTCTCCTTCTTCGTGGGAGCCTCGTAGGGCTTCTCCATGAGCATCTTGGCTAACAGCCCAGTCCTCTTGTCTTCGGGCTGAGGAGCCGGACTATTGATGTTGATGGCTTTCTTTAGCCATCTCTGTATAAACATATCGGACACAGGGTTATGGGCATTCTATGTATAGAGCCAATCACGCTAGGATGATTCATACCTCGGAGTCCGGCTTGGCGTGTGTAGGCCCTTGTCCTCCTCCTCGGCTGGCCAACTCTTCATTGATTTGAAGAACGCCTTCCATAGCTTCTCCCGCGTAGTGCGGAAGAGTTTTCGAACTGTGGGCTCGGTGTTGAATTTCCGAGTCCAAAGTGGAGTGTCTCGGTGCTGGCAGGGGAGGATGCATCTTCAGTACATTACCTGGACCACATCGGCCAGCTTGGTGCCATTCTCGACCAAGGAGCAGATTCGCTTTTGTAGATCGGCCACCTCCTTGCTCAACCCCCCAAACGATCCCCTTTTCGATCCATGAAGCTAGTCTGGCTGGAGGACCAGATCTGAAGGCGATGGCAAGTTGCAGACCTTGTTCTTGTGGTTCAGTGATGTAGAACCACTCTTTCTGCCACCCCTTGATGGTGTCGATGAGGGTGCCCATCGGCCACTCGACGTGCGTGAGTTTGCCGATGACGGCACCACCGCAATTGGCATGCTTGCTGCCGACACACTTTGTTTTAATGTTGAAAACCTGCAGCCAGAGCCCGTAGTGCGGCTCGATGTGCAGGGATGCCTCGCAGAAGAGGATGAAGGCGGAGATGTGCATGATGGAGTTTGGCGGGAGGTCATGGAAATCGAGGCCACAGAAGAACGTTAAACCTCTGACGAATGGGTTGGGCGGAAACCTCAACCCCCGATGAAGTGGGGGATGAACACCACTTGCTCGCCTGGCCTGGGGGTGGATATTGCTTGTCCCTTCTCCACCGCGCAATGAGGGATGTCGATGGAAAGATAACCGGCCTTCTTGAGGTCGGTTATGTCTTGGTTGTTGAAAATGGAGATTTCCCACTGGCTGTTGGAGCCCGCCATTGTTGAGCTCGGAAGCGGGGGCGGAGAAACCTAGATTTGTGCTCTGGAGGCACAGGACAATAGGAGTTTGAGAAGTCAAATGGAGAGCTTGAGGGGCCTTCGGGGTTTTCTTTCCCCTTTTATGAATTCTACTGATTTGGGATCCCCTTGCCGCACCGTGAATCCCTCCACTTACCAAGACGCGTGAACCATTACAGGCACGTGATTAAGTATATCCCGCATAAAACGAGACACGATCGACACGTTGATAGATCGTGTCGATGGAAAGGCCTCGAACCACGCATCGAGTACCTGTAACTAGCCTATCGGTCGTGGTGAGCTGTGACCTCTCGTCAGAGAGGTCGTCAGGAAAGATTATCATTTTTCCCTGCGCCTGGACTTCAAAACCTACTTATCTCACAGGATTCGGGCGTGTCACTATGCGGAAAACTACTTATCATCAGAGGCCGAACTATGGTTCGGCAGAAAGTAACTCACCTCACAAGCCGAAGACTCTGTTCGCGAAGTAATTGGAGCTGAAGACCCTTGGCGTTGGAGGCAAGTTCTGGGGCTACTGAGGGAGTCCTGGATTAGGGGGTCCTCGTATATCCGACCGGTTGTCTATGGGCCGGATCATATGGGCTACTCACCAAACATTGGATGGTTTGAAGGCCTAGTTTCTAGGATGGAAGCTTTGAGGAACACGGCTTGTGCTCCACGTTTGATGTAGTAATATGCACGCTTATATCTTCGGCATGTAACCGACCATGTGTAAACTCTAGGCCTCCTCGGCATCTATATCAGCCAAAGGGTTTTAGGGCATAAGGGCAGGATAACTCGTCTAGGGTTAGACATACGATCTCGAGGTAGATCAACTTCGTATTCCCATACATCATCAATACAATCAAGCATGACATAGGGTATTACCTCCATTGGAGGGCCCGAACCTGGGTAAACTTGTGTCCCCTTCGTCTCCTGTTACTGTCGATCCTAGTCTTACAGTTCGGGACCCCCTACCTGAGATCCGCCGGTTTTGACACCGACAATAACATTTCAAGCATACTAGCAAAGCAATTGTGTCTCTTCAAAATATAATGGCAAAAGAAAGTTATCCCTACAATATCATATGGTCTGGCTATGCTCGATCTTCCCCACAAAAAGTACTTATATCATGCACAACCCCGATGAAAAGTCAAGCAATTGTTTTCACACCTTTATTTTCTTAAACCTTTTCAACTCTCAGGCAATACACAAGCACCAGCCATGGATATAGAATTATAGGGGGAATAGAATGTGGTGGAGGTTGTCAAGGAAAGGGAGAAGATAGTCTCACATCAAATAGGCGTATCAACGGGCTATGAAGATGCCCATCAATAGATATCAATGTGAGTGAGTAGGGATTTCCATGCAACGGATGCACTAGAGCTATAACTGTATGAAAGCTCACAAGTAAACTAAGTGGACGTGCATCATGAAGAAAAATTTCACTAGCTATATGAAAGTGACAAAATAGGAGACTCTCTATCATGAAAATCATGGTGCTACTTTGAAGTACGAGTGTGGAAAAAAGGTAGTTACAATGTCCCTTCTCTCTTTTCTCTCATTTCATTAGATGGGCATCTAAGGCCTCTTTTATTCATTTATTTATTTGGGCTTCGCTGGCCTCTTTTATTTTTTTCATAAAGTTTGAAATCTCATGCCCACTTGTGAGGAAATCATAGGTTCCATCATCCTTTCCTCACATGGGACATGATATATTAATGATTATCATCACACTTCTATTTACTTACAACTCAAAAGAAAATTACAACTCGATAGCTATCACAAAATATGACTCTATATGCAATATGGAAGTGATGGTGCAAGTCGTAAAAGTAATTGGTGGAAGTTGCATGGCAATATATCTTGGAATAGCTCTGGAAATGCCATAATAGGTAGGTATGGAGGCTGTTTTGAGGAAAGATATATGGTGGCTGTTTTGAGGAAAGGTATATGGAGACTGTTTTGAGGAAGGAATATGGTATACCGGCGAAATTTGCGTGGTAATAGAGAGGCTAGCAAAAGTGGAAGGGTGAGAGTGCGTATAATCCATGGACTCAACATTAGTCATGAAGAACATACATAGTTATTGCAAAAGTCTATTAGTCATTGAAGCAAAGTATTAAATGCATGCTCCTAGGGGGGATGTTGGTAGGAGTTAACCATCGCGCACCCCCGACCCTCACACAATGGCCGACAATCTATAAACAAGTCATGCTCCGACTTCCTGACATAATGGTTCACCATACGTGCATGCAACAGGAATCACAAACCTTTACACAAGTATTTTTACCAAATCACAATTTACTTCCTAACATGTCTCTTAACATTACCATCTCTATATCTCCAAAATTTATGCAAGGAATCAAACTTCTCATAAATACTAAATACACTCAATATGGAAGTTTTTATTATATCCCTTTTTGATGCCTATCTTATTAGGACTAAATTCATAAGCTAGACCAATTACCATGCTGTTTTTAGAAACTTTCAAAATAATATAAGTGAGGTAAGAGAGTTCAAGTATTTCTATAAAATGCAAGCACCACCGTGCTCTAAAAGATATGAGTGAAGCACATAGAGCAAAATTGCCCAACTCAAAAGATATAAGTGAAGCATATAGAGTATTCACTAAATTCATGATTCAGCGTGTCTCTCTCAAAACATGTGTGCAGCAAGGATGATTGTGGCAAACTAACAAGCAAAGAATATCATACAAGACGCTCCAAGCAAAACACATATCACGTGGTGAATAAAAATATGGCCTCAAGTAAATTTACCGATGGATTGAAGACGAAAGAGGGGATGACTTCCGGGGCATCTCCAAGCTTAGGCTCTTTGGAATCCTTGAATATGACTTGGCGTGCCTCGGTAATCCCCAAGCTTAGGCTCTTGCCACTCCTTATTCCATAGTCCATCAAATCTTTACCCAAAACTTGAAAACTTCACAACACAAAACTTAACAGAAAACTCGTGAGATACGTTAGTATAAGAAAATAAATCACCACTTTAGGTACTGTTGTGAACTCATTATTTATTTATATTGGTGTTATACCTACTGTAATATAACTTGTCCATCGCTCATACCACAGGATACAATCCATAGATTTATCAAAATAGGCAAACGACTCAAAGCAAACAGAATCTGTCAAAAACAGAATAGTCTGTAGCAATCTGAAAACTTCGTATACTTATGTAACTCAAAAAAATTTGAAACATTAGTACAATCTGGGAAATTTATATATAAATCTTGTGTAAAAATTTCATATCAATTCGACGCTCATATAAATAGATTTTTAGCAAGCGGAGATGCAAGCAAATAGAAGGCACATGGCAACACAAGCAAACATACCAAACAAGAGATCTGACGAGAAAAAGGCAAACGAAAAAGAGAGGAAAAGGGCAAATAATGTAAATGCAAGAGATGATTTTGTGATGGGTACTTGGTAGGCTTGATGTGTATCCTCCCCGGCAACGGCGCCAGAAATCCTTGTTGCTACCTCTTTAGTGTGCAGGGAAGGGTGATGGAGGGAAGTAGATAAGTATTTCCCACAGTTGCTGAGAACCAAGGTATTAATCCAGTAGAAGTAACAAGCACGTCACCAATGGTTGCACCTACACAAACAATCAAACTCTTGCACCCAACGCTATAAAGAGGTTGTCAATCCCTTCACGGTTATTTGCCAGGATTAGATCTGAAAGAGATAGATGTAAACGAGTGCGGAAAGTTAAAGATAAATAATCTGCAGCAATGTATAGATATAATAGGATGCTTGAACGGAAAATAAAAACAATGCAGCAAGTATTCCGGGGTTTTTGGTTTTAGATCTGAAAATATAATATGGAAAATAGACCCGGGGGCCATAGGTTTCACTAGATGGCTTCTCTCACGATGGCAAGTATTACGTGGGTGGACAAATTACTGTCGAGCAATTGATAGAAAAGCGAATAGTTATGAAGATATCCAAGGCAATGATTATGCATATAGGCATCACGTCCATGACAAGTAGACCGAAACGATTCTGCATCTACTACTATTACTCCACACATCGACTGACTCCTGCCTGCATCTAGAGTATTACGTTCATGAAGAAAAGAGTAACACATTAAGAAAGATGACATGATGTAGAGGGATAAACTCAAGCAATATTATGAAAACCCCATCTTCTTACACTTCATGGAAACAATACAATATGTGCCTCGCTACCCCTACTATGTCACTGGGTGAGGACATCGCAAGATTGAACCCAAAACCAAGCACCACTCCCATTGCAAGAATTACCAATCTAGTTGGTCAAACCAAACCAATAACTCGAAGATACTTGCAAGGATATGAAATCACGTAAATAAGAATTCATAGGAGATTCAAATAAGATTCATGGATAATTTGAACATAAACTCACAATTCATCGGATCTTGACAAACACACCACAAAAGAGGATTACATCGGATAGATCTCCATGAAATCATGTTGAAGATCAGAGAGGGAGAAGAAGCCATCTAGCTACTAGCTACGGACCCCTAGGTCTGTGGTGGACTACTCACGCATCATCGGAGGGGAAATGGAGTTGATGTAGATGCCCTCCGTGATTGAAATCCCCACTAGCAGATTATCGGAAAAGGCTCCAAGATTGGATCTCTCGAGAACGGAGGCTTCCGACGGTGGAAAAGAATTTGCGTGGCTCTTTTTGATGTTGGCGGAATATTTGGGCATTTATAGGCCAAAGATTAGGGTTCGGAGACCTGCCAGGAGACAACGAGCCTACTAGGCGTGGATAGGGGTCCCGCGCATAGCAGGCTTGTGGCGCCCTGGCACCTCCCCTGACATGCACTCCAAGCTTGATCGACTTGTTTCCTTAAAGAAAAATTCCTTCCAAAGGTTTTATTCCGTTTGGACTCCGTTTAATATCCCATATCTGCAAAACTCAAAAACAAGGAAAAAACAAAAACTAGCACTTGGCTCTAGATTAATAGGTTAGTCCCAAAAATAATATAAAATATCATATTAATGCATATAAAACATCCAAAACATAAAATATAATAGCATGATATCATCAAAAATTATAGATACGTTGGAGACGTATCAGGGCCTCCTGAGGCAAAACCCGTTAGAACGGAATGGGGGGCGCTTGAGCGTAAAGGGGGGCTCCTGAGCACCGCGCCTCAGGAGCCTTACCGGTCACAAAGCCACTTGGCAGCCTCGATGTCGTCCTTGGTGTTCCGGCCGGCATCGAGGGTGTTGGGGCCTCACCTCGTGGTTGTGTCCTTGGTGATCCGGACTTATGCCATGGCGGTAGGGAAATGTGCGGGACTGGGACCCGTCGACATAGAGCTTCTTGAGTGTCAAAGGGGACTCGTGAGTAGTGCACCTCAGGAGCCTCACCTGTCACATAGCCACTCGGCACCATTGATGTCGTACTTGGTGATCTGGTCGTCATTGAGGGTGTCGAGGTCTCACCTCGTGGTTGCGACCTTGGCCACTCATATACTACAGAGGTAGAGAATTGCGCGGGACTGGGACCTGCAGACATAGAGCGCGAAAAGGCCCCCAATCCAACTCGCCCGTGAGCAAGGAGAAAGCTCCCCAGGCGGAGCAGCAGAGTATCAGGACAACCTGACTATGCAGCAAGGTAATCCGTGGGCCGCAAGATAAGTACACTCGAATCAAGCATTAACTTCCTGATTTAACGGCGCTTCAAGGGTGAGGCGAGGCTTGTGCATACTGATGTGAGGATGCAGGTACTACGATACAACTATGTGTGATTACTAACACCCCGCGGATCTACAGCGACAGGGGAGGCGACACAAGAACATAGGCCTGGCGGCGACGGGCTGCTATGCCACGAGCCTGCACCGACGGCCACGGGCTCCCCCATAGGATGAGGGGACTTCACGAGGATCCGGCTAGCTGTTGCCATCAGAACGTATCGACAAAGGCACCAAGCAGGCACAAGGAAACTAAATCACATGACTACGAGCCATCAATGATGAATCAAGGACGAGAAGCAAAATGTTGGTAATGCGCAAAAGGTTAACGCCCATGAGGGCCAAGTTCACTTTAAAATGTTATAGGTACCAGAAGGAAGAAGCAGGGAAATCTAGGCGGAGGAGTCATTGTCATTGTCCTAACCGAAGGCCGCCACGGCTCTGGGGCCACTTCCTTCGCCGGGAGGGGGCTCCCGGATGAACTACATGACCAGGGCATCCACATGCGGGCGCACCTCATCCCAGAGAGGCCTCGGGAGCCCCTCGGGCACGCTCTCCACCATGCGCTAGAGGTTGAGCTGCGGGGCTAGGCGGAGAAAGTACAACTTGGGCTGCTGGAACTCCAGCATCTTGGCGTAGGCCGCCTCGTCACGTGCGGCAAGCATGGCGTCAGCCGCTTCTTGGATCTGGGCTTGAAGAGCCGCCAGCTCTACCCTCACCTCGGCCTCGCCCCTGAGGGCGGCCTGGAAGGCGGTGTCAGTTGTCGCCAGCTGGGCATGCAGCGCGTCCGCCTCCTCCTAGAGCTCGGCGCGCCTGCGTTTCTGTGCCGGCGACACTTTGGAAGAAGGAGACAGTCAAGACCGGCGCATTGGATGTCTCAAGCAAAGAGAGAGGGAGGCGACGGACCACTTACTCCCCCACCATGGTCCACCACTGGCGGACCCGTGCTGGCTCCGATGGCCCCCAGTCGCTGCCTTCGGAGGGAGGCAAGGGGGCTGATAGCCCTGCACGGACCTGCACCGGTGACGCCTCCAATGGACGCCATGAAGAAAGGGAGAAGATGAGGAGAGAAAGAACGTTTTCTCTAGACTTGCGGGGACAGGCAAACACATCGAGGTGGCTGGGCTATCGAGGGGGCGGATTTATAGGTAAGATCAAGGCCACGAAGCATCGTGGGAGAGCAGGCGACGTGCGCCCCTCGGGCTCCGAAAGGGCCGGCACGATCGATGTGCGGCTCTGTCACACGTCACCTCGCCTAACACTGTTGGGTCACATCCGAGTGGCCCAAGACAGGAAGCCCAAGGAATCGGCAAAATTAAAGGAAAGATAATGATGGCCGGCACTGGCATCGGCATCGAGTCAGTTTGACTTGGGCGGTTCCTAATGCCTTCGAGGAGCGAAGGCGTCGCCGCACGAGTGGCTGACACGTGTAGAGCCTGGCCCGTAGGCGTTTGGGGACCGCGGCACTTCGAGGTAGCAAGGCACGTATTGTATTGTTGCCATCAAGGGTAAAAAGATTGGGTTTTCATCATATTGCTTGAGTTTGTCCCTCTAAATCATGCCAACTTACCTAATCCGTTACTCTGTTCTTCATGAACTTAATACTCTAGATGTAGGCAGGAGTCGGTCGATGTGTGGAGTAATAATAGTAGATGCAGAATCGTTTCTGTCTAATTGTCATGGATGTGATGCCTATATGCAAAATCATTCCCTTGGATATCTTCATAACTATTCGCTTTACTATCAATTTCTCGATAGTAATTTTTTCACCCACCATAATACTTGCCATTGTGAGAGAAGCCATCTAGTGAAACCTATGGCCCCCGGGTCTATTTTCCATATTATATGTTCAGACCTAAAACCAAAAACACCAAAAATACATGTTGCATTGTTTTTACTTTTAGTTTTACTTTCCGTTTAAGCATCCTATTATATCTATCTCTACTAGATGTCATCTTTGCAAATAACCGTGAAGGGATTGACAACCCCTTTATAGCGTTGGGTGCAAGAGTTTGATTCCTTCTGCACATATATCTATTGGTGGCTTTCTTGTATCTCCTACTAGAATGATATCTTGGTTCTCAAAAACTGAGGGAAATACTTATCTACTTTGCTGCATCAAACCGTTCCTCTTCACGGGAAACCAACGCATGCTCGAGAAGTAGCAAGAAGGATTTTTGGCGCCGTTGCCGGGAAGATACATAGAAAGTCAAGGATACCGAGTACCCATCACAAACTCATCTCTTGCATTTACACTATTTGCCATTTGCCTCTCGTTTTCCTCTCCTCCACTTCTAAAAGGATTTTCAAACAGATTTGCTTTTTTATTCACCCTTTTCCGTTCGCCTTTTTGTTGCTATGTTGTAGGATCGAATGTAGGTCTAGAGGGGGGTGATTAGACTACTTGACCATATAAAAGTTTTGACTTTTTCCCTATTTTAGTTCTTGGAAAGTTTTAGCATTCATAGCATATCAAGTAACACCGTACACATGCATGTCTAAGAGTGTAGCAGCGGAAAGTAAAGACATTGCACATGTAAGTAAAGACAGGGTTAGGAAAGCAAACACAAGTGATGACATGATGATTTTTCCCGTGGTTCCGATAGGTGGTGCTATCTTACGTCCACATTCATGGAATCTTACACCCACGGGGGGTAACGGTCTCGAGAGTCCACGAAGGGCTCTACCCATGGAGGGTTCCACGAAGAAGCAACCTTGACTATTCCATGCGGCTTCCGTCCATGAAGGACTAGCCTCACTATGGGTAGATCTTCATGAAGTAGGCGATCTCCTTTCCCTGACAAACTTCTTGGTTCACTCCACAACACGAAGTAGGAGGCTCCCAAGCGACAGCTAACCAATCTAGGAGGCACCACCCTCCAAAAGGTAATAGGCTCAGTAATGACGATGAACTCCTTGCTCTTGTGCTTTAAGATGATAGACTCCTCAACACACAATCACTCTCTCACAGATTTGGCGTGGTGGAAGAGATGGGATTGATGGAAAGCAACTTGGGGAGGTTATAAATCAAGATCCATATGGTTGGAGTGGGAGATCTTGACCTCAACACAAGGGTAGGTGGTTCTCTCTCAGAAAACTGAGTAGGATAGGTATGGGATAGTTCTGAGTGCTTCTCTTTTGAGTGGGTGGTGGTGAAGGGGTATATATAGGCATCCCCAAAAATCCAACCGTTACACACAATAAGTCAGACTCGGTGACACCGATGTGTAAATCTCGGTGGTACCAAAGTGACCAAAAGTGGCAACTTTTGAATCTCGGAGGGACTAATATAGAATTCTCAGTTGCACCGACAAGGTGACCAACGATCAGATTTACCAATATCGGCGACACCGATTCACCATTCTCGGTTGGACCGAAAATGAGAACTTGCGTAACAGAATCTTGGCAACCCAACTCGGTGGCATCGAGTGCAGTGTCGGCTGCAACAAAGTGTTAGGGTTTGGCTGAGTCTGTCTAGGGTTTAGAATCGGTGGCACCGGGATAGGAATGTTGGTTGCACCGGTTTTGCATATTTGGCTTAGGACACACTTTGGTGGGAGAGTTTGTGGATGTTTTGGTGACTGTCACTTGTGCACGTTTGAGCACATTGTTCACCATCAAAACTTTGCCCCCTTTTAATAGTATTGGCTTTCCTATGTACTCAAAGTGATTTCTCACAAATGTAACATGTAGAGTCCGCTTGCTTGAAGCTTGGCCAACCTATTTCCTTGCATCTTGGGTAATTCCACAATCCTTTGGCCATCCCTATCGTTGAACTTGTCCTGAAATATACTTGGTGGAAACATTAGTTCAATGACTTGTATGTTGTTATTAATTACCAAAAACACCAAGTGAGCAAATGTGCTTTCAATCTCCCCCTTTTGGTAATTGATGACAACATATAGATCAAAGCTTCGACAAAGATATAATGATCGAATATAATCGTAGCTTTGAGAAGTATGTGATAAGCAAGAGCTCCAGCTAAATTTGTGCATTATTTTAATTTTGCGTTTGAATGCAAATGCACAATCGATTAGATACATGGGTTACTTCTTACATGTCACATAATACTTGGTGGTGTGCGAGAGTAATTGGAATGAATATAATAGAACAACACAATCAACCAAAGATTAATGATCATCACATAAGCATTAAGATGATAGGAAATAGTAACATCACACATCAAAGCATATGATCAAACATCATCAAGCGTGTATCACAAGCAAAACAAAAGAGTATCACGACAACCAAAAGCAACTGTTTGGTGAAAAAGCAACAAACACCAAACGATCTCTCACTCGAAGCCTAAAGATCTATATACACTTCTCCCCCTTTGGCAACAAGTTACCAAAAAGTTGAAAGGCATATAACTAATCGTTCTTGGGCTGATCTCCTCCAGTTGTCGGTGAAGGAGTCGAGACAACGGCGTCGGCAAAGATCTTTGCAGATGTCGTGGATGGAGATAGATTGGTCACTAGAGGAACTGGAGCTGATGGAGCAGGAGTTGAGCTGACAGTAGTAGGAGCTGATGAAGAGGGCCTCAAGTTTGGTGCATGCACTGTGGCTGATCTAGTTTGAGTGGTGAACTGGGTGCCTGCCCTGAGAGGTGATTCATCGTCATCATCATCATCATCATCATCTGAAGTAGAAGAGACCCGAGGGATGTGGACGGATTCAACTTCCTTCTGAAGCTCTATAACTGTCTTGGACAACTTGTCCACCTTATCAGCAACAACCTTGATTCTTGTCTTGAAGATCCTCACTAGACTATTCTGGTTGTCCAGAATCCCCTTAATATCCTTCTGCATGCCCTGGACGGCTGAGATCAGAAGATCCATTTGATCGTTCCTGGATCTGGGGGCTTGAGCACTAGCGGCTCGAACTGCTTCTGCCTCTGCCTGTGATGTAGTAGATGTGGGATGATCTGGATCCATCACCACAACATATCCTCAAATTCTGGTTGTAGGGGCAAATGTGGACGATCTATAGAAAAAATGTGCTTCTCCAACTGAGAGGTGATAAGCATCTGGATGTAGAGTGCATAACAGCAAGAGCGCTTTTGATCAGCAGCAACCCTCTTCATGGTCTCAACAATCAAATCCATGACTCGTATCCTGGTGTTCCTGTCAAGGTGGATCAACATGTTTATGGAGTAGCCTCGGATCATCTTGTTATCTCCTAACTTGGGCATCAAGGTGTGCTTCAGAATAGTGTTCATTGTACGCAGGCCTGTTTGCGGATAGTAGATGGATCCTAGCTTGTGTGATTGCACCTTGTCTACAGGGATAGGAGTACACATATCTTTCATGGCATTGTGACTTGGCTTGGGTTCTCAGTATACATCCAGATCACCTTCCCGAGCTTTTGGAACTTCTAGAAGAGCACCCCACTCCTCAATAGTGGATTCATATCTTGCACCTTCAGTCATCCATACAATTCTACCATCTCCGTAGAAATGTGTAGTGGAGCAGAATTGCATGATCATCTCACCGTTCCATGTAGAAAGCTCTCAGCCAATGAACTTATCCAGACCAATGCAATGGAAGTTATCTTTGACACTTGGGAAGTAGTCCACATTATCCTTAATGAACTTACAATCGACATATCTCATGTCGCTAACAGCTGGGCTCTTGTCAACCAACACTGCCTCATAAAAGTCATGTTGCTCTCTTGTGTAGAACATGTAGTCAACATCAGTTTTCCTCCTCTGAGCATAAGGATCTATGGCTCTTTAGGCTCCCAATCCTAAGTCTTTCCTCTTCTTCATGTCCTTGGCAACTAAGTAACTGGCATCATGCACTAGAAGATGTGGTTTGAGCTTCATCAAAATAGTCAAGTCATCATCATCTTCAGATCTGGAGGCAGTCCCCTTGTTCTTCTCAGAAGCTGGAATGTCTGTAGTAGTCCTCTTGGACTTTTGTGTGGCAGCTTTCTTGGAAGTTGGCTTGGTGCTCTTGGAAGTGTCAGTCTTTGGCATAGCATTAGCCATCAGCTTCTTGGCTTTCTTCTTGGGCGGGGCTTTCTCAACATGTTCTTCCTCCTCTTCCACAGCAGTAGGACCAGCAGCCTCCTCTGGATCTTCATACATAGAGGTAGGCTTGCCAATCACATGGACAATCCTTTTCCTAGACTTCTTCTCCCTGCCTTCTTAGGCATAGCCTTCCTTGGGGGGTCAACAGAAATTGTGGCTCTAGCACTCTCATGTGGCTTGATAGTGTCTGAGCTGGCATTGACCTTGCTGACAACTTTTCTCGATGAAGTAGCTTCTGTTGCTGACTTCTTGGCAGACTTTTCTTGCTTCTTGGCAAGAATCTCCTCAGGAATGAAATCTGAATGTTCTTCTTCAGAGTTGAGCTTCTTCCTGGTCCTGGTGGCAGCCTTGGGCAACCCATGAGAGTTGGGGGTGCCTGAATCTGAAAAAGAACTGGCCTCTGGGCTTGAGCCAGAACTCATGTCAACTCCCTGCTCTGCTAAATTCTAACTGTCCTCTGAGCCTGACATAGTGACCCTAGGAATAGACTATAGGAGAGCAGAAGCAGATGAGTCATCACAAAATGAGGCTGATTTTTGAAATCTGAAAAATGAATTTTCAAGACTTTTGCATTCTCTCAAATAAATATCGGTATAGCCGAAACAGATTTTTCGGTGGTGCCGAGACTGACTGACTCTCTAACCGAACCTTGGCACCCTTTCCGGTCGGACCAAAAAGAGGAACTCGGTTCCACCGAGTTAGTTCTCAGCCACACAGAAAATCGCATCGGTGACACCGATATGACTGTTTCTGTTCCACCGAGATTTGTCGGCCGGACGGCAAAATGTAACATCCCAAATTTTTGAATCTATAATAAATATTAAAATGAGTGTTTGTTTGTTTGAGTGATTGATTTGAGTGGAATTTGAAACTTTTGAAAACTTTTGAATGAGAGGGAATCAAATGACTTTCCCCTTTGTGTTTGATTTCAAATTAATCCTTTTCAAATCAGGGAGAGAAGATGACATGACTTCTTCAATATAAAAAGATTTGAGAAGTGAATTTCAAAATCTCTCACGTATTCCTTTTGGGATCCATTTCATATTTGGTTCCAATTTAAATTTTCAAAGTATTCAAACCCCTTGACAAAATTTCAGAAGAGTAACATGACACTCCAAACCAGGGGGTATTTTGTGAAGTTTTTGAATCATAAAACCAAGGGGGTTATTTGAAAATTTATTGCAAATGAATTAAAACCAATATAGGCATTTTATGAAAATAAATGTTTTTAAAGTAATTAATTTGGCCGTGGAAAACTGATCATTAAATGGCATATATTTCCCTGATCATTTTGGTATATAAAACTTTACTTTTTGGAAAGGTTTTGAATGCTTTAATGATATTTTAATGCCGTGTAAATTAATAAAAGGAAATGATTTAACGGGTTATTAAGCCCACCGGCCCACCGCCCATAACTCCTCCCCGAAACCTCTCCGGACCGGCCACCGACGCCGCTGACGCCGCCCTCTCTCTCTCTCTCTCTCTCTCTCTCTCTCTCTCTTTGACCGTGCGGTCCCATCGCCCGATCCCTCTAACCCCGCGGTCACCTCCCTCCTCTCGCTCCCCAAACCACACCGGTGACCCCCGAGCCAGAGATCCCTCCTCCTGCCATTCCCTGACGCCCCAAGACAGCCTATAAAACCCCGCCCCTCCCCTCGACCCGTTCCCCCATTTCCCCCTCTGCCCGACGCCTCTCCTCGCCGCTATCGCTTGCCGGAACCACCGGACGCCGCCATGCCATTGCCGCTCCCGTGCTCACCCTAGCCACTCCTCTCGTTACCCGAGCACGCCATCCTCTCCACCACCCTCGCCCGCACCTTCCCATTCCCTCGCTTGGACCCTAGACCCACCAGAGCACCCAGGGCGATGACCTTGCCGGATCGGGCCACCTCCCGAAGCTCTAAGAGCTCATGCGACTGAGCTCCGACGCCCCCTCGCCTCACCAACGCCACCAACGGACGACGGAGGTCCACTGCCGTCGACAGGACCTCTCAGACACCGTCCTGACCACCGGAGCCACCTCCAGGTGCACCGCCGAGCCCCTCCCTTGCCAGAATCCTCCATCGCCAGTGACCCACCCTCTGTGAGCTCCCTCTCCCTCTCTTAGCCGTTAGATCTCGATCCAAAGGCTAGGATTAGATCACTTAAACGCCGAAGCGTTTTTTGTTAAACATCGGTCGTCGGCCCGGAATGCTAGAATGCACACACCTCTAGACCAATCATGGAGCGCCACGTCACACAGAATCGTTTCTGATTTTGTTTTCTTCATATCTTTTATGTTTTTAATTGTTTTAATTTGATTCTGTTTGCATCTTGTCACGAATTTTATCTAGTTTCTGTAGATATCTAGTTTGACCAAATTTGAATGATTTGAATTGAATTCAAACAGATTTGATTCAAATCTTGTTTTCTGAATAACTTGAGTTTAAAAATTTATTTTTGAGTGATTCTTTTTGCCATTGTTTTGTATTAGTTAGGTTTATCATCCAACACTGTTTGAGAATTTTTACGATAATTTAAATTAGGGTTTTTAACTAAAACATAATCTGTTTAGTACCTAATAGGATTTAGTTAGTTTAATTTGTTTTTAGTTTATTTTGAAATCTGAATTAGTTTAACTTTTGTTTTAGTTTTCCTTAGTTCTGTTTCCCAATATTTGGTGACTTATTTTCTGTTAATAAAATTTTTTGTTTTATATTCTAATGATATAGGAAACTATATTCTTCTTCATTAGGAAATGTTTTATAAAAAATTTAGTTTTAGTTGTAATTCTTTTCACAAATAATTTCGAGGATTTAATTATGTTTTTCTAAATAAATTTTAGTATTCTTTTCTGTTAAGGATTCTTTTGTTACTAAAAATAGTTTTGTCTTGTTTTATATTAGTAGTAGTTTAGCCACCAAAATTTAGAGCCACTACCTTGTTTTATTTTTCTTTGTTGTATTGCTCTAGTATTGCTAGTTGATTTCTTATTTGAAAATATTTTGTTTTCTGTTATTTTAATAATTTAATTGTTTTGTTTTTTTTCTTGTTGTTAAGTTTATTAGGCTAAAACCTATGTTGTTTAGAGTGTTGTTTTTCGTAATTCTTAGTTGTTCTTCAAAAGTAATTCTTCTTGCTAGTAAAATATTTTAAAAAATACTTTTGTTATATTTTACTTCGTTTTTGTTTGTGACTTTTGAAGAAAGGATTTATTTGTAGAGAAAACCAACCTTAGTTGGGTTGATAAAACTTTGTTGTTTTGAGTTTTGTCTTAAGTATTTTCTTCATCAACCCTTCTGTGTTTGGTTTTGTATTACTTGTTGATTGTTAGTATTGATTGCTAGTATGATTGCTTATATGAATGCAATGTTTGATTGTATAGATTTTATCGGAGAGTGACGAATAGCTCTATCAAGTTATTTCTGAGAGCGATAATATTCTTCATCAACAGTACAGGCAAGTTCACTTTGACCATCTCTTTCATATCTATGTATTATTGCATGTAGTGACATCATTCAACAAATCCCTCCAGTAGTGTTATTGAAATTCTTGTAGTTCAGTAGAATGCATGAGGTAGGAACCCACCACTTGTTACTAGAGCCCCGGGAACGTTAGTTATTTTTATGCTATGCTAAAGTAGACGGGGTTTGGTATGAGTGTTCGTGAGTGGTGTGAGAAGGAGGACTCTACGTCAATACGACAACTTCATGAAGGCATCTTCAAGTCCTCCATCTTCAAGAACTCAAGACTTCGAGACTCGAGAAACAAGTTTTTCAATACACACTAGTGGGTGAAGGATGGTTGATTGGGCATCCCTGGAGTAACTTGTGGATGGTCGGGGTGCATGGAGAAGCGCCATGACATCTTGCGGAAAGCTTCACCCAGACTCAAAGAGACGGATGAATACTTCATGCCCGGAAGCTTACCTGTGTAGCCACAAGTCATTATGGGCTCTGGCTTGGTTGATCTTTGTTGTGACTCTGGCTGGGCAGTGCTACGAGATGTAGTCGACGATAGGAATGGATGGGCACTGACAGTAGTCAGGGAAACACTCTGAAAGACCATGTTTTGTTCATTCTGTTCTCAAACACCATGCAGTGCGAGGACTTACAAGGAGGGAACGAATCTTGTGGGTAAAGTACACAACACTCTGCGGATCTCTATTGCGCCTCTGGACTTGGATCTATCTCTGAACTCTCAACATTGGATTGATAATTAATTGTCGGCAACTTACGATACTTGTGGGCATTTAGACATCGGTTGGCGGAACCATGTCATGTTAGGTAACTCTATAGTGAAAACTCCTAATATTCCTTTGTTGTAGGAAAAGAAATAAAATCAGCATTTATGAAAAAACTCAGACACAGAGCCACAAAGCCTTATTGCATATAGCATAGTATTTTATCTTCTGTTTCTGCTATGGTGATCTTGCCGGTACATTCAATGTACTGACCTACACGACTGCAACGTCTTATGTTGTAGATAAGCTCTACGACGGGTAAGAGTACGATTTAGGGTTACGGTCTACACTCAACCTGTCGTTGGTGTTTATTGGGACTCCACTCCCGTTGACTGTTTCCGCTGAGATTTTAAGGTATATATCAACTTTACGTTAATTACATGTGATTGCACTTTGATATATACATTAATGTATTGTGTGTGCCAGCATACTGATCCAGGGATGGCACAGAACACACAGAGGCTTGACTCGTTTTGAGTCGGGTCGCTACACAAAAACCCTAGAAAATTCGTTATTCGCTAGACTTTGGAGATTTTAGTGGATAGGAATACGTGCAAATGATGTATCAATGATAAACATGAATCTCGTACGCAAGAATCGGACGAGGAGTGCAATAGAGATCGAATCCATACCCTAGCTTGGTGCGGATCCTCTACGGCGGGGACAAGGGAGACGATTTCGTCAACGACGGCGATTCCCAGCGGCAGAGGAGCGCAGGGAGACAAGGGCGACGACCAAGGGTCTCGTGGGCAGCAGCTTAGGGTTCTGAGGCGCGACGAATGAGATTGAATTTCAAAGCGTTGGGGTCCAGAGCTTATATACCCACCACTGTCGGTGACACCGAATCGGTGACACCGATTCTAACTTTTCGGTGTCACCGAGTTCCTCAACTGTCAATTGACAGGGAAACTCGGTGTAACCAAGAAAATGGAATCGGTGGTACCGAGACTAAAAACCAGATCAACCCTAGGTATTAGGTGAGACCGAGATTTTGTGGTTGGTTCCACCGAGATACAGTTGGGAGGTTTTAATGGTCAGTTCTTGTCGATACGAAACTCCGAGTGCTCCACGCATAGAGGGATCAAAAAGCACTTGTTCAAATTTTTTGATGCAGCATGAATAGAGTATGACGTGAGAAAGTATAGATAGCTAAATAAGTGTTCCTATGCATTCTTGTATATCCAATTGGCAAAAGGTAAATTAAAAAGCCAAATAGAAACAATTTGATATCCTCGAATGAGTAAATAAATGCAGACCAACATGCTCACACAATAAGATGTGAAATGAAATCATGGCAAACCTGCACAAACACTCTATCATCTAACAAGCACTTGGGCGATGACGAAGTCATCTATATATGAGTATTTGACTTAGGAGCCAAGTAAGAGTACTTGATCATAGGTCATACTCATCGTTTAAGCACAAGTGGGGTTACCACTTTTACATAAAGCATTTAATGTTGTCACGTACTAAGAGAGGCTTTGACTCAAGTCTTAGAGTAAATCTCCCCCTTGATGTGACATCCCCCCATAAGAGGGATAAACTAACCTTGGGTTTTTTTGATGAAGACTTCATGTTTGTGAGGTAGTGGTGGATGCTCAAGTTCGATGAATATCACCAATAATTGGAAGCATCCTCGTCGTTTCCTTACTCTTCTCACCTACATGGGTTAGTCCCAACACACAAGAGACAAATAAAAGGATATCTATGGACATGGAGTGCAAGGCATGTGTAATGATGTCCAATGATTTGTTGATTACCTTGTACCTTGCTTACCTTTGAAGGAATGCTTGACTCCTTGATCTATTGCATAGGGTAGATGTTGATTGCAAATAGATCTTGCCAATAATGAATATGAGTGAATTTCGTTGGTGGAGTCACCCCTCAAGAACTCTCTAGTTCTTCTTCTTGGGAATCCACATCAGGTTGATGGGGATCATTGGTGTTGAAGTAGCACTTGTAGAAGTTGAGCTTGTAGTAGCCTTGGGAACCCACTTCACCAATGCTTGGGGTTCACCTTCATAAGAGTCAAAGTCCTCTTGGAATTTGTTCTTGCCCTTGATCTTGGTGTCTTGTGGTGGAAGGTCATCTTGAGTGTTTGTCCCCTTGGGAAGAGTATTTTCATACTTCTCCTTTTGAAGAACAAACTTGGGATTAGGATATTGACCTTCTTCCCATTCAATTCCATTAGTGTTGAAGTAGCCAACATTGCAATTCTTTCGGTATTCTCCATGCTTGCGTACAATATCATCAAATTGTTTGTACCCTTCAAGACTCTTGTAGATACCTTTCTCTATAATTCCTTTAAATAAGACATTTTCTTGCTCAAGTGTAACTTGGCTAAGAGAATCATCATTAGTGGAATCAATATAACTACTAGGAGCAACATCATTGGGTTTAGCATTTTTATTGTTGCTACTAGATAAAGAAACTTTCTTTCCTTTGTTACTAGTTTGCTTAGATTTGACTTGTGGCATGAATGTAGACAAGAGTAGTTGTTTGGCAATATAAGATGAAGTCTTCTTTCGAAGGTCGTCATTGATAGCTTTAAGAAACTCATGTTCTTGCTCCAAATTGAGCTTCTCAAAGTGTAGTTTATCATGAGTTCTTACAAGCTCTCTATGATCTTCAAGAGTAGATTCAAGAGCTAACTTAAGAGTGTTGAGTTCTTTAGTTAGTTCTTCTATTTTGATCTTATCATCGTCAATTGACTTATCTTGACTAGCATGAGAAATATCAAGTTCATTATAATTAACATCACTAGTTTTATCACATAGCAAGTCATCATCCTAAAGCAAATCATCCCCATCACTATCGAGATCAAGATATTCGGGGTGAGATACCTTGGGGACTTTAGCCATGAAGCAACTTCCACCTCCTTCATTTGGAGAATCAAATAGATCATAGGAGTTGTTTGTAACTAGTGCAATTCCGGCAACACCATCATATTGACTATAATCGGAGTTGGAGTGATAGCTTCTATCGGAGTGGTTGTCGGAGTCAGAGCCGGAAACCCATTCACCAACATGAGCTTGATGCTTTTTTCTTGAGTAGCTCTTGGTGTGCTTGTCCTTCTTCTCTGAGTCCCTATTTCTCCTTGAGGGTCTTTGTTCATAACGATCATCTCTACTCCTTCTCTCTCGTCGAGGTGATCCGTCTCTTGAGCTTCGTCTTCTTGGTGACTCTTCTCTTCGTTTGTAGGTGGGGTTTTCATTATATTTCTTGAGTTTATCCCTCTACATCATCTCATCTTACCTAATGTGTTACTATGTTCTTCATGAACTTAATACTCTAGATGCAGGCAGGTGTCGGTCGATGTGTGGAGTAATAGTAGTAGATGCAGAATCGTTTTGGTCTACTTGTCATGGACCTGATGCCTATATGCATAATCATTGCCTTCGATATCTTCATAACTATTCTCTTTTCTATCAATTGCTCGACAGTAATTTGTTCACCCACCGTAATACTTGCCATCATGAGAGAAGCCATCTAGTGAAACCTATGGCCCCCGGGTGTATTTTCCACATTATATTTTCAGATCTAAAACCAAAAACACCAAAAATACTTGATGCATTGTTTTTACTTTTAGTTTTACTTTCCGTTCAAGCATCCTATTATATCTATCTCTACTAGATCTCATCCTTGCAAATAATCGTGAAGGAATTGACAACCCCTTTATAGCGTTGGGTGCAAGATTTTGATTCTTGTGCACGTATATATATATCGGTGGCTCACTTGTATCTCCTACTGGATTGATACCTTGGTTCTCAAAAACAGAGGGAAATACTTACCTGCTTTGTTGCATCAAACCGTTCCTCTTCACGGGAAACCAACGCATGCTCGAGAAGTAGAAAAGCGATACAGGATCAGGTAGGAATATCAATTAAGGATTTAAGCAAGGCATGGAATACAACGAAGACATTCAGGCAGGTATAGCATAATCATCATGCACACTAAGATGTATCAAAGATAAACTCAAGTTGTCTGAAGATAAATGATAGGTTAAGGAATGTCTTCGATGAATGTGTTCGAGAAAGGATGACCAAGCAATGGCTTCACAATCCAATATACAAAGCATGAGAGTGGCGGATAGAACCAGTTGCTCGACGAAGACATAAAATTTGTTGGACCAGTTCCAGTTGTTGTGTCAATTGTACGTCTGGTTTGGGAGGCTGAGATTGAACTCAGAAGACCTCGTCTTCACCTTGTTCCCCTTGAGCCGAATTCACTTAGACACTGCCCAATCACTCAAGTAAGTCTTCAGGGGATAATTCCAAACCGCGTACAAACTTGGTCACGCGGTAGTCCACAATGACTCTTGGATGCTCTAGACCTAGACGCCTAATCGTCTGGAAGATCACAGTATTCAAGTGTAATAAGTCTTTAGTTCACTCAAAACAGAATGACTTTGGTGATTCTTACATACACTAGCTCTAGGTGTTTGGGTTTATCCTTGCTGGATAGTTCTCTCTCAATGTCTTCGAGGTGGGTTGCTCCAAAACGACAATAGTCGTATCTCTCTCTAAGTAGACACCTTCTTATTGTGGAGGGGTGGGATATATATAGCCAGAAGCCAACCCGACCTGATATGACCGAATTGACCCTAGGTCAATGGCCAACCGACACGTGTGCTAACGGTCGGATTTCAAACACACGAGGCAACATTAATTTGGCTACAAGTAATGCTAACTCAACCAGCTCTAGAAGAGATTTCCTCTCATTGTCTCCACTTGAAGACATAGGTATGGGTTGAGCATCACGTCAGCGACTGACTTCGATCACACCGACCCCACTTAACAGAACAGCGATTCCTATGACACAAGAAAGAAGCACAAAACTACCAAAACACTTCGTCTTTGCATTTCATTATCTTCAAGTGATTAACTTAGCGTACCACCAATGGCTTTGGCCATCATCAATGTCTTCAGACTCAAAATATTCTAATGAATTAGGAAAATCTGGGCAATTTATATATCAATCTTGTGTAAAAATTTCATGTCAAATCGACGCCCTGAAAAAATTAGAAAATTCTTGGACTCAGCGCAAAAGTTTCTATTTTTCAGCAATATCAAATCAACAACCACCATAGATCACCACAAAGGTTTTACTTGGCTCAAACACTAATTAAAATACCAAAACACAATTACTACAGAAGTAGTAATGTGGGGAACACTCAAAAAATAGAAGCAAAAATAGAACACAAAAATAAAATTGGGTTGCCTCCCAACAAATGCTATTGTTTAACGCCCCTAGCTAGGGAAAACGTAATAGATCTAGGTATTGTCATAATAATAGGGGAGGTCATTTATGCTCATCTCATACTCCCTTCTTTCAGCAGCTAATTTCCTTTCTGGCACGCAAAAAATCAAAAGGGCTAAATTTAATAGGATAGGGATCCTCAAGATCAAGTACGGGGGGAATAGGTTCCTTCTTTGGCCGCTTATAGTGTATAATCAATTCATCATTATAAGATTTACTTTGGGTAAAGTCCATGAGCCTTTTTCTAAGGATGAACTCTAATCCATTATTTTTTTATAGCAAAACTATCATTGAGTTCAGAAATCTTATCAACCAAAACCTCGGTAGGGACCTTTTTTCTCAAATTCTCATTATAAGCAACTTTATCCAATGACCGTAGTATCATTATTTCTTCTTGATTAAAAAGGATTCCCTCAATAGGGGGACATCCACCATTGATTTTCTAATGAGCAAAAATTTCACTTGCCTCTTTCATGATAAATCTAAACTCGTGGGCTAGGAATATAGTGGCGGCATGCTTAACGGAAGAATGCTGAATATTAGAGAACTCAAGAAAAAACATTTGTATGCAAGGGTGCATATGCAAGAATTGCTTCTCAAGTTCACTTATTAACAAAGCTGTAGCATCCGCAAAACTATTAGTTTTATTGAGAATGGAACCTCCTAATGTAGGAAGCGCTCCCGCAGAAGTGAAGAAATCTTGAATAACACCTTTTCCAATGATATTACCACTACCTATCCAGAACTTTTTTGTATGAATGATAGTAGGTTATTCTTGAGGATTGCCATTAGCAAGGTCATGAAAATTCTTCTCAAGATTATTACTATCTCTCTCATTGTAGTCTCTCTAGATTCCGACATGGTGGCGAAGAGAGCAATCAAGCACACAGTCAAAAGAAAGGAAAACGAAAGAAGGGCGCATAAAAAGGCAAATCTTTTTGGTATTTACGAAAAATCATTTTAGAAGGGGGAGAAGAAAACGAGAGGCAAATGGAAAATAAAGTAAATGCAAGAGATGAGTTTGTGATGGGTACTTGGTAGGCTTGATGTGTATCCTCCCCGGCAACAGCACTAGAAATTGGCAAGTGGATGGGAGAATTATAGTCTTGACTTGCTGTGTATCCTCCCCGGCAACGACTCCAAAAATCCTTCTTGCTACCACTTGAGCATGCGTTGGTTTTCGCTTGAAGAGGAAAGGGTGATGCAGCAAAGTAGGTAAGTATTTCCCTCGGTTGTTGAGAACGAAGGTATCAATCCAGTAGGAGGAACAAGCAAGTCAACAATGGATGCACCTACACAAATAATCAAACTCTTGCACCCAACGCTATAAAGGGGTTGTCAATCCCTTCACGGTTATTTGCAAGGATTAGATCCAAGAGAGATAAATGTAACGAGTGTGGAAAGTAAAAGGTAAATAAATTGCAGTAAGTATAGATCTGAAAATATATGATGTAAAATAGACCCGGGGGCATAGCTTTCACTAGAGGCTTCTCTCTTGAAGGCAAATATCATGGTGGGTAAACAAATTACTATCAAGTAATTGATAGAAAAGCGAATAATCTTGTAGTTACCCAAGGCAATGATCTAGGCATCACGTCCGTATCAAGTAGACCAGAACGATTCTGCATCTACTACTATTACTCCACACATCGACCGACTCCTGCCTGCATCTAGAGTATTAAGTTCATGAAGAACAGAGAAACGCATTAGGAAAGATGACATGATGTAGAGAGATACATTCAAGAAATATGTTGAAAACCCCATCTTGTTACCCTTGATGGCAACAATATAATATGTGCCTCGCTACCCCTACTTTGTCACTAGGTGAGGACACCGCAATATTGAACCCAAAACTAAGCACTTCCCCCATTGTAAGAATTGCCAATCTAGTTGGCCAAACCAAACCAATAACTCTAAGAGACTTGCAAGGATATGAAATCATGCATATAAAAAATCACAAGAGATTAAAATAAGATTCATGGGTAATCTCAACATAAACTCACAATTCATTGGATCTTGACAAACACACCACAAAAGAGGATTACATCAGGTAGATCTCCATGAAGATAATGAAGAACATGGTACTAAAGATCAAAGAGAGAGAAGAATCCATCTAGCTACTAGCTATGGACCCATAGGTCTGTGGTGGACTACTCACATCATCAGAGGGGCAATGGAGTTGATGTATATGCCCTCCGTGATCGAAACCCCCTTCGTAGATTACTGGAAAAGGCTCCAAGGTTGGAGCTCTCGGGAATGGAGGCTTTCGGCGATGGAAAAGTATTTTTTTGGCTCTTTCTGATGTTGGGGGAGTATTTGGGTATTTATAGGCCAAGAATTAGGGTTAGGAGACTTACCAGGAGGTGACAAGCCTGCTAGGCGCGGCCAGGGGGGCTGCGCCTAGCAGGCTTGTGGCGCCCTGGCACCTCCACATGCACTCCAAGCTTGGATGACTTGTTTCCTTCTAGAAAAATTACCTCCGCAGGTTTTATTCCGTTTGGACTCCGTTTAATATTCCTTATCTGCAAAACTCAAAAACAAGGAAAAACAGAAACTGGGACTTGGCTCTAGATTAATATGTTAGTCCCAAAAATAATATAAAATAGGATATTAATGCATATAAAACATCCAAAACAGATAATATAATAACATGCCATCATCAAAAATTATAGATACGTTGGAGACGTATCAACATACTAAGGAGAAATTCCTCAAAACAGTTTCGGAAACAGAGTTCCGAGCAAAGAGATCAAAAATCTCAGATTGGGGAGAAAGAACACGAGAGAGAGTGTGTGTGTGTGTATGAATTTTTTGCTAGAGGTAAGAGATGACATGTGTTGAATGAATAAGGCAGGGGGCCTTGTTCCCCCCCCACAAGCTATCAGGGAGTGCCCAAGAGGGTGGGTGCACCATGTTGGCTTGTGGATCGCAGGTGCATCTTCCTCATGTGTTCTCGGCACCAATTTTTTAAAATATTCCAGAAAAAATCATGTTAATTTTTTTGGCCTTCTGAGACTTTTTATTTTGGTCATTTTTATTCCACGGGAAACTCCAAAAACAGGAAAATCATGGTGTTTTATTTTATTTTACTAAGAATAACAGAAGATAAACTAATGCTATAGAAAGTTGTGCTTACAAAATTCGTCAACCACATGTCTTTCAAAAAGGATACATTAATAAGGTTGATCAAGTCTTATTAATATCTATTTTTGATTGACATGAAACCAAAGAATTTTCATAAAACACTAACTTACCTCAATGGGGAATTGCATGTCCCAACAATAAGAATATGAGATTTCTTATTTGTAGTAGGAAGAGGAAATTTGAACCATCCAAGAATGATTGTGGCACTTGGCTCAATGACATTAATGTTATTAACCAAAGCTTGTTTCTTCAGAAAACGCACAATATGTTGTTTGTCATTGACGTGAAAAGTAACCCTGCTCTTGTGGCAATCAATAACAACCTTTGAAGTATATAAAAAGGGTCTACCAAGGATAATCGACATGTTGTCGTCCTCGAGCATCTCAAGAATAACAAAGACTGTCAAGATAGTAACATCTACAACCATAATAGGAACATCCTCACAAATTCCAATAGGGAAAGAAGTGGATTTATCATCCATTTGCAAAGATATCTCAGTACGTGTAAGCTTGTTCAAATCAAGTCTTTTATAAGAGAGAAAGGCATAACACTAACACCAGCTCTTAGATCACATGAAGTAGTTTTAACATAACTTCGTTTAAGGGAGCAAGGTATTGTGGGTATACCCAAATCTCCCAACTTCTTAAGCACTCTACCATCAAAATAATAATTAGAAAGGATAGTAGCAATTTCAGTTTCGGCTATTTTTCTTTTGTTGGTAATAATGTCCTTCATATACTTAGCATACAAAGGCATCTTCAAAATATCATTCAAGCGAGTGCACAAAAAACAAGTCTAATCATTTCAGCAAAATGTTCAAACTCCTCCTCGTCCTTACTCTTGGACGGCTTATCAGGGAACGGCATGGGTTTTTGAACCCATGGCTTCCATCAACAAAGTCTTTCTTCTCGTATCGTTTATCTTTAGGATGTGAGTTATCAAGATCTTCAACAGGTTCTATTTCTACATCATTATCAGGTTATTTATTACTATCTGATTGAGCATCTCCGTGAACATCATCATTATCATTATTATTCTCATTTTCACTAGGTGAATGTTTACTACGAGATTTTGTCTTAGGATCAGAAACAGAAACATCATTATGATTCATAGCAGGTTTTTGTATAACATGTTCATTACAAGCATGCAAATCCTATCATTTTTCTTTTTCTTTTTAGATGGACTAGGTGCATCATCATTAATTCTCTGAGAATCTTGTTCGATTCTTTTAGGATAACTTCAGGAAAAATAGGTTCCTGAGTCATTCTACCTCCTCTAGTCATTACTCTAACAGTATGGTCATTCATATTCTCATTTATTTCAGCAAGCAAATCATTTTGTGACTTAACTTGGTCTAGTTGAGTATGAACCATAGAAGCATGTTTACCTAGAAATTTAACATCATTAGCAATTCTAAACATCAAGTCACTCAAGCAATCTATCATCATAGCATTACGTCTTAATTGATCTTTGACATAATTATCAAAGTGATCTTGCTTAACAATGGAATTCTCAAATTCATCCATGCACGGACTAGGAGTTTTAGTATACGGTATATCACTTGCAACAAATCTAGGGAGAGAATTTACCTCTACTACCTGTGTAGGGGGATTGATCCATGCATTTCTTCTATAGGTGGTAGATTCATAACATCTTCAGATTTAATACCTTTTTCTTTCATAGATCTCTTAGCTTCTTGCATATCTTCTCGACTGAGGAATATAATATCTAACTTCTTTTGAATAGGTTACAGCGGTGGTTCATGAAGTGTCCAACTATCGGAATTTTGCAATACATTATTCAATAATTCTTTAGCTTTCCCAACAGTTCATTCCCTAAAAACATAACCAGCACAGCTATCTAGGTAGTCCCTTGAAGCATCTGTTAGTCCATTAGAAATATATTAAGTATTTCATTTTTTCCAAGAGGATGATTAGGAAAAACTCTGAGTAGCTGTAGAAGCCACCCCAAGATCGAGGGAAATTCTCTTCTTCAATTTGCATAGAGTTAAATATTTTTTGTAAAGTAGCTTGTTTCTTATGAGTGGGAAAATATTTTCCACAAAAGTAATATACCATATCCTGGGGGCGACGCACAAAACCAGGAGCAAGAATGAGGAACCACTCCTTAGCATCGCCTTTTAGTGAAAAGGGAAAAAGATTAAGGATTAGTACGCATCTTTAAGTCATGAGTAAATAAAGTGGCAATATCATTCAATTTGGTGAGGAGTCCCACAATAGTTTTAGTTTCATGATCACAAGAGAATTCATAATCCTTATTAGTAACGCATATAGGAGAAGTAGCAAATTTAGGATCATGTTTCATTTTCTCCATCATAGATTTTTCTTTCAGTTTGCATAGTAGTTTCTTCAAATCATCTCTCTCATTACAAGACAGAAAGTCTCTGGATATCTCCCCATCCATAAAATAACCCTCAGGTACATCAAGCAATTCATATCTATTAGGAGAGTAGGTATAATAGGTGATTCAAAACCTTCATCAGTTCCTACATTTTCAAGTTCTCTAGCATTAGCAATATGAGCATCAAGTAATTCATTGAGTGGCACAATTTTAGTTACATCAAGTACAGTAGTAGTATAATCATTAATTTCAAAAGTAGAATCATCAAGTACATGTGACATATCAGAACAAGCAAGTGGTGGTGTCATAAGTTGATTCAAAACAGCTGGTGAATCAAAAGCAGAGCTAGATGACAGTTCCTTACCTCCCCTCGTCTTAGAGGGTATGATCTTGGTTTTAGTGTCTTTCAGATTCCTCATAGTGTCAATTGGATATCCTCAAGTGAAAACAATAAATAGAGCTATGTCCGCGGAAACGGTGAGAGAAAAATGTCTTCGTAAACCACAGGTATAGGGGATCGCAATAGTGTCCGCGGGTTGTATTACACCTGATTTATTGATTCAACACAACAGGATCCAACGAATATTTATCGATCTTAGCAGTTGAGTTATCAATTCAACCACACATGCTTTATCTCTTTGCAGTAAAGATTTTAGTAGCACGACAAAGTAGTAGTAGTAGTAGTAGTAGTAGTAGTAGTAGTAGTAGTAGTAGTAACAGTAATAGCAGCAGTTTTCTAGTGATTGTAACTGTAGCAGCAGCAATAGTAACTTAGCAAGATTCACTATATTGAAAGCGTAAGCACATGGACCGGTGATGGATAATTATTTATATAAAATCAATCATGTAACAGTTACACACTAGAGAGACACAGAACTAGCTCCAATTCATTAATATAACGTAGGCATGTATTCCGTATATAGTCATACGTGTATGTGATAAAACTTGTATGACATCTTTTGTCCTAACCATCCATGGCAGCGGGGTCCTAATAGAAACTAAGGGATATTAAGGCCTCCTTTTAATATAGAACCGGAACAAAGCATTAACACATGGCAAATACGTGAACTCCTCAAACTACTACAATCACCGAAAAGACTCCCAATTATTGTCACCTTGGGGTATGCAAATCATGACATGTAATAGGTGCATAAAACTTGCAAGATAGGATCTAAAAAACTCTCATATTCATGAAAACATAATAGGTTCAGATATGAAATCATGGCACTCGGGCCCTAGTGACAAGCATTAAGCATAGCAAAGTCATCGCAACATCAATCTCAGAACATAGTGGATACTAGGGATCAAGCCCTATCAAAATAACTCGATTACATGATCAATCTCATCCAATCCCATCACTGTCCAGCAATGCCTACAAAGGAATTACCCATTACCAGCGGTGAGCATCATGGCAGCGTTGATCAAGAAGGGTTGGTGATGATGACGGCAATGAATCCCGCTCTCTGGAGCCCCAAACGGACTCCAGATCAGCACTCCCGGGGAAGAACGGGAGATGGTGGCGGCTTCGTCTCGTCAAACGCGATGAAAACTTCTCTCTGATTTTTTTCTCTCCGTAATTGTGAATTTGTAGGACTGGAATTAGGTTCAGGGGGATCCACGTGGGCCCCACAAGCTAACAAGGATTTCCCAGGGGGTGGGTGACGGTGTCAAAACTGGCGGATCTTGGGTAGGGCGTCCCGAACTGTGAGACTAGAATCAACGATAATAGGAGACGAAGGGGACACGAGTTTACCCAGGTTCGGGCCCTCCTATGGAGGTAATACCCTACGTCCTGCTTGGTTATATTGATGGTATGAGGGGTTACAGAGTTGATATACCTCGAGATCGTATAGCTAACCCTAGATGAGTCGTTCTGTGTCTACGCCCTAAAACCCTCCAACTTATATAGATGTCAAGGATGCCTAGGGTTTACACATGGTCAGTTACATGCCAAAGAGATAAACATGCCTATTTACTACATCAAATGTGGAGCGCAAGCCGTGCTCCTTGAAGCTTCCATCCTGGAGACTAGGCCTTCAAATATTCCGATGTTCGCTAAGTAGCCCTCATAGTCCGGCCCACAACAATAGGTCGACTATCCGAGGACCCCCTAATCCAGGTCTCCCTGAGTAGCCCACGAACTTGCCTCCAACGCCGAGGGTCTTCAGCTCCAACTCCTTCGCGAACAGAATCTTTGGCTTGCGAGGTGAGTTCCTTCCTGCTGAACCATAATCCGGCCTCCGATGACAAGTAGTCTCCCGCATAGTGGCGCATCCAAATACTGTAAATTGATTGGCTTTGAAGGACAAACATCAGTGGATAAGCAACGGCCCTCCGATGATCTTTCTGAGGAAATGCTATAGCCCACCACGACCGCTAGGCCAGTCACATAGACTCGATTCGCGGTTTGAGGCCGTTTCAATCATCACGATCTATCAATATACCGATCATGTCCCGTTTTATATGGGATATACTCAATCACACGCACGCAATGGCTCACGCGTCTTGGGAAGTGGAGGGATTCACGGCGCGGCGAGGGGAGTCCACATCGATACGCCTCACAAAAGAGAAGGAAAACCCCAAAGGCTTTTTTACCCTCTCCATTCGACTTCTCCGCCTCCCATTCCCTTGCGCCTCGGGAGCACAGATCTAGGTCTCTCCTCCCCCTCCTTCGAGCTCAGCAATGGTGGGTTCCAACAGCCAATGGGAAGCCTCCACGGTCACCAACCAGGACATAATCGACTTCAAGAAGGCTGGCTACCTCCCCACCCCCAAGCTAGGCGAGAGGGTGGTGTTCATCCCCCACTTTATCAGGGGGTTGAGCTTCCCACTCCAACCCTTCATCAGGTGGCTGATGTTCTTCTACGGTCTCGACTTCCACGACCTCCCGCCGAACTCCATCATGCACATCTCGGTGTTCATCCTCGTCTGTGAGGCCTTCCTGCTCATCGAGCCACACTTCAGGCTCTAGCTATAGGTTTTCAATATCAAGCCCAAGTGCGTCCATGGCAAGCACGCGAATTGTAGCGGGGCCGTCGTAAGCAAGCTCACCCGCGTCGGCTGGCCGTTGGCCACCCTCATCAATACCATCAAGGGGTGGCAAAAGGAGTGGCTCTACGTCACCGAACCACAAGAAGAGGGACAGCTCCCCACCACCGCATTCAGATCCGGTCCCCCCACCAAACTAGCTTCATGGCTCTAAAAGGGCCTTGTCTAGGTACCGGCCAAGGAGGTGACCGATTTGTAGAAGCACATCCGCTCCTTGGTCAAGGAGGGCACCAAGTTGACCGATGTGGTCCAGGTGATGGTCCGAAGACGCGTCCTCCCCTGCCAGCGCCGGGACACCCTCATGTGGGCTCGAGAACTCGAAGGCGAGCCCATAGCCCGTAACCTCTTTCGCACTACGCAGGAGAAGTTGTGGAAGGCGCTCTTCAAATCAATGAAGAGATGGCCATCCGAGGAGGAGCACAAGGGTCTGCACGCACCAAGCCCGATTCCGAGGTATGATACACCCCAGCTTGGTCGGCTTCATTACATAGAAAATTCCTATAACCCCTTATCCAATCTGTTCGAGCAGAGATGGCTGAAGAAAGCCGTCAACATCAACAGTCCGGTGCCTCAGCCCAAAGACAAGAGGACCGGGCTGTTAGCCAAGATGCTCGTGGTAAAGCCTTACGAGGCTCCCATGAAGAAGATAAGAAGAAGAAACCAGGATAGGCTGGCCTCTACATCAAGGACTAGCCTGATGCCGCATCAGAGGATACACCCGCCTCCTCAAATAAGGAGGAGGCTCAGGACGAGGAAGAAGAAGAGGAGGAGGAGGAGGCCGAGGTCGAGGGCAAGGCGGGAGGTAATTCCCCTCGCACCAGGAAAAGGGTGGCATCTTCGGACGCCCCGGAGTAGGTTGCGTCTCCGACCCCGAAGAGGGCGTGGCAGACGTGCGTGGTTTTGTCCGACGATAGCTCGGACTCGAGCTCCATGTCCGAAGACCCCGAGGTGGTTTTGCGAAGGAGCCTATGGTTCAAGCCCCCCCCCCCTCCAGGTTAGGACCAGAAAACCATCATGTTTATCGCGAGTAGGTTTAGAGTTTACTAACATGCATGTTATTGGCCTTGCAGCCCCCCGTGCGTTATCCCCACCGAGGTGATACCGGACGGGGAGACCCCGCCCACCAAACTGGCAGAGAGCGAGGACGCCTCGCACCCCACCACTCCAGGCGCCACGAAGGACGCCGCGGAGGTGTCGTCCCAGCCTGCTCTAATGGAGGCGGACACAGGGGGCAAGGGGGATCGTATCATGGCGGAGGCTAACGCTTTGTCCACTAAAGACCGGGGGGCACCACCTCGCCCGGACACTGAGGAGGTTGGACAAGCGGACGCTTAGTCCCCTCCAAGAACATCTCCGGAGCGCACTTCTACTTCTCGAGCATGCGTTGGTTTCCCGTGAAGAGGAACGTTTTGATGTAGCAAAGTAGATAAGTATTTCCCTTAGTTTTAGAGACCCAAGGTATCAATCTAGTAGGAGATAGAAGTGAATCACCAATAGATGTACCTTCACAAAGAATCAAACTCTTGCACCCAACGCTATAAAGGGGTTGTTAATCCCTTCGCGGCTACTCGCAAGGATGAGATCTAATGGAGATAGATATAATAGGATGCTTGAACGGAAAGTAAAACTAGAAGTAAAAATAAGGCAACAAGTATTATTTGTATTTTTGGTTTAAGATCTGAAAATGTAATATGGAATATAGACCCGGGGGCCATAGGTTTCACCAGATGGCTTCTCTCATGATGGCAAGTATTATAGCGGATGAACAAATTACTGTCGAGCAATTGATAGAAAAGCAGTTATGAAGATATCCAAGGCAATGATTATGCATATAGGCATCATGTCCGTGACAAGTAGACCGAAACGATTCTGCATCTACTACTATTACTCAACACATCGACCGACTCCAGCCTACATCTAGAGTATTAAGTTCATGAAGAACAAAGTAACACATTAAGTAAGATGACATGATGTAGAGGGATAAACTCAAGCAATATGATGAAAACCCCATCTTTTTACCCTTGATGGCAACAATACAATACGTGCCTCGCTACGCCTACTTTGTCACTGGTTGAGGACACCGCAAGATTGAACCCAAAACTAAGCACTTTTCCCATTGCAAGAATTACCAATCTAGTTGGCCAAACCAAACCAATAACTCGAAGAGACTTGCAAAGATATGAAATCATGCATATAAGAATTCAGTAAAGACTCAAATAATATTCATGGATAATCTGAACATAAACCCACAATTCATCGGATCTTGACAAACACACCGCAAAAGAGTATTACATAGGATAGATCTCCATGAAGATCATGAAGAACATGGTATTCAGAAGCAAAGAGAGAGAAGAAGCCATCTAGCTACTAGCTATGGACCCGTAGGTCTATGGTGAACTACTCACGCATCATCGGAGGGGCAATGGATTTCATGTAGATACCCTCCGTGATCGAATCCCCTCCGGCAGATTACCGAAAAAGGCTCCAATATTGGATCTCTCGGGAACAGAGGCTTCTGGCGGCGGAGAAGTGTTTTCGTGGCTCGTTTTGATAATGATGGAATATTTGGGAATTTATAGGCCAAAGATTAGGGTTAGGGGAGCAAACATGGGCCCAGAGGCCTGCCTGGCGCGGCCACCCCCCTGGTCGCAGCCCTAGGGCTTTTGGCCCCATTGAGGCTCCTCTTCCTTGGTTCTCAAGTCTCGTAGTTTCCTTTTGTTCCAGAAAAAATCATTCCGAAGGTTTTAGTCCGTTTGGATTCCATTTAATATTCCTTATCTGTGAAACTCAAAAACAAGGGGAAAACAGAAACTGGCACTAGGCTCTAGATTAATAGGTTAGTCCCAAAAATAATATAAAATGGCATATTAATGCATATAAAACATCCAAAATAGACAGTATAATAGCATGGAACAATAAAAAATGATAGATAATCTTTGGCCTCTTTCTCTTTCCAGCAAGATCAAATCAACAACTAACATAGATCACACCAAAGGTTTTACTTGGCTCAAAGACTAAATTAAATACAAAAACACAATCACTACAGAAGTAATAATTTTACAAACAAACCAAAATAGAAGCAAAAAGTAGAAAGCAAAATCAAATTGGGTTGCCTCCCAACAAGCGCTATTGTTTAACGCCCCTAGCTAGGCAAAACACAATAGATCTAGGTATTGTCATAATAAAAATAAGGGAGATCATTCATGCTCATATCATACTCCCTTCTTTCAGCAGCTAATTTCTCTTGTGGCAAGAAAAATTAATCAAAAGGGCTGAATTTAAGAGGATTGGGATCATCAAGATCAAGTGCAGGAGGGATAGGTTCCTCCTTATGTCCCTTATAGTGTATAATCAAATCATCATTATAAGCTTTCCTTTGGTTAAATACCATGAGTCTTTTATTAAGAATGAAATCTAATCCATTATTTTGTATAGCAAAATTGTCATTGAGTTCAGAAATCTTATGAACCAAAACCTCGGTAGGGACTTTCTTTCTCAAATTTTCATTATAAGAAACTTGATCTTGAGATCGTAGTCTCATTATCTCTTATTGATTAAAAAGGATCTCCTTAATAGGGGGACATACACTATTAATTTTATAATGAGCAAAGATTTCACAAGCCTCTTTCATGATAGATCTAAACTCGTGAGCTAGGAATATAGTGGTGGCACGCTTAACAGAAGAATGTTGAATATTAGAAAACTCAAGGAAAATCATTTGTATGCAAGGGTGCATGTGCAAGAAGTGTCTCTCAAGTTCACTCATTAACAAAGTTATAGCTTACGCAAGACTATTAGTTTATTGAGAATGGAACCTCCTAAAGTAGGAAGCGTTCCCGCACAAGTGAAAAAATCTTGAATAACACCTTTTCCAATGATATTACCACTACCTATACGGAACATTTTTGTATGAATGATAGTGGGTTCTTCTTGAGGGTTGTCATTAACAAGGGCATCAAGGTTCCTCTCAAGATTATTACTATCTTTATCACTGAGCAAAGCAAACACACAAGCAAAAGAGGGTCAATTAAAGAAGGGCGAATAAAAAGGCACATCTTTTTGGTATTTTTTGAAAATCATTTTAGAAGTGGGAGAGAGGAAAACGAGAGGCAAATGGAAAATAATGTAAATGCAAGAGATGAGTTTGTCATGGGTACTTGGTAACTTGACTTGCTATGTATTTCCCCGGCAACGGTGCCAGAAATCCTTCTTGCTACTTCTTGAGCATGCGTTGGTTTCCCGTGAAGAGAAACGGTTTGATGCAGCAAAGTAGATAAGTATTTCCCTCAGTTTTGGAGAACCAAGGTATCAATCCAGTAGGAGATACAAGCGAATCAGCAATAGATGTACCTGCACAAAGAATCAAACTCTTGCACCCAATGCTATAAAGGGGTTGTCAATCCCTTCACGGTTACTTGCAAGGATGAGATCTAATAGAGATAGATATAATAGGATGCATGAACGGAAAGTAAAACTAAAAGTAAAAATAAGGCAACAAGTATTTTTGGTATTTTTGGTTTTAGAACTGAAAATATAATATGGAAAACAGACTCGGGGGCCATAGGTTTCAATAGATGGCTTCTCTCATGATGGCAAGTATTATGGTGGGTGAACAAATTATTGTCGAGCAATTTATAGAAAAGCAACTAATTATAAGATATCCAAGGCAATGATTATGCATATAGGCATCGCGTCCCTAACAAGTAGACCGAAACGATTCTGCATCTACTACTATTACTCCACACATCGACCGACTCCAGCCTGCATCTAGAGTATTAAGTTCATGAAGAATAGAGTAACACATTAAGTAAGAAGACATGATGTAGAGGGATAAACTCAAGCAATATGATGAAAACCCCATCTTTTTACCCTTGATGGCAACAATACAATACATGCCTCGCTACCCCTACTTTGTCACTGGTTGAGGACACCACACGATTGAACCCAAAACTAAGCACTTCTCCCATTGCAAGAATTACCAATCTAGTTGGCCAAACCAAACCAATAAATCAAAGAGACTTGCAAAGATATGAAATCATGCATATAAGACTTCAGGAAAGACTCAAATAATATTCATGGATAATCTGAACATAAACCCACAATTCATCGGATCTCGACAAAGACACCGCAAAAGAGTATTACATCGGATAGATCTCCATGAATATCATGAAGAACATGGTATTGAGAAGAAAAAAGAGAGAAGAAGTCATCTAGGTACTAGCTATGGACCCGTAGGTCTATGGTGAACTACTCACGCATCATCAGAGGGGTAATGGAGTTGACGTAGATGCCCTTCGTGATAGAATCCCCCTCCGGCAAAGTACCGGAAAAGGCTCCAAGATTGGATCTCTTGGGAACGGAGGCTTCTTGCAGCGGAAAAGTGTTTTCGTGGCTCGTTCTGATAATGATGGAATATTTGAGAATTTATAGGCTGAAGATTAGGGTTAGGGGAGCAGCCGGGGGCCCACACGCCTGCCCGGTGCAGCCACCCCCCTGGCCGTGGCTCTAGGGCTTGTGGCCCCACGGAGGCTCCTCTGCCTTGGTTTTTCAAGTCTCGTAGTTTCCTTTTGTTCCAAAAACAATAATTCTGAAGGTTTTATTCCTTTTGGACTCCGTTTAATAATTCTTATCTACGAAACTCAAAAACAAGGACAAAACAAAAACTGGCACTAGGCTCTAGATTAATAGGTTAGTCCAAAAAATAATATAAAATAGCATATTAATGCATATGAAACATCCAAAATAGATAATATAATAGCATGGAACAATCAAAAATTATAGATACGTTGGAGGCGTATCACGCACTATGCCTCCGGAGGCACCGGTCCAATCCCTGGTGGGTGATTGGGAAATCCGATCATCCCCGACACCACCGACCAATAGGTGTTTGGTCATGGAGGAGGCTCTATCGGGCGCCTCCATCTCCGAGGATCACCGCACCCTTATGGGTGCGGTACTAGAAAGCGTCCAGTCCGTTGATAATGGACTTAAGGAGGCCTTCAAAGGTCTCCTTGCGGGTTTTCAAGTAAGTCACCCGATGTTTATTCTGCAAAGAATTTTGTTTGTTCTTATTGTATACATGGCAGACCCCGGGCCCTAGGAGAGGTGAAAACTCTCACCTAGCGGTCACATCTGTATCCAATACCGAACTAGATGCTCGTTAGATGATCGGATTGTTGGAAATATGCCCTAGAGGCAATAATAAAATAGTTATTATTATATTTCCTTGTTCATGATAATTGTTTACTATTCATGCTACAATTGTATTGACTGGAAACACATTGCATGTGTGGATATATAGTCAACACTTTGTCCCTAGTGTGCATCTAGTAGACTAGCTCGTTGATCAAAGCTGGTCAAGGTTTCCTAGCCATCGACATGAGATGTCATTTGATAATGGGATAACATCATTAGGAGAATGATGTGATGGACAAGGCCCAAACTATAAACGTAGCATTTGATCGTGTAAGTTTATTGCTACAGTTTTCTGCATGTCAAGTATCTGTTCTATGACCATGAGATCATGTAACTCACTGGCACTGGAGGAGTGCCTTGTGTGTATCAAACGTTGCAATGTAACTGGGTGACTATAAAGGTGCTCTACAGGTATCTCCGAGAGTGTCTGTTGAGTTGGCATGGATCAATACTGGGATTTGTTACTCCGAGTGAGGGAGAGGTATCTTAGAGCTCACTCGGTAATACAACATCACAACAAGCCTTGCAAGCCATGTGATTAAAGTATTAGTTACAGCATCATGTATTACGGAACGAGTAAAGAGACTTGCCGGCAACTATATTGAACTGGGTATACAGATACCGACAATCGAATCTCGGGTAGGTAACATACCGAAGAACAAAGGGAACGGCAGACGGGATTAATTGAATCCTTGACATAGAGGTGTGATCGATAAAGATCTTCGTAGAATATGTTGGAACCAATATGGGCATCCAGGTACCACCATTAGTTATTGACCGAAGAGGTGTCTCGGTCATGTGTACATAGTTCTCGAACCCGCGAGGTCTGCACACTTAAGGTTCGGTGACGTTTCCGTAGTATAGAGTTATGTATGGTGGTGAACGGAGATTGTTCAGAGACCCGGATGACATCGAGGATGTCTTGAGGAGCTACGGAATGGTCCGGAGGTAAAGATTGATATGTAGGAAGTCTTGTTTTGGTCACCGGAAAAGTTTCGGGCTCATCGGTAGTGTACCGGGAGTGCCAGGAGGGTACCGAGGGACCATCGGGAGGAGTATTTCGACCCAAGAGCCTAAATGGGTTGTGGGATAAGGTATACTAGCACTTAGTGGGCTGGACGAAGCCCCATAGGAAGCCCATGCATCTGGGGTGGAAAATCCCAAGTGTGGAAGGAGGCCCAAGTGGGATAGGAGGAGTCCTAGTCCTACTAGGATTGGAGGAGGACTCCTCCCACCCATTTGGCCGAAGAAAGGTTGGCTCCCTTGGGAGCCAAGCCTCCTCCCTCCCCTCTTCCTATATATATATACTAAAGGTTTGAGGGTTTTTTGAGATAGAAAAACAGCCACTTGCTACCTCTCCTCTAGTTCGTAGTTTCTCCTCTAGATCGGTTTCAGTGGTGCTTAGGCGAAGCCCTATTGGAATAACTCCACCACCATTGCTGCAACGCTGTCGAGCTGCCGGAGAACTTGGCTACCTCTCTGCTCCCTCTTGCTGGATCAATAACGCGGAGATCATCATCAAGTTGTACGTGTGCTGAACGTGGAGGTGCCACCCATTCGGTGCTAGATTGGGACGGAACGTGATTAGATCTTGCGTGTGCATAGGAAAAAATTTCTTTCCCGTGCAACGTTCACCAACAGTGACAACATGAGCTAGGTCTATGTGTAGATGAGATCTTGAGTAGAACACAAAGGAGTTTGTGGGGGTTGATGCTTAGATTGCTTCCTCCCTTGGTCATGTTTTGGTTCAGCGGTATTGTGGGATGAAGCGGCCCGGACCAACGTTACTCGTACGCTTATGAGAGACCGGTTCCATTGACTGACGTGTAACTTCGTTGCACAAAGATGGATGGCAGGTGTCTATTTCTCCTACTTTAGTTGGATCAGATTCGACAAAGGCGGTCGTTGAGAAGGTTGAAAAGCAACTTATGTATCACCATTGTGGTTTTTGCATAGGTGAGAATTGTTCTTAATAGATACCCATAGCAGCCACGTAAAACTTGCAACAACAATTAGAGGACGTCTAACTTGTTTTTGCAGGGTATGTTGTGATGTGATATGGCCAATTACATGATGAGATATATGTGATGTATCAGATGATCATGTGTTGTATAGAATATCACGACTTACATCTCGATGAGTACGGCAACCAGCAGGAGCCATAGGGTTCTCTTTAATTATTTTCACCGTTTTGCTTTACTTTATCGCTATGAGTTAGCAATAGTCGTGGAAGCAACAGACGGCACGACAACCCCGATGGTGACACGTTGATGGAGATCAAGATGATGGAGATCATGGTGTCATGCCGGTGATGATGGAGATCATGCTGGTTGTAACATCCCAAAATTCCATTTTGGAATGTTATGATTATAGCTATGCATCTAGCAGCATCATTGCTTGATTTTATGTGTTAGTTGAAATGTCTCTTCTGAATTCCAGAAAGTCCTTTCTACTTTTCACTAAGTTGCTTTCACCTATTTGAAATTTTGGTTAAAAGTTCAAATAAGAGAGGAGGAACATGACACTCCACACCAGGGACTAATTGGTGGTTTATCTGAACAAAAATAACCAGGGGGTTATTTTGAAAATATTTGCAAAAAGGGTTTAAAAAAAATTAGGCAATTTCTGCAAAACATTATTTTTTTCAAAGTGTTCAAATGACAGAATAGAAATGTTCATTAAATAGCATTTATTATTATGTTAATTTTGATATATAATACCCCTATATTTAGAGACGATTTGAATGCTTTAAAAGCTTTTGAATGTCTCTGGAATATTATTAAAAAGAAACGGTAACCGTTTCCGGTATTAAACGGGCCAGCCCACCGGCTTTAAAAGCCGAGACCGTTACCGGTCGGCCGACCGAGCGCATTCACTTCCCTCTCTCTCACTGCAACCGGACCCCACCCGACCGACCGTTGCCCCGAAACGGTCGTCTTCCCCGCACCCGCGAGCGCCGGACCCGACTCGCCAGCCGTTTCTCCCCTCACCGGATCTCTCTCCCCTCTTAACTCCCCGCACTCCCAACGCCCCTATATAAACCGGACACTCCCCGCATCCATTTCCCCCCCCCCGAGCCCCCTTTCTCTCTCGCCGAGACGCTGTCAATTGCTCGCCGGAGTAGCGCCACCACCGGACCTCCCGTCGAGCGTAGCCACCGACTCCGTCCACCGTTCGCCCCACCGTTGCCACCAATCGACTCCGGAGAACCGTCGCCATCGCCCGGACCACTTCCCCGTCTTTCCCGACCACCGGAACGCCTCGCCGTCGTCCTCGCCGCCTTCGGATCACCGGAGAAACCCCGACGCCGGCAACCTCTTCCCCGTAAGCTCCCTCGACCATCGGATCCCGAATCAACGACCGCGATTAGATCGGATTTATTCCGAACCGTTTTCTTCTTCCGATCGGTCGCCCGCCCGTAATCCTCGAGCGCACATCCCCCTTAGCCAATCGGACAGCGCCACGTAGCCCCCTGACCGTCGCAAATTATTTTCCTTTTTCAGTTTTTGTTTTAATTAACAGAATGTTTTTAAAAATTGTTTTGCTTATATCTTTTAATCTATTTAGTGTTTTGAGTTGATTCTTTTTGCAATAGCTCACATTATTCATGTAGTTTCACCCTGTGCTTTTAAATTTCAAATTTGAACTATAAAATTTGAATTGAATCAAATTTGCTGACAACAATTGTTTTGTTATTACAAATGGTTTCATTATGTCAGTAGTGTTTTCATTCCTCACCTTTTGAAAACAAAACTTTGTGTGTTTTCTTACTTGAGATTTGTGCATTGTTTTGTCCTGATTGTTTACTAGTTCTTGGTTGATGTTTGTGAGTTACAATTTTCTGTTGTATGCTTATTGAGTGCTTGTTTGCTTCGTCAGATTATCCGGAGTGCGAAGCTTGTTACTTAGAGTCACTCACGTACGAAGATCATCAATCAGGCAAGTCACCTTGATCATACTTTTACCCATGTTTTATATGCATTAGTTCTACCATCTCCCCAATTGCATGCAAGATAGGTTAGTTGGAAACTTGGTTACATTGTAGTAGTATCATGTGATAGGTACCCCTCTCAACCCTCTTTGACAATTTTGGCCCCGGGAAACGTTGTTTTTACTTTTGCTATGCTATTAGTAGACGGGTTGGTTGTGTGATTCATGGGAGTTGAGAGAGTTAATAATTTCAAGACCTACATAATGAACAAGATTCAAGACTCCGAGTTTTCAACATACCTCTGGGTGGATGATGATTGAACGGCGCCCTGGAGAAACCAGTGGTTAGCCTAGGTGATGCTGGAGATGGCCAGTATTCACGCGGAAAGGTCCACCCAGGCACAAAGAGATGGATGGGTGCTTCAAAACCCAAGGCTTACCTGCACAGCCACAAGTCATTATGGGCTCTGGCTTGGTTGGATATCATGGTGACCCTGGACAGGCGGTGCTACGAGAGGTAGAAGAACGGTAGGAAAGGATGGGCACCGACAGAGTCGTAGGGAAACCCTTTGGAAGACCATGTTTTGGTCATCCGTTTCTCAAACACCCTGAAGTGTGAGAAATCAAACGGAGGCGACCAAATCTTGTGGGGAACGTGTGCAAAACTCTGCAGAGTATTCCAAACCTAATCGATTAGCCGTGTCCACGGTCATGGACGACTTGAGCCAAAGGAATTGAAACTTCCGGAACTCTCAACACAATTAGTATGATGATGTGGGTATTAACAATTTTGGGTATGAGAATTGGTTGGTGGAACCATCTCATTAATCAACCAACTTAGTAATATTTTGCTTAGCCCCTCTCTTGATGTAGGAAAAACTTGGCTTTACGCAAAAACTTACACCACCACCTGCCATATAAGCATATAGAGTAGCTGATTATTTTCACCCCTCTCTTGTGACTTAGCCGGCATATTCCATATGCTGACCTACACGGCTGCAACGTATCATGTTGGAGAGTATTTTTCTGACCAGGAGTGAGGACGCGTTCTATGCTCAGTGAGATGCCCTTGGAGTCGGATGGACTCATCTACCGTCGACGCTTCCGCAAGATTTAGATATTCTCATGAGTTGGCCTTTGGCCACTTTATTGTAATCTTTATTGTAATAAAGGAATCGATATGAGATTTCGACTAATATAATGCTGTGTGATTTCCCTTTGATATATACATTGAAGTACCGTGTGTGTACCAGCATGATCATGGGATGGTACGGAAACACCGGAGACTTGGCCTTTCAGGTCGGGTCGCTACAGAAATGGTATCAGAGCACACGCTGACTGTAGGACGTAACCTCTAGGATTGGAAAGCCTTAGGATTGTTTCTCTTTGTCTTTAAATATCTTATACTCTCATCTATTCGTTTCTGACTCCTCTCCGATTATTTCAAAATTTATAGATGGCCACCTTCATCCCAGTGTTGATCACGGAGTTTTGCCAGCCTGACGCAATGATGCCCTTTGGTAAGGAGCTGATGAGGATCGTCAAGGACGTAAGGATTGCTTTGCCGAGCATCACCGGGACTCCTATCATGTCATTTCCCCAAGATGGACGCTACAGGATCGAGGTGCATATCCCAGGGAAGACTTTTGGGAATCGGAAGGAACCCATAGATCTCAAGTTCGTGGCACCCAGTTGGATACTTGGAAGAGACATGGCCATTCATCGTGCCCTTGGACGTATTCAGGAGGAATACAGAGGTGGAACCATTTCACCAGGACTCAGCGTGGTTTGTCGCAGAGATGCCAATGGAAACATCATAACTCCTCCCACTGTAGACACCACTATTTCCTATATCCAGACCTTGGAGACTCACATCAGGACTCTGGAGCTTCGAGTTCATGCTGATACAAAGACAATCAAGAATCTGATGAACCGCGAGCTGGACCTTGAAGCTGATCTGCGAGAGGCCAACTATGAACACGAGCATGAAGTGAAGGACTTCCTAGAGAGGATTGATGAGCAGAATGCACGCATCGCAACTCTGGAGGAGCAGCTAGACATGGGAGAAAACCTTCATCCCGAAGGAGACATGGCACCCTTCATCAGCGACGATGAAGACTATGAGGAAAGCACCACCGGAGGACCTACGACTATGCACTTTTGAGGAGAACCTTAGTTATGCCCTCCAATGTATCTTTTATTTTAGTCGTTAAAGCGTAGGTCGATGCTTAGTTGTTTGAGATTTGTATTCCCGATGTTTGACGTTGATTGAATAAATGAATGAGTGTTTGGTGTGACATGTTTGTTGCATTGTATATGGGTAGTGAATTTCTTATAGACCCTTGTTCTATTCTAATTCTCATCCCTCTGAAAACAGCAAGATGCCTCCACAACGTGAGACCGACTTCACTTCCCCGTCGGAACTCACTCAACTCCTTCAGCAACAGAATGCACTGATGCAGTTATTGATTCAGAATCAGACCAATAACCAGAACAACAACAACCACCATCCACCCCAGACTGACAATCTCACCCGTTTTCTGAGGTTGAACCCTCCAACTTTCTCCAGCAGCACTGAGCCCATTGTGGCAGATGATTGGCTCCGCAAGATGGAGAGAGAGCTCATCACCGCCGGATGCACTGACGCTGAGAAAGTGCGATTTGCCGCACATCAACTGGAAGGACCAGCAGCATCATGGTGGGAGAACTACACCACCACTTATCCTATTGCAGATGTGACTTGGGAGCAGTTCAAGCTTGCTTTCCGCACCGCTCATGTTTCAGCTGGAGCCATGAGTCTAAAGAAGCGCGAGTTTCGCAACTTGCGCCAGGGTAATCGCTCTGTGGCCCAATATGTGGAAGAGTTCAACATGTTGGCCCGTTATGCCCCAGGAGATGTGGCCGATGATGCGGCCAAGCAAGAAAAGTTTCTGGAAGGACTCAACGACGAGTTGAGCATACAGCTGGTAGTGGCTACTTTCAACAACTACCAAGAGCTGGTGGACAAGGCCCTTATTCTGGAGGGTAAACAACAGCAGATTGAGAACCGCAAGCGGAAGTACACTCAGGGGAAGTTCAGCTCTAGAGCTCATCAGAAGCTTCGCTACTCCCTGTACTCCGGGAATACCGGATCAGGAAACAGTAAGTTTGGAAAACACACTCATGCTGTGCACAACCATGGAGGCCACCATCATGGAGGAAATGGGAACAACCGTCCCAACCATGGTAACTTCAAGAGTGACAATGGGAATGGGAACAACAACCAGCACCGTCAAGTTCCTACTCAGAAGGATCTGAGTCACATCACCTGTTTCAAGTGCCAGAAGACAGGGCACTATGCTACTGAGTGTCCCCAGAGCAAGCAAGGCAATGGAAACGGCAACAACAACGGCAACTCAGCAGCCAAGAAGCCAAACCCTTTTCCTCGTGCCCAGGTGAACCACCTCGACGTGGAAGAAGTCTATGATCAACCCGAGACTGTGGTTGGTAAGTTTTTATTGCATTCACGTCCTGTTACAGTACTTTTTGATTCCGGTGCAACTCATTCATTCATATCAAGGGTAGTTGTGGATAAGTATGGTTTGCCCACCAAAACCCTTAGCCAGCCTATTCAGGTTAGTTCCCCAGGAGGTATGATGATGGCAGGGATAGGATGCCATGCTTTGAAACTCAATATAGGAAATCATGTTTTTCCCACCGACCTCATCGTCTTAGAGTCACAAGGATTGGATGTAATCCTAGGCATGGATTGGATGACCAAGTATGTAGGAAATCTTGATTTCCCTAGCAAGTCTGTTTCACTCACCACCCCGGAGAACAAGAGGATTAAGTATGTATCCCGACGCACACGTATGAGTGTTAGGTTAAATGCCCTCACAGGAGTTGTTCAGGAGGAAGTACCTGTGGTAAAAGATTATCTGGATGTATTTCCGGAAGAATTACCAGGAATGCCACCAGATAGGGAAATTGAGTTCCTAATAGAGTTACTACCAGGAACAGCCCCAATTTCTAAGAGACCCTATCGGATGCCCGTAAATGATCTGTTGGAAATCAAGAAGCAAATCAAGGAGTTATTGGACAAGGGGTATATTTGCCCAAGTTCTTCACCTTGGGGAGCCCTAGTACTTCTGGTGGAGAAGAAGGATAAATCTTTGAGAATGGTAGTTGACTATCGTGCCTTGAACGAGGTGACTATCAAGAACAAGTATCCTCTGCCAATGATTAATGATTTGTTTGATCAGCTCGTAGGAGCCAAAGTATTCTCCAAGATCGATCTTCGATCAGGGTATCACCAGTTGAAAATTCGTGAACAAGACATACCCAAAACAGCTTTCACCACGAGGTATGGCTTGTATGAGTATACGGTCATGTCTTTTGGATTGACTAATGCTCCTGCCTACTTCATGAATTTGATGAACAAAGTATTCATGGAATACCTAGACAAGTTTGTTGTGGTGTTCATCGATGACATTCTGATATTCTCCAAGAACGAGGAAGAGCATAAGGAACATTTGCGTTTAGTTCTGGAGAAGCTAAGAGAGCATCAGTTATATGCCAAGTTCAGCAAATGTGAATTTTGGCTGACGGAAGTCGGATTCCTTGGACATGTTATTTTCGGAGATGGAATAGCAGTGGACCCTGCTAAGGTTGAAGCCGTAACCGAGTGGAAGTCCCCTGCCTCAGTTAAGGAGATCCGCAGTTTCCTCGGACTTGCAGGATATTACTGGAGATTCATTGAGAATTTCTCAAAGATTGCCAAGCCCATGACAGAGTTGTTGAAAAAAGAATCCAAGTATGTTTGGACTGTGGAATGTGAAGCCAGTATATCCTCACGCAGAAAGAGTTGAACCTCAGACAGAGACGATGGTTAGAGTTAATCAAGGACTATGACATGAGATTACACTACCATCCAGGTAAGGCTAATGTTGTAGCCGATGCCTTGAGTCGTAAAACTTATGTGAACACACTCACAGCTAGAGGATTACCTCAAGAGTTAGTCGATGATCTCAGTAAGCTCAAGCTAGAGATAGTTCCAAGAGGATATGTTGGTACACTGGAAATTCAGTCCACCTTGACCGAAAGAATTCGAGAAGCCCAGAAATCGGACAAGGAGATAGCTGAGATTAAACAGAGAATGGAAGATGGAAAAGCTAAAGGTTTTCGTGAGGATGAACACGGAACTTTGTGGTTTGAGAACCGAATCTATGTGCCCAATGAACCAGAGCTCAGGAAGTTGATACTTCAGGAAGCCCACGATTCACCTTACTCAATACACCCAGGCAATACCAAGATGTATCTGGATTTAAAGGAAAGTTATTGGTGGACAGGTATGAAGAAAGATATTGCGGAACATGTGATGTTTGTCAGAGAGTAAAGGCAGAACATCAGAAACCAGCAGGGTTACTCCAACCATTGCAGATACCTCAGTGGAAATGGGAAAAGCTTGGTATGGATTTCATCACAGGATTGCCCAGGACCTGTTCAGGTTATGATTCCATCTGGGTCGTGGTTGATCGCTTGACCAAGGTGGCTCACTTCATCCCGGTAAAGACCACCTATACCAGTGCTAAGCTAGCCAAGATATATATGACCAGGATCGTATGTCTGCATGGAGTTCCAAGGAGTATCGTGTCAGATAGAGGAACACAATTTACTTCAAAGTTTTGGCATCAGTTACATGAAACTTTGGGTACAAGGCTAGAGTTCAGTACAGCCTTTCATCCGTAGACAGATGGACAGACTGAGAGAGTCAATCAGATTTTGGAGGACATGTTGAGAGCTTGTGCACTAGACTATGGTTCTAGTTGGGACGATAACTTTCCTTACGCAGAATTCTCATACAACAACAGTTATCAGACCAGTCTAAAGATGGCCCCTTTCGAAGCTTTATACGGAAGGAGGTGCAGAACACCACTGACATGGGATGGTGTTGGAGACCGAAAACTTTTTGGTCCCGACCTTATCCGAGATTCTGAAGAGAAATTCGGGTTGATTCGTGACAGACTCAAGATAGCTCAATCTTGACAGAAGAGTTATGCTGACAGCAAACGTAAAGAAGTGACATATGAAGTGGGAGACCGAGCATATCTTCGTGTATCCCCGCTTCGAGGAATCAAGAGATTTGGTGTTAAAGGAAAATTAGCACCCAGATTCATAGGCCCCTACAAAATTCTTGAACGTAGAGGCGAAGTTGCATACAAACTGGAATTGCCGGAAGGATTATCCGAAGTTCATGATGTGTTCCATGTTTCCCAGCTGAAGAAATGTCATGCTGAGATGGCTGACATCGCTTTGCGAGACACCGTGCCCCTAGAGGCCATACAGCTTGAAAGTGATCTGACTTACGAGGAGAAGCCTGTCAAGATCCTCGAGACATCCAACCGAGTTACCCGCAGCAAGATTATCAAGTTCTGTAAAGTTTTGTGGAGTCACCATACCGAGGAAGAAGCCACCTGGGAACGCGAAGAAGATCTTCGTAGAGACCATCCGCACCTATTTTCTAGCCAGCCCGAATCTCGAGGGCAAGATTCATCTTAAGGTGGGTAGGTTTGTAACATCCCAAAATTCCATTTTGGAATGTTATGATTATAGCTATGCATCTAGCAGCATCATTGCTTGATTTTATGTGTTAGTTGAAATGTCTCTTCTGAATTCCAGAAAGTCCTTTCTACTTTTCACTAAGTTGCTTTCACCTATTTGAAATTTTGGTTAAAAGTTCAAATAAGAGAGGAGGAACATGACACTCCACACCAGGGACTAATTGGTGGTTTATTTGAACAAAAATAACCAGGGGGTTATTTTGAAAATATTTGCAAAAAGGGTTTAAAAACAATTAGGCAATTTCTGCAAAACATTATTTTTTTCAGAGTGTTCAAATGACAGAATAGAAATGTTCATTAAATAGCATTTATTATTATGTTAATTTTGATATATAATACCCCTATATTTAGAGACGATTTGAATGCTTTAAAAGCTTTTGAATGTCTCTGGAATATTATTAAAAAGAAACGGTAACCGTTTCCGGTATTAAACGGGCCAGCCCACCGGCTTTAAAAGCCGAGACCGTTACCGGTCGGCCGACCGAGCGCATTCACTTCCCTCTCTCTCACTGCAACCGGACCCCACCCGACCGACCGTTGCCCCGAAACGGTCGTCTTCCCCGCACCCGCGAGCGCCGGACCCGACTCGCCAGCCGTTTCTCCCCTCACCGGATCTCTCTCCCCTCTTAACTCCCCGCACTCCCAACGCCCCTATATAAACCGGACACTCCCCGCATCCATTCCCCCCCCCCCCGAGCCCCCTTTCTCTCTCGCCGAGACGCTGTCAATTGCTCGCCGGAGTAGCGCCACCACCGGACCTCCCGTCGAGCGTAGCCACCGACTCCGTCCACCGTTCGCCCCACCGTTGCCACCAATCGACTCCGGAGAACCGTCGCCATCGCCCGGACCACTTCCCCGTCTTGCCCGACCACCGGAACGCCTCGCCGTCGTCCTCGCCGCCTTCGAATCACCGGAGAAACCCCGACGCCGGCAACCTCTTCCCCGTAAGCTCCCTCGACCATCGGATCCCGAATCAACGACCGCGATTAGATCGGATTTATTCCGAACCGTTTTCTTCTTCCGATCGGTCGCCCGCCCGTAATCCTCGAGCGCACATCCCCCTTAGCCAATCGGACAGCGCCACGTAGCCCCCTGACCGTCGCAAATTATTTTCCTTTTTCAGTTTTTGTTTTAATTAACAGAATGTTTTTAAAAATTGTTTTGCTTATATCTTTTAATCTATTTAGTGTTTTGAGTTGATTCTTTTTGCAATAGCTCACATTATTCATGTAGTTTCACCCTGTACTTTTAAATTTCAAATTTGAACTATAAAATTTGAATTGAATCAAATTTGCTTAAAATCTTCAAATCTGAATAACTAGAGTTTGAAAATAGATTTTGATATGAATCTTTTTTCTACTGTTTGGTATTAGTTAGGACTACCTTCATGCTTAGTTTGAAGATATTTAGGATATATTTGATTAATGTTTTAACCAAAAACAGAATCTGCCTAGTATTACAATATAGTTTTATATACTTAATTTTAATTAGTTTGATTTAGAATTTGGTTTTATTTGTTTATTAGGTTCTGTTAGTAAACATATAGTGTTTTCACTCACTGTTAATAAAAATATAAATTTTCTTAGTTTAATTTTATTTAACCTAGGAATCACAACTTATTTTCAAATAGGTTTATTTTGATTAAAACAACTAACTAGTAGTAGTTTTGTTTTCAAACAAAGTTTTGTATATTTTAATTCTGTTTTCTAAGACAGATTTAATTGTAAATTATTTCCTGTTAAGAACATGTTTTACAAATAAATAATAAGTTTAGTTTTTCATTCTTTTGTTAATATAACTATAGTTGATTCATATATTGTTGATCACAAACTTGTATAAACTTTATTAAACTTTTCCCAACAAACTTAAATTGATTATATTATGTTTATTAATAAAATATTCTATTGTTTCCTTGCTGACAACAATTGTTTTGTTATTACAAATGGTTTCATTATGTCAGTAGTGTTTTCATTCCTCACCTTTTGAAAACAAAACTTTGTGTGTTTTCTTACTTGAGATTTGTGCATTGTTTTGTCCTGATTGTTTACTAGTTCTTGGTTGATGTTTGTGAGTTACAATTTTCTGTTGTATGCTTATTGAGTGCTTGTTTGCTTCGTTAGATTATCCGGAGTGCGAAGCTTGTTACTTAGAGTCACTCACGTACGAAGATCATCAATCAGGCAAGTCACCTTGATCATACTTTTACCCATGTTTTATATGCATTAGTTCTACCATCTCCCCAATTGCATGCAAGATAGGTTAGTTGGAAACTTGGTTACATTGTAGTAGTATCATGTGATAGGTACCCCTCTCAACCCTCTTTGACAATTTTGGCCCCGGGAAACGTTGTTTTTACTTTTGCTATGCTATTAGTAGACGGGGTTGGTTGTGTGATTCATGGGAGTTGAGAGAGTTAATAATTTCAAGACCTACATAATGAACAAGATTCAAGACTCTGAGTTTTCAACATACCTCTGGGTGGATGATGGTTGAACGGCGCCCTGGAGAAACCAGTGGTTAGCCTAGGTGATGCTGGAGATGGCCAGTATTCACGCGGAAAGGTCCACCCAGGCACAAAGAGATGGATGGGTGCTTCAAAACCCAAGGCTTACCTGCACAGCCACAAGTCATTATGGGCTCTGGCTTGGTTGGATATCGTGGTGACCCTGGACAGGCGGTGCTACGAGAGGTAGAAGAACGGTAGGAAAGGATGGGCACCGACAGAGTCGCAGGGAAACCCTTTGGAAGACCATGTTTTGGTCATCCGTTTCTCAAACACCCTGAAGTGCGAGAAATCAAACGGAGGCGACCAAATCTTGTGGGGAACGTGTGCAAAACTCTGTTGAGTATTCCAAACCTAATCGATTAGCCGTGTCCACGGTCATGGACGACTTGAGCCAAAGGAATTGAAACTTCCGGAACTCTCAACACAATTAATATGATGATGTGGGTATTAACAATTTTGGGTATGAGAATTGGTTGGTGGAACCATCTCATTAATCAACCAACTTAGTAATATTTTGCTTAGCCCCTCTCTTGATGTAGGAAAAACTTGGCTTTACGCAAAAACTTACACCACCACCTGCCATATAAGCATATAGAGTAGCTGATTATTTTCACCCCTCTCTTGTGACTTAGCCGGCATATTCCATATGCTGACCTACACGGCTGCAACGTATCACGTTGCAGAGTATTTTTCTGACCAGGAGTGAGGACGCGTTCTATGCTCAGTGAGATGCCTTGGAGACGGATGGACTCATCTACCGTCGACGCTTCCGCAAGATTTAGATATTCTCATGAGTTGGCCTTTGGCCACTTTATTGTAATCTTTATTGTAATAAAGGACTCGATATGAGATTTCGACTAATATAATGCTGTGTGATTTCCCTTTGATATATACATTGAAGTACCGTGTGTGTACCAGCATGATCTTGGGATGGTACGGAAACACCGGAGACTTGGCCTTTCAGGTCGGGTTGCTACACTGGTGCTTTCAAGATGTAGATCAAAAGCACAAGTTCATGGCCATATAATGTCACTTACGATTTGCATATGATGTTAATCCTTTTATGCACCTTGTTTTTCTTAGGACAACGGTAGCATTATAAGGTGATCCCTCACTTAAATTTCAAGGTGAATTTGGTTCTCCTCGAGTGTGCACCGTTGCGGAAGTTCATCGTGTCGAGCCACCACGTGATGATCGGGTGTGATAGACTCTATGTTCACAGAAAATGGGTGCAAGCCAGTGTTGTACGTACAGAACACTCGGATTAAACTTGACGAGCCTATCATGTACAGACATGGACTCGGAACACAAGAGATCGAAAGTTCGAACATGAGTCATATAGTAGATATGATCAACATGATGAAGTTCACCATTGAAACCACCTCAACTCACGTGATGATCGGACTTGAGTTGGTGAATTTGGATCATGTATCACTCAGATGATCTGAGGGATTTCAATTTGTGTGGGAGCTTTAGTAATTTGATTAACTAAACTTGTTATCTTGAACAATAGTCTTAGTAACCTTTGCTTATTTATGTTGTAGATCAATGGCTCGGGCAGTAGCACCCCTGAATTTTAATGCGTTCCTAGATAAAGCTAAGTTGAAAGATGATGGAAGTAACTTTGTGGACTGGGTCCATAATCTGAGGATTATCCTCACGGCTTCCCAGAAGGCATATCTCCTTGATGCACCGCTTGGTAACCAACCCGCAGACATGTCATCCGAAGACGTTAAGAACGCTTGGGAGGAAAGTTCTGCAGATTACTCAATAGTTCAGTGTGCAATATTGTATGGCTTAGAACTGGGACTTCAAAGACGTTTTGAATGTCATGGAGCATATAAGTTCTATGCTTGCAAAATGGAGGAGAACGGGTCTATAAGTGAACATATACTTAGAATGTCTGGGTATTCGACCCGTCTGGCGGAGTTAGGGATGCCCCTTCCGCCAGAGGAGATCACTAACAGAGTTCTTCAATCATTGCCACCAAGCTACAAGAGCTTCATGCTGAACTATGACATGCACAGGATGAACAAGTCAGTCGCCGAGCTGTTTGAGATGCTGAAAGTCGTTGAGTCTGGAATCCAGAAAGAACATCAAGTGTTGATGGTCAATAAAACAACTAGTTTCAAGAAGAATGGCAAGGGCAAGAAGGGTAACTCCAAGAAGGATGGCAAAATAGTTCCTCCTCCTGTGAAGAAACCCAAGGCTGGACCCAAGCCAGAAACTAAGTGCTTTCATTGCAAGGGAACTGGTCACTAGAAGAGGAACTGCCCCAAGTATCTGGCTGACAAGAAGGCGGTCAACAACAAACAAGGTATATATGATATACATGTTATTGATGTGTACCTTACTATCTCTCGTTGTAGTGCGTGGGTATTTGATACCGGTTCGGTTGCTCACATTTGCAACTCAAAGCATGACCTATGGAATAGACGGGGGATGGCTAAGGACAAAGTGACGATGCGCGTGGGAAATGGTTCCAAGGTTGATGTGATCGTCGTCGGCACGCTCGCTCTTCGACTACCATCGGGATTAGTGATGAACCTGAATAATTGTTATTTAGTGCCTGCATTAAGCATGAACATTATATCTAGATCTTGTTTATTGCGAGACGGTTACTCATTTAAATCTAAGAATAATGGTTGTTCTATTTACATGAGTAATATCTTTTATGGTCATGCACCCAATCTGAGGGATTTATTCATAGTGAATATTCATAGTGATGATACACATGTTCATAACATTGATGCCAAAAGATGTAGAGTTGATAATGATAGTACCACTTTCTTGTGGCACTACCGTTTGGGTCATTTGGTGTAAAACGCATGAAGAAGCTCCAAGCTAATGGACTTTTGGAGTCACTTGATTTTGGATCACTTGACACATGTGACCATGCCTCATGGGAAAGATGACTAAAACGCCGTTCTCTGGAACAATGGAACGGGTGAGTGACTTGTTGGAAATCATACATACTGATGTGTGCGGTCCAATGAACGTTGCAGCGTGCGGTGGATATCGTTATTTTCCCACCTTCACTGATGACTTAAGTAGATATGGGTATATTTACTTAGTGAAACACAAGTCTGAAACGTTTGAAAAGTTCAAACAATTTCAGAGTGAAGTTGAGAATCATCATAACAAGAAGATTAAATTCCTGTGATCTGATCAGGGAGGTGAATATCTGATTTATGAGTTTGGCAGTCACTTAAGACAGTGAGGAATTCTTTCACAATTGACACCGCCTGGAACACCACAGCGTAATGGTGTGTCCGAACATCGTAACCGAACCTTATTAGATATGGTGCGTTCTACGATGTCTCTTGTCGATTTGCCACTATTGTTTTTGGGTTATGCATTAGAGACAGCTGCATTCACTTTAAATAGGGCACCATTGAAATCCGTTGATACGACGCCATATGAACTGTGGTTTGGCAAGAAACCGAAAGTTGTCATTTCTTAAAGTTTGGGGATGTGATGCTTATGTCAAAAAGCTTCAGCCTGAAAAGCTAGAACCCAAAGCGGAGAAATGCATCTTCATAGGATACCCAAAAGAGACAGTTGGGTATACCTTCTATCCCAGATCCGAAGGCAAAGTGTTTGTCGCTAAGAACGGAACATTTCTTGAGAAAGAGTTTCTCTCGAAAGAATTGAGTGGGAGGAAAATAGAACTTGATGAGGTTATTGAACCTTTACTTCAACCAGAGAGTAGTGTAGCATAGAAAGATGGTTCTGTGGAGCCAACGACTGTTGAAGAGGAAGTTAATGATGATGATCATGATACTTTGGATCAAGTTACTATTGAACCTCGTAGGTCAACAAGGGCGCGTACTGCTCCTGAGTGGTATGGCAACCCTGTCTTGGAGGTCATGTTGTTAGACAACGATGAACCTACGAGCTATGAAAGAGTGATGATGGGCCCGAATTTCAAGAAATGGTTAGAGGCCATGAAATCCGAGATGGGATCCATGTATGAAAACAAAGTATGGACTTTGGAAGTATGACATGAAGGGTGAAAGGCCATTAAGAACAAATGGATCTTTAAGAAGAAGACGAACGCGGACAGTAATGTCACCGTCTATAAAGCTCAACTTGTGGCAAAGGGTATTTCACAAGTTGAAGGAGTTGACTACGATGAGACCTTCTCACACGTAGCGATGCTTAAGTCCGTCAGAATCATGTTAGCAATAGCTGCATATTTCGACTATGAAATTTGGCAGATGAATTTCAAAACAGCGTTCCTTAACGGTTTCCTTAAGGAAGAGTTGTATATGATACAACCGGAAGGTTTTGTAATCCAGAGAATGCTGACAAAGTTTGCAACTCCAGCTATCCATTTATGGACTGGTGCAAGCATCTCGGAGTTGGAATAAGCGCTTTGATGAGGTGATCAAAGCGTTTGGGTTTATACAAGTTTATGGAGAAGCTTGTATTTACAAGAAAGTGAGTGGGATCTCTATAGTGTTTCTAATATTATATGTGGATGACATATTGCTGATTGGAAACAATATAGAAATGCTAGAAAATGTGAAGGAATATTTGAACAACAGTTTTTAATGAAGTACCTAGGAGAAGCTGCTTTCATATTAGGCATTGAGATCTATAAAGATAGATCGAGACGCTTAGTAGGACTTTCACCAAGCACATACCTTGATAAAGTTTTGAAGAAGTTCAAAATGGATCAGTCCAAGAAGGGGTTCTTGCCTGTGTTACAACATGTGAACTTGAGTAAGACTCAATGCCCAGTGACTGTAGAAGATAGAGAGAAGACGAGTGCATCCCCTATGCTTCGGCCATAGGCTCTATCATGTATGCAATGTTGTGCACAAGACCAGATGTTAGCCTTGCCATAAGTATGGACGGAAGGTTTCAAAGTGATCTTGGAATGGAGCACTGGACGGTGGTCAAGAATATCCTTAAATACCTGAAAAGGACTAAGGAAATGTTTCTCGTTTATTGAGTTTATCAAGATCTCGTCGTAAAGGGTTACATCAATGCAAGCTTTGACACTGATCCAGATGACTCTAAGTTGCACACCTGATACGTATTTATTCTCAATGGGGGAGCGGTAAGCTGGTGCAGTTCCAAGCAGAGCGTGGTAGCCGATTCTAAATGCGAAGCGGAGTACATTGGAGCCTCGGAGGCAGCAAAGGAAGGTGTCTGGATGAAGGACTTCATGACAGATCTTGGAGTAGTGCCTAGTGCACTGAATCCAGTGGATCTGTTCTGTCATAACACTAGTGCCATTGCCCTGGCCAAGGAACCAAGGTTTCACAAGAGGACCATACATATAAAGTGACGCTTCAATTCCATCCGTGAGTACATCAAGGAGGAGGACATCAATATTTGCAAAGTGCACAAGGATCTGAATGTTGTAGACCCGATGACTAAACCTCTTCCATGGGCTAAACATGATCAACACCATAAATGTATGGGTGTTCGATTCATTACAATGTAAATCACATAGTGATGTGAGCTAGATTATTGACTCTAGTGCAAGTGGGAGGTTGTTGGAAATATGCCCTAGAGGCAATAATAATATAGTTATTATTATATTTCCTTGTTCATGATAATTGCTTATTATCCATTCTATAATTGTATTGATTTGAAACACATTGCATGTGTGGATATATAGACAACACTTTGTCCCTAGTGTGCGTCTAGTAGACTAGCTCTGATCAATGATGGTCAAGGTTTCCTAGCCATTGACATGAGATGTCATTTGATAACGGGATAAGATCATTAGGAGAATGATGTGATGGACAAAACCCAATCTATAAACGTAGCATTTGATCATGTCAGTTTATTGCTACAGTTTTCTACATGTCAAGTATATGTTCCTATGACCACGAGATCATGTAACTCACTAACACTGGAGGAGTGCCTTGTGTGTATCAAACATCGCAACGTAACTAGGTGACTATAAAGGTGCTCTATAGGTATCTCCGAGAGTGTCTGTTGAGTTGGCATGGATCAATATTGGGATTTGTTACTCCGTGTGATGGAGAGGTATCTCAGGGCCCACTCGGTAATATGACATCACAACAAGCCTTGCAAGCAATGTGACTAAAGTGTTATCTATGGGATCTTGTATTACGAAACGAGTAAAGAGACTTACTGGCAACGAGATTGAACTAAGTATACAGATACCAACAATCGAATCTCGGGTAGGTAACATACCGAAGAACAAAGGGAACGGCATAAGGGATTAACTGAATCCTTGACATAGAGGTTCGACCGATAAAGATCTTCGTAGAATTGTAGGAACCAATATGGGCAACTAGGTCCCTCTATTGGTTATTGATGGGAGAGGTGTCTCGTTCATGTCTACATAGTTCTCGAACCCGCAGGGTCTGCACACTTAAGGTTCGGTTACGTTTCGATAGTATAGAGTTATGTATGGTGATGACCGAAGATTGTTCGGAGTCCCGAATGAGATCCTGGACGTCACGAGGAGCTCTGGAATGGTTCAGAGCTAAAGATTGATATATAGGCAGTCCTGTTTTGGTCACCAGAAAAGTTTCGGGTTCATCGATAGTGTACCGGGAGTGCCGGGAGGGTACCGGGGGACCATCGTGTCACACCCTGTGTTTGTAGCACATTGTTATGTTTGGGTTTATAAAATTTGGAGCCAACTAAAACTTTTTCTATGTGGTTGTGCTTTCTTGTTATGTTGTTTGCTTGCTTGTTGATTGAGTTTTATGGCAGTACTAGGTTCTATTCCACTTCATAATCATCTTCCTTGATCCAAAATCCTTGCCCAATGATCATGCCATGTGAATAGTGACTAAAACTATTTTTATCAAATTTTGTTTTAACCAAAAATGATTTATTTAATTGAAGTTTCTAAAACCCCTTGAAATGAGGTTTGCACTGCAAGTCCTCAAATCAGTTGGACCCTTCTTTCCCAAAGGCTTTATTTCAAACCATCTATATTTATGACTCCTCAAAACCACCTAACATTATTTTTAAAGATTATTTTCACATTTTATTTAAAGGCTTTTTTAAGGCCAAAAATGGTTTTTCCAAAGGAAAAATCATTTAAATGCTTTGAAAATATTTGAGAAAATTTAGAGGAACTCAGTGGACATATATTTTCCATATATATGAGTTTCAACACAAGGGCATGATCAGATCATAGGCGAAACACCTCAAAACCCTTTCTGTTCAGATCAAACTTTTGAAATATTTATATAAGAAATATTTCTCAATAAATTCCAGGAAAATTCCAACAAGTCAACACTGTCATGGGTGATGATCTTGCAAAGTTTCATCCCAATCCAAGTTGGTTTGGTTCAGCAAATCATCCCAAAACCATTCCTGTCCGGAATCAAATTTGAGCAACTTTACATTGTGAAGTGTCTCCCCTTGGCCTCAAACTTTGTGGGCATGCTCTAATGGACAAATAGTGATGATAAACTAAGTGGTGCATCAAGGATTAATGCCTAGCATCATTGGATCTCTAGAAATATTATTCTGTCAATTTCTAGGGTTCATCAAGTTTCCATTATCAACTTTTTCCCCTTGATCTCAAATTTGGTGGAGCATCTCATTTTTACCTAGCCTTTGGCCCTGGTAAGTATCTAAGAAAGCTGGTAATTCATTCTTGCCCGAAACCTCGTCAAACACCTTTTGGTGATTTTGTAAAACCAACATTTTCACCTCTTATGCTTTTATCCTTGGCCCCAACTTCTTACCACAGTATCTCTGAGTTACTAGCTACCTCCAGTAACTCTCCCTAGCCAAAGCTCCATGGGTAAGTGAGTAAAACCCTCATTTTTCACCTCTGGACAGCAGTTTTCTCCCTCTCTCTTAGCCTCCCTTCTCTCCTAAGGCATCACCAGAGCATCCCCTGCCCCTTTTCTCCATTGTTAATTCCCCCTAGATCCCCTAGGCATGAGTGGCCACGCAGAAGACACTGTTGGCATGATGTGGCGTGCCAAACGTGCGCTCTGGAGCGCGCTACAGTGCCGACAGGCACTGTAGCCGCTGGCCACTGCATGGCTCTAGTAGCCTCGGGCCACCCCCCTACGCCACTTGGTCCCCCTCGATGTCCGCACCACGCCACCCCTGCCGGCCCCTCCTCTCTCTCCTTCCTCCTCCCTCCTCCCGCGCATGCCGAGCGCCACCCGGCTCGGCCAACCTGCGACCTCACACACGCGCCCTCCTCCCTCTCTCCCATTGCTCCCGCTCGGTGTAGACCAGCCCCAGGAACGCACCCGAGCAGTCTCATGAGCCTCCCTCTCCCTCTGGCCTCGGCCACGTCCGCGTCGGTGCACAGCTCGTCGGTGGACTTGCGTCCCTCCTATAAAGGCCCCCCTAGCCCCTCTCTCCCCTCTGGTCTCTCTCTCCTCTCCTCAGTTGGCCCCCTGCGTGCTCCGAGGACCTCACATAGCTCCTATGCTCAGAATCGGGCCGAGGACCACCGCGGCAACCTCATCGTCGATCTCCGGGTATAGAGCCCCTCCAGTCCCCATTCTTCTCCCGTTGGTTTTCCCTCGCCATGATGATGCTTCCCCCTCTTCCTCCCGTCCTTTTTGCAGCACGGGATGGCTCTGATGACCTCTCCCGAAGCGCCCTCCGCCGCAAGGGCTTGTCACCGGCGACTCCGGCCACCTCAGGCCTCTGTTCCACCTCCAAAGGATCGGCGGGTCGACCCTGACCTCATCCCCGCCTTTGCCTGTCGTCGTCGTGCCCTGCATCATTTCCGGTGAGCACGCCGGCCACCCTGTCATGAGGTTGGAGATGACAGGTGGGCCCGCCTGTCATCCTCACCTCCCTCCCCCTCCTCTCTCTGTCGCTGGCCATCGGGGCCCAGCCGTCAGGTTCGAACGCGCGCGCGCACGCCGGATTGCCTGGGCTGGTTGGCCTCTAGGCTGGCCCAGTTGCTGGCCTCCTCCGGCTAGGGCACTATGCCCGTTTCTTTCTCCTTTTTATTTTTTTCTACAAATTCCAAAAATCCCACGGGGTGAAATATTTACCCAATGCCAATATTTCTTCCACCTAAATTCGCAAAATAATCCCTAGAATTTAATAGTGCCATTTGTAAATGTTAGAATATGCTTTTAGTACTAGTTTATTTTAAAACCTATATTTAGGCACCTTTTTGCCTCTGTTATTTTATTTCCAAAATTAGTATGACTTTTAGTATTTATCAGAGTAGGTGGACGTTTTTGGTAGTAGTTTGAGTGCTCTGTTTTGTGTGATTGCTTATTTTTTTATCACTATTTTATCATGACGATAGATTGTGCTCTTGACGAAGAAGTTGGACCCAAAGACTTCGAAGACCCTGGAGACTTTGTTGAGCGAGGCAAGCAGCCCTTTGACCATGATAAGAAACCATTTTTATTGCATAGCACTTTACTTTCATCATATTTGATCATGTGTTGTGATGTTCCCCTTTCGGTGGGATGCCTCCGGTACTTCTCCATTGACACTTGCATCGTGCATGACCCTACCACCTTATGAGGGTTGTGCGGGTGGGAGTAGTTAGGTTGCTAATAGATGCTATGCAAATGGGATTGGGCTTATGCATAGTGATGACAAGAAGGAGGTGATTTCAAACACTTTTCGAAAACCCCGTCGGGTGCCACTAATGCCCGAGGGAGATGATGAGATGGTGGGTGACCACTTGAGAAAGAAGTGGTGTGCCGGAGCAAGTTGAGATTGTGTTTTCAAAAATGGGTTAGATTTAAGATTTGTCGACCGTCCCAACCTTACATGCACGACCACGATACTCCTTATGGGACGGGGCTTTGTTGATTACTATGGTTGGTACTAGCAAGGAGCCTGCATTACTAGTGGCAAGAGTGAAGTAGTCACTCTTGAGACGGGGTCATCCCAAAGAGGAAGGTCATGCGCTGTCTTTACAGGCACCGGGCATACCGTTGCGTGCCCTCATGGATGATACGAGTGATGTATATCATGAGGGATGGCACCAACGAGTGGACTCTTTGTATAGTATCACTCTTTGTTCGGGTGCTTACCTCGGGTATGTTATATACCGCGAGTCCTGGATGACACGGAAGTTCCCCGAGTCTTGTGGGTAAAGTGTGCAACCTCTGCAGAGTGTAAAACTATTCGAATAGTTGTGTCCACTATCAAGGATAGTTGGGTGGTGCTGCTTAAACTACGTCCGGATGTTTTTGTGAAATTTGGTGTGAGTATGGGTGTGATGGTGACAAGAGGTCACATGAGCTAAGTCCGATGAGTTGGTGTGAGGATTGGACTAAGTCCCATGACATAGCGTGATGAGTGAACATGAGATGTTCAACCGATACTTATGATGATATCGGTATCTGGATCATATGGACACTTGCTTATTGTTGATGCATGTTACAAGTTACTTGATCATGACATTTGCATTCAAAATTAGATTTTCGCAAAGTTACTACTTAGTGTTATATACCATGCATCATTATTATCTTGTTCCACAACTTGGGTTGCTTGCGAGTACATTCAAAGTACTCATTGGCTTGCCACTAGTTATTTAATTGGTCGGGCATGGAAGAATAGGAGTATGTTGATGAGTTTGTTGTAGACGAGCATGCGAACTAGGACGCTTCCCAGTCAGAATGCATGTAGGTTAAGGTAGATGGCATGGGTTCATGCTTTTGACCAAGATTTCCGCTGCTTGTTCTATTGTAAGTGTTTGGCCCGTGTGGCCCTATCTATGTAAGACTAAGACCCTTGTGTCATTATTTGTGTAAGACGTTAAGTATGGATGTAAGACTCTTGTTATTCAGTTTCTATGTGTTCAGTGAGCATTGATCTTTGGGATCATTGTACACGTGCATTCGGTGATCTCGACTTATGAGTCGGGGTCCCCACAGAGCTGGTATCAGAGCCATCCTGACTGTAGGAAGCCCGTAGTTCGCATGGATGTTAGGCAGGATAAAAGTCGTTTTCAAAACTACACCTAGCATTGGAACTTAGGAATTCTGCACTATTCACCTCTCCTATGCTTCACACAACAGTTTGCTGACCCTCCTCCTTTCAAACCTTTGTAGATGGCCGTCATACCCGAAGCCTTCCTGACATCCGGCTTTCCCTTACTCCTTGGGGATAGACTAGGGAAGTGCCAGTTCTGCCAACCACCCATTTTCCTCTACCATGAGCACTGGGTCGATGCCGTCACGAAGGCGTACCATGTAGATGTGGTCGTGAAGGCAAATGAATCCCCAACTAGTTGGTTCTTTGAAGGACCAGGGTGGAAACCATGATACTCGCAGTCAAGACAGCTGCACGCAAAGCACTCCTACACCTTCGAGACATCATTCTAGAGATGGATGATGAGCCAGCTACTCGCTACCTTCCCTTCAAGAAGGATGACTTTGGCGAGAGTTGGACGCTGATTCCGACCAAGGAAGATGGCACACCACTCAGGTTCAAGACCTACTTCAGCCTCTCCGCCGATAGTCTGGTTCACAACTTGATGAAGGAGTCCGTGAAGCTCCACGAGGAACTTCACCACACCTGAGGGCTACTTCAACAAGCCAAGATGAAGCCAGACAAGATCAAGAATGATGGAGCCCCCGAGGGACGACCAGCTGTCGCCTATCGAGGAGGATTACCCCCCAGCTAGTGATACACCTACGCATAGTCGTCGCGTGAGTGCAAAGGAGTACCATGAGCTCTTCACCGACCCGCCTGCAAAGCGTCGCCGGGATGGACCTCCTCATTCCCTGACCCCTTTGACCGGAAACGATGCCCGATCAGATGATGAACAGGAGGAAGACCCAGAGGAGCGTGACTACGAGACTGAACACTCCACCACCTGAGTCCGACAACCCATAGGGTAGGATTAGTCATGCATCCCTCATGTGAAGTCGAGTCCGTGTATTGGTTCATATGAAACCATGTGTACTCGTTGTTTGTTTTGTTGTTTGTGTTCCGATGCAAGTCGCGCTTTTGCCTCAGGCAACATGTAAGCGACTCCATCACTTACCTTAATATATGTTGTTGGTCTTTCGACCTTTGTTTCAACACAATTGCACTTGACCGACCCCCTTAGGCGCGCTTTTACGTTATTTCTTATCCTCTTGTCGACCCCAGGGGCTAAATTCGATGAAGGTAACCACCGACCCGCCGCCACCCGGGAAGGAGCATCGACGCCCCGAGCTATACTTCGATGGAGTGATGGAGAGTGTGCTACTTCTCGAGCATGCGTTGGTTTCCTGTGAAGAGGAACGGTTTGATGCAGCAAAGTAGCTAAGTATTTCCCTCAGTTTTTGAGAACCAAGGTATCAATCTAGTAGGAGATACAAGCGAGCCACCAATAGATGTAACTTCACAAATAATCAAACTCTTGCACCCAACGCTATAAAGGGGTTGTCAATCCCTTCACGGTTACTTGCAAGGATGAGATCTAACAACAATAGATATAATAGGATGCTTGAACGGAAAGTAAAACTAAAAGTAAAAATATGGAAGCAACTATTTTTGGTATTTTTGATTTTAGATTTGAAAGTATAATACGGAAAATAGACCCGGGGGGCATAGGTTTCACTAGATGGTTTCTCTCATGATGGCAAGTATTACGGTGGGTGAACAAATTACTATCGAGCAATTGATAGAATAGCGAATAATTATGAAGATATCCAAGGCAATGATTATGCATATAGGCATCAAGTCTGTGACAAGTAGACCAAAACGATTCTGCTTCTACTACTATTACTCCACACATCGACCGACTCCTGCCTGCATCTAGAGTATTAAGTTCATGAAGAACAGAGTAATGCATTAAATAAGATGACATGATGTAGAGGGATAAACTCAAGCAATATGATGAAAACCCCATCTTTTTACCCTTTATGGCAACAATACAATACGTGCCTCGCTACCCCTACTTTGTCACTGGGTGAGGACACCGCAAGATTGAACCCAAAACTAAGCACTTCTTCTATTGCAAGAATTACCAATCTAATTGGCCAGACCAAACCAATAACTTGAAGAGACTTGCAAATATATGAAATCATGCATATAAGAATTCAAGAAAGACTCAAATAATATTCATGGATAATCTGAACATAAACCCACAATTCATCAGATCTCGACGAACACACCGCAAAAGAGTATTACATAGGATAGATCTCCATGAAGATCATGAAGAACATGGTATTGAGAAGCAAAGAGAGAGAAGAAGCCATCTAGATACTAGCTACAGACCCGTAGGTCTGTGGTGAACTACTCGGGTATCATCGGAGGGGCAATGGAGTTGATGTAGATGCCCTAGTGATCAAATCCCCCTCCGACAGATTACCGGAAAAGGCTCCAAGATTGGATCTCTCGAGAACGGAACCTTCTGGCGGCGGAAAAGTGTTTTTGTGGATCGTTCTTATAATGATGGAATATTTGGGAATTTATAGGCCGGAGATTAGGGTTAGGGGAGTTGCCAGGGGCCCACAAGCCTGCCTAGCATTGGGTACCCCTGGCTACGGCTAGCGAGCTTGTGGCCCCGTGGCAGCTCCTCTACCTTCGTTCTCAAGTCTCGTGGCTTCCTTTCATTCCAGAAAAAATCATTCCGGAGGTTTTATTCCGTTTGGACTCTGTTTCATATTCCTTATCTGTGAAACTCAAAAACAAGAAAACAAAACAGAACCTAGCACTAGGCTCTAGATTAATAGATGAGTCCCAAAAATAATATAAAATAGCATATTAATGCATATAAAACATTCAAAACAGATAATATAATAGCATGGAATTATAGATACGTTGGAGACGTATCAGCATCCCCAAGCTTAATTCCTGCTCGTCCTCGAGTAGGTAAATGATAAAAACAGAATTTTTGATGTGGAATGCTACCTAACTTATTTATCCATGTAATATTATTTATTGTGGCATGAATATTCAAATCCGTTAGATTCAAAACAATAGTCTAATATTGACAGAAAAATAGTAATACTTCGAGCACACCAACAAGGTAATCGCATCCTTTCGAAATAACATGGCCTTAGAAAGTCATCCCTACAAAATCATATGGTCTGGCTATGCTTCATCTTACCCACACAAAGTATCTAAATCATGTACAACCCCGATGAACAAGTCAAGCAATTTTTTTCACACTTTTGGTGTTCTCAAACCTTTTCAACTCTCATGCAATACATGAGTGTGAGCCATGGATATAGCATTATAGGTGGAATAGAATATGAACGAGGTGCAATAGAAAAAGGAGAAGATATCCTCACATAAACTAGATGTATCAACGGGCTATGGAGATGCCCATCAATAGATATCAATGTGAGTGAGTAGGGATTGCCATGAAACAAATGCACTTAGATCTATAAGTGTATGAAAGCTCAAAAAGAAAACTAAGTGGTCGTGCATAACGAATATCCACTAGTTATATGAAAGTGACATATTAGGAGACTCTCTATCATGAAGATCATGATGCTACTTTGAAGAACAAGTGCGGAAAAAGATAGTAGAAATTGTCTCTCCTTTCTTTATCTCATTTTTGTTATATATATTTATTTTTTTGGTGGGCTTCTATGGCCTCTTTTATTTATTTTTGTTTGTGCTTCGCTGGCCTCTTTTATTTTTTGTAAAGTACGGATACTCATCCCAACTTGGGAGGGGGTCATAGCCTCCATGATCCTTTTCTCTCATGGGACAATGCTCTATTAATGAAAATTCATCACACTTTTATTTAGTTATAACTCAAAGTAAAAGAAATTACAACTTGATTTCTATGACAAAATATAACTCTATATGCAATATGAAGTGATGATGCAACTCATAGAAAACTACATGGTGGAAGTTGCATGGCAATATATCTCGGAATGGCTATGAAAATGCCATAATAGGTAGGTATGCTGGCTGTTTTGAGGAATATACGGTGGCTTTTTTGAGGAAGGAGGGTTTGATGTACCGGCGAAAGTTGCGCGGTACTAGAGAGGCTAGCAAAGATGGAAGGGTGAGAGTGCGTATAATCCATGGACTCACATTAGTCATAAAGAACTCCCATACTTATTGAAAAAGTCTATTATTTATCAAACAAAGCATTAGACGCATGCTCCTAGGGGAGAGGTTGGTAGGAGTTAACCATCGCGTGCTCCCGACCCTCACACAAAGGTCGACAATCATTAGACAAATCATGCTCTGACTTCGTTACATAACGGTTCACCATACGTGCATGTTACGGGAATCACAAGCTTTAACACACGTATCTCTTCAATTCATAACTACTCACTAGCATGAATCTCATATTACCATCCCTATTATCTCAAAACTATATGCAAGGAATCCAACTTCTCATAGTTGTCAATGCACTTAATATGAAATTTTTTATTATATCCCTCTTGGATGCCCATTATATTAGGACTAAATTCATACCTAAAAAAATTACCATGTTGTTTTAAGAAACTCTCAAAATAATATAAGTGAGTAACAAGAGTTCAATAATTTCTATAAAATATAGCACCACCATGCTCTATAAAGATATAAGTGAAGTACTAGAGCAACATTGCCTAGCTCAAAAGATATAACTGAAGCACATAGAGTATTCTAACAAATTCACGATTCAGCGTGTCTCTCTCAAAAGATGTGTGCAACGATGATGATTGTGGCAAACTAACAAGAAAAGACTCATATCGTACAAGACGCTCCAAGCAAAACACATATCATGTGGTGAATAAAAATATAGCCTCAAGTAAATTTACCGATGGATTGAAGACGAAAGAGGGGATGCCTTCCGGGGCATCCCCAAGCTTAGGCTTTCTTGTATCCTTGAATATGACTTGGGGTGCCTTGGGCATCCCCAAGCTTAGTCTCTTTCCACTCTTTATTCCATAGTCCATCAAATCTTCACCCAAAACTTGAAAACTTCACAACACAAAACTCAATAAAAAAAACTCATGAGATCCGTTAGTATAAGAAAAATAAATCACCACTTTAGGTACTGTTGTGAACTCATTATTTATTTATATTTGTGTGATACCTACTATATTCTAATTTTTCCCTGACTCATACCCCCAATATGACCCATAGATACATCAAAATAAGCAAACAACACAAAGAAAACAGAATCTGTCGACAACATAACAATCTGTTGAAATCTGTAAACTTCGAATACTTATTGAACTCTAAAAATTCTTAAAAATTAGGACAACCAGGGAAAATTTGTGTATAAATCCTGTGTCAAATTCTCACATCAAATTGACGCTCTGAAAACTTCATAAAATTCCTGGTCTGAGTGCAAAAGTTTTTGTTTTCCAGCAAGATCAAATCAACAACTACCATAGATCACCCCAAAGGTTTTACTTGGCTCAAACGCTAATTTAAACACAAAAACACAATTAATACAGAGGTAATAATGTGCACACACCAAAACAGAAGCAAAAAAGGAAAAAGGAAAATAAAATTTGGTTGCCTCCCAACAAGTGCTATTGTTTAACGCCCCTAGCTAGGCAAAACGCAATAGATCTAGCTATTGTCATCTTTGGTATGCAATCCATAAGTAGCTCTCATGATAGATTCATAAGGTAATTTTATTTTATTCCTAGGAAAGTGTTCCATGCCTTTCCTTAATGGAAATTGGAATCTAATATTCCCTTCCTTCATATCAATAATTGCACCAATCGTTCTAAGGAAAGGTCTACCAAGAATAATAGGACATGCAGGATTGCAATCTATATGAAGAACAATGAAATCTATTGGCACATAATTCATATTTTCAACAATAAGAACATCATTAATTCTTCCCATAGGTTTCTTTATAGTGGAATCCGCAAGATGAAAATTTAAGGAATAATCATCAAATTCATGGAAACCTAACACATCACACAAAGTTTTTGGAATCATGGAAATGCTAGCACCCAAATCACACAAAGCATGGCACTCATAATCTTTAATCTTAATCTTAATAGTAGGTTCCCACTCATCACATAGCTTTCTAGGTATAGAAACTTCCAACTCAAGTTTTTCTTCAAAAGCCTTCATCATAGCATCAACAATATGTTTAGTAAAAGCCTTGTTTTGATTATAAGCATGAGGAGAATTCAACATGGATTGCAATAAGGAAACACAATCAATCAAAGAGCAACTACCATGATTAATGTCTTTGAAATCCAAAAGAGTGGGTTCATTGCTATTCAAAGTTTTGACCTCTTCAATCCCACTTTTATCAATCTTAGCATCAAGATCTAAAAACTCTGAATCATTGGGATGCCTTTTAACTAAAGTTGACTCATCTCCAGTACCATCCTTATCGAGATTAATATTGGAAAGCAAGGATTCAATGGGAGTTACATCAATCACTTTAAGATCTTCATCAATATTATCACGAGAACATACTTTTTCAAGTCATTCACGCTTAGCACGAACCCTAGCGGTTCTTTCCGTACACTCATCAAGAGAAATTCTCATAGCTTTTAAAGACTCGTTAATATCATGCTTGGGTGGAATAGATCTAGGTTTTGAAGAATCAATCTCAAGAGAAATTCTATCAACGTTCCTAGCCAAATCATCAATCTTGAACAATTTTTCTTCAATGATAGCACTGAAACCTTTTTGCGTACTAATGAATTCTTCAATATTACTCTCAAAATCAGAGGCTATTTTATTATAAATTCCATAAGAATTGTTGTAGGAATTATCATAATTATTAGAGGAATTACTAGGAAACGGTCTAGCGTTGAAATTACCTCAAGTCTCATGGCTTCCTTTTATTCTAGAAAAAATCATTCCAGAGATTTTATTCCGTTTGGACTCCATTTAATATTCCTTATCTACGAAACTCAAAAACAAGGAAAAACAGAAAGTGGCACTAGGCTCTATATTAACTAGATAATACCCCGCGCGTTGCTGCTGGAATTGGTTAGAATATTTTGATGACATTTGATTTTGTATAACATGAACTAAAATTAAAAAATACATACAGTTAATTTTACTATGTAATTGTTAAGTTACATGTGTACATGTTAAGAGAAATATATTACTGGAATAATCTATTTGGTTATATAGAATATGATGGTGCACCACGCATTGATGTGGTATTCTTCGCTGATATTAAGGGTCTTGTTTAAGAAAAAGGAATATAAGGCTAAATTGGTGATAATTCCACAACAAAAGTGTGACAGTACAGAGTATATATCAACTTTTCTTGCACAGAGGGCCTCCCAGCCAAAACATCAATCATAATAAGTGAACTAAACACGTCAATCATGTATGTCAACAAAATCGTGCAATTGTTTTCATCAAACCCTATTGTTTCCATGATTGTCAGAAATAATCAAAATTAAATGGTGATGTGACTGATTACAACTTTCCTGCTACAAAATATATATATATCATATCATCGCTTTCTCTTGTGGCTCTACTGCAAATTCTTTCCTGTGGACTAAGAAAAATGAACTTATCATAAATGTAAATGAGGAGGGTGTACTCATAATATATACTTTAGCATAGAAATACTCCACTGGAAAAGCAAGGAATTAGCGTAGGGCCCTTCGTATATGCACCAAACTTAAAAATTAGGCTTGTTAGCAAACAAAATAAGGATACAATTCCACATAAATATAGTTATCTCAGTACACGACAAATCTAACTGACAAAATCGAGATTGCAGGTCAAGATGAGTGAGAGGACTGCCTCAGACATCGTTCACCATGAGTTTAGTACTCACAGTAGAACAGTAATCGCTTCCTCCCATTAAATCCAAACTCCTTTATCTAGTACATGAACAAATTGAATGGGTAGGAAGCAGGTGTCCATGAATTGGGAATTAATAAACACATCATTGTTCTTTAGGATTGAGAATCGCTGATAATTGAGGAGAGCGCTTACCCGTAGGCCATAGCCTACTTCTGAACTTTGGCAACCCCTTGGTAGGCAGCAAGAGAACCAAACATAGCAATACTATTCCTGCAAAAATCATGAAAAAATTATACATATACTATTAGCAATCAGACACATGTTTGAGACAACTGAAAGAAAATGAAATAGCATTATGAGAGTAGTTTGGTAGTACATGCGAACAGGTCTCAATTGCAAATAGGGCTTCTTCTTCCTCTCTCATCGCAAACCATGTCGACCGGCACACCGTGCTCCAGGCCGGAGGAAAAGGAGGAGGTACTCAGGGTTGTACCATGGGTGATGGCATCAAGATCTTCATCACTCCACGACTGTGCAGGGTGGCGGGCGGGTGAAGCCGATGCAGACGGTCGATGGTGGTCATCCAAGCGAAGCCGCCCATGCGGAAGCCAGCAATGCAATATTGGCATGCGGCGGTTCCGTCCAGGCATGATGTGGTGGCGCTGCATCCAACCCAATCTTGGCATGGAGGTCGCTCATGCCAGAGCTTGGCTTCAACAGCCGATGGTAAGAAATACGTACGTGGGAAGATGAGATGCATGAGGAAGTGAGAGATGATGCATCTGGGCTCTTCTTTCAGTTACAGAAGGGATGCATCTTACGTTATGAATAGGAAAGGGTGGATAGCTTCATTGAAAGGACTCCAAACGCATCAATTTAAAACTGAGATCCTAAGTAAATGACGGATCGACTGAGTGACTAGGTTGGCTCCGTACTAAAATAACCTTGTGGAAATAATGGGTCATTTTGATGACCTGGAGCTTTGCGTACTAATGAAAAACCGAGTCCCATGATTTGTTGATGGAATTGTGTGGGCGCCAGCTGTTGGGTTAATTAGTGATGATGTGTAAAGTCAGTTTTGCTTAGATGGCATGGTTGCTGACGTTGGATAGCTTGCATGTTGAGATAAATAAGGTAGTGGGGGTGAACTTCTTAGGTATATAGAATAGGTTAGTCCCAAAAATAATATAAAATAGCATATTAATGCATATAAAACATCCAAAACAGGTAATACAATAGCATGGAACAATCAAAAATTATAGATACGTTGGAGACGTATAAGAGCGCTCAGGTGATAGCGTCACAGTGTTCGGGTGAAAAAATATTTGAATGAGCTTGTAACGTGTGCGAAGACTTGCGTTAACTTTTAGTGATATTAGTATTCGCTCTTATTGTTGGAAATATGCCCTAGAGGAAATAATAAATTAGTTATTATCATATTTCCTTGTTCATTATAATCATTTATTATCCATGCTATAATTGTATTGATCGGAGTCTTAGATGAATGTGTGGATACATAGACAAAACGATGTCCCTAGTATGCCTCTAATAGACTAGCTCGTTGATCAAAGATGGTTAAGGTTTCCTAGCCATGGACATGAGATGTCATTTGATAACGGGGTCACATCATTAGGAGAATGATATGATGGACAAGACCCAAACTGCAAACGTAGCATATGATCGTGTCAGTTTATTGCTACTGTTTTCCGCATGTCAAGTATGTGTTCCTATGACCATGAGATCATGCAAATCATAGTTATCGGAGGAGTGCCTTGTGTGTATCAAACATCGCAACGTAACTAGGTGACTATAAAGGTGCTCTACAGGTATCTCCGATGGTGTCTGTTGAGTTGGCATGGATCGACACTGGGATTTGTTACTCCGTGTGACGGAGAGGTATCTCGGGGCCCACTCGGTAATGCAACATCACAATAAGCCTTGCAAGAAATGTGAATAATTGTTAGTTGCGGGATCTTGTATTACGGAACGAGTAAAGAGACTTGCCGGTAACGAGGTTGAACTAGGTATGGAGATACCGACGATCGAATCTCGGGCAAGTAACATACCGAAGAACAAAGGGAACGTTATACGGGATTAACTGAATCCTTGACATAGAGGTTCGACCGATAAAGATCTTCATAGAATATGTAGGAACCAATGTGGACGTCCAGGTCCCGCCATTGGTTATTGACCGTAGAGGTGTCTCGGTCATGTCTACATAGTTCTCGAACCCGCAGGGTCTGCACACTTAAGGTTCGGTGATGTTTCGGTTGTGTAGAGTTATGTATGGTGGTGACCGAAGTTTGTTTGGAGTCCTGGATGAGATCCTGGACGTCACGAGCATCTCCGGAATGGTCCGGAGGTAAAGATTCATATATAGGAAGTCCCAGTTTGGTTTCCGGAAAAGTTTCGGGCTCATCGGTAGTGTACCGGGAGTGCCGGTTGTGTACCGGGAGTGCCGGTAGTGTACCGGGAGGCCTCCGGGAGGGGTATTTCGACCCCAAGAGGTCCATGGGATGTGGGACAATAATAACCAGCCCTTTGTGGGCTGGGAAAACAGCCACAAAGTCCCATGGCGCAGGAGAGAAAGTCCTAAAGCAAAAAGTGGAAAATCAGCCAATAGGAGGCAATCCTACTCCAACTAGGATTGGAGGTGAAGTAGGATTGCTTCCCACCTCCTATTTCGGCCAACACAAAGGCCTTGGATGCCTCTCCTCTCCTCTCCTCTTATATATACTAGTGGATTGGGTGGTTTTTGGACAGAATTTCCGGCCACGTGCTACCCGTTCCACCAGTGCATAGTTTCTCCTCTAGATCAGTTTTCTCCAGCGCTTAGGCGAATCCCTGCCGGAATTGCTCCACCACCATCACCGGAGCACCGTCATGCTGCCGGTGAACTCTCTCTCCTCTCCACCTCCCCTTGCTGGATCGAGACGGTGGAGATCGTCATCAAGCTGCACGTGTGCTGAACGCGGAGGTGCCCTCCGTTCGGCGCTAGATCGGAAGGACCGTGATCGAGATCGCGAGACGGTTCGTGATGTGATCACGGAACGGATCGTGATGAGTTCACGGGACAGATCGTGATCAAGATCGTGAGACGGATCGTGATGAGTTCACGGGACGGATCATGATGTGTTCGCGGGACGGTTCGTGATTGGATCGCGGGACGCTTGGCGATTTGGATTGCGAAGAAGTTCGACTACACCAACCGCGTTTCTTAACGCTTCTCGCTTAGCGATCTACAAGGGTACGTAGATCCACTCTCCCTCTCGTAGATGCTCATCACCATGGATAGGTTTGCGTGTGAGTAGGAAAATTTTTGTTTCCCATGCGACGTTCCCCAACACTTATATGGTTTCACATTCCTTTATAATCCCTATGTGGCTGCTTAATACTGAAAGATGCCAGTCGTCGGCTTCAGCCCTCACGTGGATACTACATGGGGTGTCTATGTGAATGCACTGTGTCTCTTAGCCGTATTATCGGAACCCGAAGGTGGTATAGTGCGACCGACTAGGCAATCGGACTATCATGCTTTATTTCTTTCACTTAGCCGGAGGGGCACGAAAAGGACTACATGAAGCTTACGATTAGCCAGCGGAGTGTTGTGATGTTCGGACGAACCGTGCCGAAGCCGGCATCATAATGTCTGCACAAAGGGCAGGTTCCTTGTATAACATGGAATAACCGCGTATGTGGATTGAGTATAACACTTCTAGCTCGGGGTTCACAGATCGGATCGCGCGTACTATGATAGTCCGTTTTCGGCTTCCTAACCTAAGGTGCTTGACCAGACTATCAGGAAGCACAATCGCAGGGATGCTCCCTTTTCCCTTTTAGCCGAACGAGAGGAACGTAAAGGTGCAAGCACAGGAACCGGGCAACCCAACTTATTGACCAAAGACATAGTTTGAAACTGATGCATATAAAGAGAATGTCAAGATGCCGAACACATGATAAATAGGGAGATTTGTGTTTGAATGCGAGCCCCCGGTCTATCGGCCGGTTACGTCGTGTCATACGGAACAGGTTCATGAGAAGAGGGAGAAAGGAAAAATATCCACCAAAAACAGGACAAATGAGGCGAACTTGCGCCATGCAATTTTTACATTTTCTCAACAACTCTTAAAACTCGGATTGCCGAAGTATCTGTTTACAGGTATGTGAAAGAAAATAAGGAATAGAATCGTACATGAGTTGTTGCACCAGAGGTCTTCAATTGGTAACATGACGTCCTCGATATGCCCATTGCTAGTTGACTCCTGCTCTTAGATGCACCTTGATGGGTGTTAGTGTTTGGCGGGCGGATTTTGCTAACAAAATCTTGAGAGGCCGCCGAATTGTAGGTGAGATTTATGCCATAGGTAGGCTCTTTTAGGAGTGACTGCATTTTGTCCGAAGACGTGTTGATGGTAACAGTTCGGGGGAGCCGAACACCCATCTTAAATTCCCCACCGCTACCCATGGAATCTTGAGTGCCAAGTTGTGCCTCCTCGGCACGTACTTTTCTGGTCCCGGAGTTGTGCGGTGGAGGGCGAGTCCCTATAGAGGGGAGGAGGGAAGAACTGAGTCTTCGGTCCACAGCCAAACTCGCTTCCCAGCCTTCTGTGCCTTTATAGCGGATATCGGAACTTGTTGATCTTCTTTGTAACTAAATTCGGCCGCCAGGGCCAGTGCATGTTCTTTAGTTTTAAGGGAGAGCTCGGTATTGCCGTTGACAGTAATGACCCCCTTGGGCCTAACATCTTGAGCTTGAGGTATGTGTAGTGCGAGACTGCGTTGAAACGAGCGAATGTCGTCCGACCGAGCGGTGCGTGATAGCCGATACGAAAGGGCACGATGTCGAAGATCAAGTCTTCGCTGCGAAAGTTATCGGGCAAGCCAAAAACAACTTCCAGAGTTACAGAGCCCGTGCATCGGGCCTGAACTCCTGGGATTACTCCTTTGAAGGTAGTGTTGCTGGCTTTTATCCTTGACGGATCTATGCCCATCTTTTTCATCGTATCTGAGTAGATCAGGTTGAGGCTACTTCCTTCGTCCATTAGGACTTTTGTGAGGTGGTACCCATCTATGATGGGGTCTAGGACGAGGGCCGCTGAACCCCCATGGCGGATACTGGTCGGTTGATCATGCCCATCAAAGGTGATCGGGTATGCCGACAATGGGTTATACTTCGCGGCTATGGGTTCCACCGCGTAGACTTCCCGGAGGGCGCGCTTCCTCTCCTTCCTGGGTATATGGGTGGCATATATCATGTTCACCATTTTGACTTCGGGAGGGAATTTATTATGTCCTCCACCAATTGGACCCCGAGGCTCATCTTCATCCTCGCTGCGAGAGCTTTTGCCTTGGTCTTCGAGTGGTATCTTGTCGGCCTGTTTAAACACCCAGCAGTTATGGTGTGTGTGGTTGGCGGGCTTTTACAAAGTCCCATGGATTTGGCAGGGTCTTTCCATGATCTTCTCGAGCTGAGTGGGTCTGTCAGGATTGCCTTTAGGAGGCTTCTTCCGCTGCCCAGGTCAGGAGTTGCGGAATTCGGCGTTTACAGTCGTATCATCGGCATTGCTATTATTGTGTCGGCACTTATTCTTATTGCGCTTTTGCCGTCTCGAGCTTCAGGTGTGATAGGATCCTCCGAATTGTGGCTACGAATAGCCAGCCAATTGTCTTCGCCCGCGCAAAAGCGGGTCATGAGGGATGTAAGGGCGGACATAGTCCGAGGTTTATCCTGGCCTAGTTGTCGGGCCATCCATTCATCCCGAATATTGTGCCGGAAGGAGGCTATGGCCTTAGCATTCGGATAGTCAATGATTTGGTTCTTCTTAGTCAAGAATCGATTCCAGAACTGCCGAGCGGACTCACCGGGCTTCTGGACGACCTTGCTGAGATCGGAAGAGTCCGGCGGGCGGACATATTTTCCTTGGAAGTTAGAGCGAAACGCATCTTCCAGGTCTTCCCAGCATCCAATGGAGTTTTCGGGGAGGCTGTTTAACCAGTGCCGAGCTAGCCCCTTAAGCTTAATAGGGAGGTATTTGATGGCATGGAGATCGTCTCCTTGTGCCATGTGGGTATGGAGGAGGAAGTCCTCAATCCATACAGTTGGGTCAGTGGTCCCGTCGTACTGTTATATATTCACATGTTTAAACCCTTTAGGGAACTGATGCCGCATTACCTCATCTGTGAAGCACAGTGAGTGAGCGGCGCCTATGACCTATACTATGTCCCGCCTATATTTGACGTCTATGTGGGGCTGGTTGCATTCCCAGACTCTGTTGTTTTGGTCAAACCATGGTTTGTATCCGCCATTTCTATCGGGCGAGTACTCTCTGGATCCATAAATGGATCTAGTGAGGCCTGCTCTATGATCCAGGTCATCTCGCAGGTCGAACCTGTTATTGGGCTCTAATGGCTCCTTACCCCATCTTCACAACACTGCCAGTATACAACCGGCATCGTCAGTCGTCCTGTCCCGACCACGAGGGGGGCGGTCTGGCTTGTCATACGGAGTATGGTCTAGAGATGGAGTATTAGTAGGTTCATCATTGAATTGCGGCAGCAGCCTTCTCTGAGGGTTGCTTTTGGACTAGTTTGACAGGCCAGTGTCGTATAATTCCTCGACTGAGAGGACTTTCGTCCATTGATCATTCAAGTCGGCCCGTTCAGCTTTGAGTTGCTGCTCCTTAGCGTTTAGGCTGCGAGCCGTTGCTATGAGCGGTTGCCTGATTTCTTCCTGATCTTCAAGGTTATCAGGGACGTACAAGTCATCGGCTTCCGGCATACCATCCTCCTCGGCGGCGAGGGGGGGAGGTACTCATCGCCTTCAGGGCTGTTGATGTTATCGGGGTTGTTTTGGTCCTCAGGCCCTCTGGACCCTCAAACGGGTGCTCGGGGATATCGGGATTGTCATGATCAACGGGGGCGTTACCATCCCCGTTGTTGATAATAGCTCTTCTTCCTTTTTGCTTTTGGTCAGCTTATGCGACTTTTGGTGCCTTGATGGCACATCGCCCAATTTGTCGTCATTGTTGTGAGGTGTGTTATCACCGTTGGTGGCAGCAGTATCGACCATGTAGACATCATATGTAGAAGTGGCGGTCCAACTCCCGGTGTTAACAGGGGTGGGAGCATGGTCCTCTTCATCCATGTATTTTGCCTCCTCGGAGGCATAGTCTAGCACGTCGGTTAAATCTTCGATGGTGGCTATCAAGTGGGTGGCAGGTGGGTCAAAAAATTCGTCCCTACCCACACTATAACCAAACCGAGCATAGATCGGAGCTGGATCGTCGGTGATCTTCATCGACGAGAATCTCTCCAGGGCCTCATCGACCGCCGAGGGCCCGATCGGATCCAGCTATTCGAAACTCGTGGAGCTAGCCTCCATGCTGTCCACCCATGGGGAGTGTTCGTAAAGAACACATGTCTAGTCATCTGGCTTAATGGCCGTACCGAGATAAGAGATCGGCTTATCACCATGGGTGACCCCATCGGCATGTCCAAAGAAGGGGCTCGAGGTTAAGGCATCAGAGTCCTCGAAGGCTACTAGCGAAGCTGCGAGCCCGATTAATGATAAGTAACCCCAAGAATCGACGGAGAACTCTAAGTTTCCGAATCTAACCTCTCTATCGGGGAAGAAGTTCTCAACCCGGCCTAGATGGCTAGTGGAATCAGCGTGCAGCACAACGCTGCAAAAGGAGAACATCTGTCCGGGGACAAAAACGTCCATGTTGCGGACCTCTTTGTTGATAACAAGGCGAGCCGTCGGTTCCATCTCGCTCACAGAGGAACTCACAATGAATGCACCAATGTCGATGTAAAAATCGGCGGATCTCGAGTAGGGGTCCCGAACTGTGAGACTAGAATCGACGATAACAGGAGACGAAGAGGGCATGAGTTTACCCAGGTTCGGGCCCTCCTATGGAGGTAATATCCTACGTCCTACTTGGTTGTATTGATGGTATGGGGGGTTACAGAGTTGATCTACCTCGAGATCGTACAGCTAACCCTAGATGAGTCATTCTGTGTCTACGCCCTAAAACCCTCCGAATATATAAATGTCGAGGATGCTTAGGGTTTACACATGGTCGGTTACATGCCGAAGAGATAAACATGCCTATTTACTACATGAAACGTGGAGAGCAAGCCGTGCTCCTTGAAGCTTCCATCCTGGAGACTGGGCCTTCAAATCTTTCGGTGTTCGGTAAGTAGCCCTCATAGTCCAGCCCACGACAATAGGTCAGCTATCCGAGGACCCCTTAATCCAGGTCTCCCTCAGTGGGCACGCCTTGTTGGGTTGTGGCCCACAAGCAGCCCCCATCCAACAGGTCTTCGCTCCAAAATTCTTCATATATTCCAAAAAAATCAACAAAAAATTCGTCTGAATCCATGAACTTTTATTTCTGCACAAAAATAACACCAAGGTGGTTCTGCTGAAAATAACGTCAGTCTGGGTTAGTTTCATTCAAATCATGCAAATTAGAGTCCAAAACAAGAGCAAAATTATTTGGAAAAATAAATACGTTTGAGACATATCAAACGCCACCCTTTTCCTTGGCAGGGACAAGTTTTCTCGCTTTGTTCTTCCTCCTCTTCTTCTCGTCCCTCCGAGGAGACGACATTGATGTTCTCGGATTTGGAATCCGAGGAGTCTTCAACCTGAAGACTTCTCATCTTCTTCCTCTTCCTCCCCAGCTCTCATTTGTCCTTGGCCAGGACCTTTGTGGGCGCCTCGGCCAGAAGATCCTAGAGCTCGCGAGAGATGTTGCCTCCGGGCAGGGGTGCTGGGCAGTTGCTACTTGTTGCCCAGGCTGCCCATTTATGCATAAAAACAAATATATTTAAGCTATAAACCAAAACTCCGAATTGATGGGATTTGTGGCACAGATGGTTACCTCCTTCAATGTGTGTGATCCGAGTAGGCGTTGTTTGGCCCGTTTTGGGGGAACTTGTTCAGCTTTGGCTTTAATAGGAATGTCCACATGCCATCCATATTGGTTCAGAAGAAGTGATGGATTGTTCGGGGGTCCTCGGGCTTGTAAAGCCACATCGGTCTAGCTCGAAGTTGGAGTGGTAGGATGCTGCAATGCAGCATCAGATCAATCATAGCCACCGGATTGACGATGTCTTTGAGGGTGTGGATTTTCTTCTCAAGAATGGTGACCTCCTCTGGATTGTCCCATTCCAGATTCTTCGCCTGCCAAGAGTTTAGCTTCTTTGGACGCAGACCCGTGAAGGGTGGGAGCACGGCCTGGTCCTCGTCGCGAGGCTCGGTGATGTAAAACCAGTCTCGCTGCCACATCTTCACCAGTTTGACAAGGCTATCCTCTAGCCACTCCAGTTTCTGGAGTTTGTTGATCATGGCACCACCGTAGTCGGAGAAGTTGCCACCACCACTCTTTGCTTTGACACAAAAGGTCTTTAACCATAAGCCAAAGTGTGGTGGCACCCTTAGAAATGCCTCACACACCATGATAAAGGTGGTGAGGTGAAGGGTAGAATTTGGGGCAAGATTGTGGAAATCTAACCCATAGAAGAAAAGAATCCCCTGCACAAAGGGTTGCAGGGGGAATCCCCGACCTCTGACGAGGTGGGAGATGAGTTTACCCACTCCCAGGCGTGGGGAGTGGGGATATCTTGGTTAGGCTTCGGAGTCCTGTAGGCCAGGCCATTGGGGATATACCCTGCCACTCGGAGCTCGGTGATGGTGGCGTTGTCGACCTTCGAGGGAACCCACTCCCCTTCCAGATCCGCCTCGGACATTGGGATAGAAAGCTTTGAGCTTGGTGGAAGTATTGAGGGCGTTGAGAGTGGTGGAGGTTTCGATGCTGGAGTAGGAGGAGAGCGTGGGGAAAAGGATTAACCAACCCTAGTTCTGTATAGGCTGGTAAAAAGGCGAAGCGTCCCCTTGACCATGCCATGAAAATCGCCACGTTTCGGCTGATCATGTCATTGTGGACGCGTGGGGTAAAACAATCGATTGATGATATCTGCTAAAATGGGGGGCATGATCTCTGTTTTTAGGCGACATGCCAATCAAAGAGTCGCATCGAACCACGGTTCGAGCAAGCGGTAACCGATGCACATGATATCATGAGTATTACGCTTCAGAAAAAGCTGTGATTGCTTAATTGCCGGACACACCTATAGTCCTAATCCTCGGGACTTAACTATACACCTCAGACAAAGGAAGGCGCATTTTTACACTGCGCAACCGGACTAGTTTCCTCTTTCTTAGCGACATAACGTGAGTCGGTTTACAAAACTTGTGCACTTTCTTGGGGCTGTACTATTGAACTTGCTCGCCAAGCCGAAGACATTTATCCGAAGTTAGTTATCATCTCCGGCTTTCAAAACAAGTTCGGGGGCTACTGATGGTGTCCTGAAGTAGGGAGGGGGGCAGCCGAGCTGGTCTAGTCCATGGGCCAGGCCAAAGGCCCGTCAAGGAGGAAGGGCTTCAGAGGCACTCATGATTGGTGTGAGCACATCAGACTCTACCGAAGACCTGGCGTGTACCCCAAGAAGGGATGATTTGTTCAACATGTAATCTCTAAATGGTAACCGACATTCATGTAACCCTAGATACCCCCGATGCCTATATAAATCAGAGGGTGTAGTCCGTAGAGGATACTCATACACATTCATCATCACCTCTAGGGTTTACACCACAAACATACGATCTTGAGGTAGATCAACTCTACACTCGCTACCCGAATAATACAGCAAGAGCAGGATGTAGGGTTTTACCTTCATGGAGAGGGCATGAACCTCGGTAAATACCGTATGTTCCTTGTCTCCTGTTACCCATTGATCCGATCTCACAGCTCGGGCCCCTCTACCCGAGGTCTGACGGTTTTAACACCAACATGCGTGGATAGTGGAGGTGCGTTCACACAAGAGAGGGCATGAACACAAGAGATGTTTTAGAGTGGCACCATGGTGTCGGACGCGTACATGGAGGCGACCCGAACACCCACAGGGCTTCCCTAGTTTGCATCCATTTTTACAGGATGTTGGACAACTACACGTGCCCACAAATGCATATGGTATCGCTAAGGCTGCAAGAGAAGCTCGAGGCTTGTGAGCCGCTCGAGATCGACTCGCATTTTCTCTCGACTCGAAATTGACTTGAAAAGAAATGATTCGAGTATGAACATTGTATGTAACTCGATCGAGAGATGAGCTGATCTTGAGTCAACACTTGCTCGCTCGATTTTGGCTCGATAGCCCAAGATCATATAACTATATTACATAATTTCGATATATAAAGGTGAATGGGATAATTTATTACTATATAGATAGTCAACAATAATTTATTGCCATATAACTTTTATGTGATTTTCCTCCATTTTACCTACTACCAAACAAGGAAAAATGACTAACTAAAGAGAAAATTTGGCCACATTATGGTATGTAATGACCATGTGTTAAATATCATGTTATGTTGACAACAGTTTGCTAGGAGGCATACCTTCATTTTTTTCTTGCTACTTGTTCTTCCATGATCTCTTGTGTTAAGTACTAGCATAAAGTTTAGAGAGAACATGTTAAATTATATAATGGTTTTTTCTGTTGTGTTGTCGCTTATTTTAAAAAAAATGTCCTAAATTATTTAAAAAGTATCATTATATTTAGCTCAAAACTAGCTCGAGTTTGATTCAAGGTCGTTACTAGCTGAGCGTGAGTCACTTTTTATAGCTCGACCTTGATCTTTGCATTGTTTGAACTCACTCAAATTTGTATGTCAGTCGAGCTGAGTCTAATTCGTTCGAATTTGTATGTAAGTCAAGCTGAGTCTAATTCAACTCACTTAAACTCGACTCATTAAGGACAGTAATACCGAGCCTAAAGCGAGTCTTCCCAGCGATTCACGTTTTTAGCTGTCTATTTTTGTGATCTGAACATTTCTGGTCGTTGGATCTGTGTGTAAGGCAATCTGTCCCGTATGTGACAAATACTGGGCCAAATGTCCTATGGGCAGCTGCTCCACAGGCCGAAACGGAGCGATGTGATTAAGTGGGCCGTCGGCCAGCCCATCCCAACGCTTGGAGGTCCAGTGCAGGGCTTCGCTAATTGGGAATCTATCGATGAGGGTAACAGATGGGCGACCGAAGAAGGGAGCACTAATGGCGGCGGTAGGAAGAGCAAGAGGGAGGGGGCACTGCGAGGACACTAGCGCCCGTGCGCACGGTGATGGCATGGTAGCGGAAGAAATTCATGTGCGCCGCACGCTGGCCGCCTTCTCCAGCCGCATCCGCATCCGCGGGACAGGTACGCCGTCGCGAGCTCGACCTCTCAATCCCACCCTAGGTCAGAGAGGGGGAGAGAGTGGGTTGATTCATGGCAGCGGAGGGATTAACTCGAACCGAGCACGCGAGGTGGCGCTCAATCTGGGAATACAGTGTTCCATATGATGCCTCAGGTAGACAAGGTACATACCAATTCCTTTGATGACGTGGACAACCAAAGAAGAGAAAAATAATCATGGATAGGTTTCAATCGTGATCTACCTTTCCCCTTCCTGAATTTTCTCCTGGTGTTACCAATTTTTGTGCCTGTTTCTCGGTTCAACTGTCATGTATGCGATTTATTTCTATTTCAGTTGACAAGTCACTAGGCATCTGCCCGATGGTTGCTATGTTTTCATTCTTGGTAGCATGAATATGGTTATGGTCGTATGGTTGTGAGCATCTAACTTTATTTCTGTAATCAAATAATAGGACCATGGTTAGGTTGAAACCCGACGGGAAATAAAACAATCTGGTGCCATGGTTGTCAAGGAAGGTGGACGTTTACTTATAATTCTGCTACTATTTGACTTGTGACTTTTGTTCTTCAATTGAATCTTATCCTTGGCTAACGGACAGGTTTGCTAACCGAATCTTATGCTCGTTTAACTATGAATTGTGTTTGTCTATGTATCCACACATGTATCCATGTTTCCAATTAATACAATTATAGCATGGATAATAAAGGATTATCATGAACAAGGAAATACAATAATAAACACTTTATTTATTGCCTCTAGGGCATATTTCCAACATAACTAAGTTTTTTTTACTTCAATACAGTGATGGGCCAATGCAGAGCTTCAGTTGATACTTCACCTGCAACACTTCCCCTGGTCAAGTCTAGCCCCGAAGTAAACTTCACAATCCTCGAGAGCGGCGATAGAGCACACGAGCTCGCCTGCTCCCTCTTGGTGTACCAATGGGACAAGGACGTGTTGGTATGTGTGCATTGAATGCGATCGTGGGGTAGAAAAAGGTACGTAGCCTGCAACAGTGTCATACGATAACTTTGCCGTTTGATATAACATTGACTTGATGGTAGACCGTTTGGTACAGGACGCAGCTATCAATGCAGTGTCGTTGCATGCATGCATGGGTGGATTTGAGCTTTTCCTATAGGTATGTGGTGAAACTACGTGCATGCGTAGCTGATGTATGTTTTTTATCACCTACTTCATACTCGATCTGATCTTCACAAGCTTTCTTTTATCCCTATCCTACTCGGCTGTTCTTCGCGGAACAGATAAATTTTAGTGACGACAACATGACTGCAAAGTTTTGCCGCGCACCGCCGTGTACACCACGGATAACCTGAAAGATTGTTCACTTTGGCAAGCCACAATAGCCTGAAGTTCAAAGTGACTATCTCGCCCAAAAACTCTGTTTTAATCAGGCTAATTGTGTTCTTGGTTTCACGTCGTTTGCACACATGAAAAAAAGACAATGTCGATAGAATCAATCTCTGCAACTGCCTGGGACATCCATTCAACACTGTTCCAAGGCTACACATATTAGTTGACGCAGTGAAGCTTGATGCCGAACAGTTTATTAATTTAGAAGTGTGTCCAAAGATTCACAACATTGTACTGTATTTTGTTACAAATCACGCATCAGCAGGCTTGGAGTTGTCCCATAAACACCAAGCTTATTGAATACGAGTAGATCAGAAGAACTGCCAATGAAAACTCTCAAGGAAAAAATTGAACATGCAGCCTTGACGAAGAGAGGCGGAGTTAATTTGAGTTGGTGGGCCGATCCAGCCCGATTTCCATCCAGCTCAGCGTTGCGTTTTGTCTACAACTTCAGCGCATGGCATAGAACCAAAACGTCGTCTGTGCTACGTAAACGTTCGTCGTCACGCCTTGAACAAATGTCGCCCTCTTCCTTCTGTTATACGCATTAAATAAGCATCGTACACATCCTAGAATACAGCATGCATCCAGCATCCCAACACGAAGCGACGCCTCATGATTCCGTGAGCAAGCGAGCCCGGGCACGCCCACGCATTTTCGCACCATCCTCACTCTATTTAACATATGTGCATTACTTGTCCTGATGTATGAAGATGATTGCAGGAATTGTGAAGATGGGGAGGTGGCCAAGAAGGGGCTAGAGTTGGTACACCTATGATAGAGAAAATAGTGTAAGCTCTAAAATGTTAAAAAAAACCTACAGTTTTCCATCCATGTTTTGCACATCCAAGCTTGGGAAGGCAAAGTGATCCATGGATGTAATTTATAATGATTGATGCATAATTTTAACGATTTCACTTTATTATTAGTCTTTAATATTTTAACTTTTCTCACTGTCACAGGAATAGACTTTAGAGTCTAGACCTTCCACGAGACCCCCCCCCCCCCTCCCAACACACACAGATTGTTGGGAAATTGTATCTAACATCTTGCATAAACCGGGGCATCCCATCCTTCGAAATGAATGTGCCACTCCATCGAATTAAACAATAATGTTCCATGGATGGAACATGTCTTTTATTTCATCGAATGCATACATGAGCATGCAGACGTGAATTTGATTTTGTTTTTAGCTCAAAAACTCTGCTTGGGTTTTCCTTTAATTTTGCTCGACATGAGCTGATATTATTGGGCAGCAGTCTCAATATTATATCACAGTAAACAGGCACAACAACGTGCGTCTTCAATAATCTAGTTTGCAGCTGTAGGTACGCATTGGATGTCAAAATGTATCAGACGAACGATTTGAGACTCCCCTTTAAAGATGCCCTAAACGCCGGACATTGGACGTCGCAACACGCGGCAAAACCGAACGGAGCTGGAACAGGCTGACCGATACGGCGCCCACGAAAGAGAGCGCAGCTGCATCTTGCACGGCCGCCGTCGCGTTGCAGTCAAGCGCAAACAAGCTGCGGTGACTTGACGTCCCATCGCCCATGCGTTGCTCCCTGTCACCGTGTGGTTGGACGGGTCGGGGACGGTTTGTGTCGTGTGTTCGCAACGTGTGCACATGCGTGACCAACGGACGGATGGGGCCCGCATCAAGCGCGCCGCGGTCGAAAAGGATGTGGGGTCTGGGCCCGCTCTGTGCCGTCGCACGTGTACCGGCACCGACAATTCAGCCCCGCAAGTGCAGGTGTAGCTAGGCCGGTTCCGCTCCGGCATATGGGGTGGGGTCTCGGTGGTTTCGGCGTGATGCCGTGACCGACCCTTGGCTTCCAAGCGAGCCGCACCACCATCTCGTCCCTTTTCTGCACACGAAAGACGGCCTCTTTGGAACCACTTGGAACGAAACGGAACGGAACGGAACGGAACGGAACGGCAAGGTTACACCACTTGGTGCCAAGACAGCCTGTCCCAACCATGTACTCACTAGGTACCACACTCCTTAGTTTGGACACTCACTAGCTAGCATCAGTCGCGACTTTTGCGATTGGAGAGTAGTACATCAGTGGAGTACGGCACATCATATGCATCCGTATCCGTACAAACATCAACTACGAAATTCTAGACAGTAGGTACATCTTAAAAGTCATGAGGCGAATCCAATACTGGTATATTTATTAGTAGTAGTACAATTGTAGCATACAGATATGGGACATATTAGGCTATTTTCAATGTATTGATGTTAAGATGAGGTGCTAAGTACATTTAAAAATTTAGCAATCAAAGCCCCCAATGCATAGGTGTTTAACTTGTTATAGCTAAGCACACTCTATTTAATGATTTAGGTACAAAGTTTTTCATGCGTTGGTGGACTTTCTTTCATTTAATTATTTTGCCTAGGTTCATGCGCTTAACACCGTTTCTTATAGGGATCACCACATCCATTTCTTTCCTTTTAAATATCATGTCACGTCAGATTTTTTATCTATGTAACAGTCTTAACACCGATACAAAATGAAGCATTGGGAGGGGCATTAGCAAGTGCTCGGTCAAAATCAAATGTAGGAGACGTATTGGCACACTTATCTCCAGTGAATTAAAGTGAAGGAAAGAAGCTCCGAACCGGTAGTAACATCATGCCGCTAGAGCTTATCAACTGGCCGTATTGCGACACGTGATACATGAGGCCACACGGCTGGTAGAAGAGTTTGAAGTTGAACTGTTCATGTTAAATTACCAGAGTGCTAACAGCTAAATAAGGCAAGCACGGCTATTCAATCGGGAATCAGTAATTAGCTGTCGGAAGCGAAGCAGAAATAGCACGCGCTCATCGAAAGAATCACGTCACTGTTGGCTTTTACACATGTGCTCGAGTTCTCGCTTTGCCATCTGTCGCCGCATGGAAAAGAAGACCAATTCGTGACCGTTTCTTCCATCCCATCTTTACTTTCCAGCAATCGCTGCAAGTCTTTAGGTTTCAATTTACAAAAACTTTCCACGGAGGCACCTTTTGTTGTTAGGACTTTGGTCTTTAGGTGCAATATAAAAGTCAACAGTATCATAATTAGCTTAAAATAATAAGAACATACATAACATGATGAACGCATATTCTGTCCTTGGCTAACTAGCACACACAGCTAAAATATGTCAAAAAATAACAAATTCATATGTAAGACCAAAGTTATGCGCATGAGAAAAAAATTCTCAAAGCGACTAGGTCTGCCATCAACGAACTATAACAATGATCATATCCGCATCAACCATCTCATGATATCACATAAGCGACGAGGTTCTCTAACAATAACGTCTTCGAAAAGAAAGTAACACCCGAGCGTTGTCGTGAGGGACGACTTTGAAGTGTGAGTTACCTAGCCAACCACCTTCATCCCCGATCTCTCCCCATCATCAAAGGCAGAGGGCGTGTGCGGGTGGCGCTCCCGTTGGTTTGCGCATGGGCGGTAGCGGAACACTTGCCGGCAGCCAGGTAGCATCAACGATCTAGAAGCTCGTGGCTTCATTATAGTTTTGTCCTTCAGTGAAGTGTTGTTGTTGCAGCTTGGACATACAAACATCCTTGATGTGTGAGTGTCTTTCTCAAGATTTGAAGATAGACCTGCCACCAATGTAGGTGCCACCAGGATGTGTGTGTGCGCGTCGTCGACTGGGGTCTTCGGTGTCGTGGTTTCGCAGGTACTGGACCGAATGGTTTTTAGCAAGCTGGCGTCATCTCACTGCATAGGCCAGCGCCAGATCTCCGGCCAGATCCAATCGGATGTGGTGTCGGGGCCGGTGTGTGTAGGCCTCTCTACTTGTGGACCATGTTGTTGAGGTGCTAGCCTTTCGTGCATGCGGTGGTCTACATGTGGCGAAACGGTCCATGTCATGTTGATTCAAATCCGATCGACCAGATGGAGGTGATTGTAAGCATGCCGCAATGACTTCCTATGGCTCCATGACGGAGGTGGTGGTCGAACGATCTACGAGAGGGTTCATCTCTCCTGATCCGGTGGTTGACTTCGATGGTGAGAAACAAATTATGAACAATGACTTGACGCAAAGGGATGGTTGTGCAGTGGTGGCGGCCGCATCACATGTAGCTGTCGAGATCGTGAAAAAGTGGTGGGGACAACACATCAGTGACTTCGATGGCGGTGCTACTCGCACCCGGTCTCGAGCTTCGAGGCGAAAGCCTAGGTCCGGCCCTGGAGGTTATACCTCGCAATGGTGATGTATTTCTTACGTCATTACCATCTTGAAGATTGCTTGGATATGCTCGGAGTGGGTCTTCAAGGTGAAAATCTAGATTCTGGCCTTATGGTTGGATCCAGAGACGACAACACTTGAGTGTCACTCCCTTTCCAAAGGCCTTCCTGTTGAAGAAAATTGATAGGTCTCCAACGTATCTACTTTCCAAACTCTTTGGCCCTTGTTTTGGACTCCAATTTGCATGATTTGAATGGAACTAACCCGGACTAACGTTGTTTTCAGCAGAATTGCCTTGGTGTTATTTTTATGCAGAAATAAAAGTTCTCGGATTGACCTGAAAATTTACGGAGAATATTTTTGGAATTAATAAAAAATATTGGCGAAAGAATCAACTGTAGGGGGCCCACCACCTGGCCAAAAGCTAGGGGGCGCGCCCCTGTGGCTTGTGGGGCCTCTGTCGCTCCCCCGACCTCGTTTCCACTTCTATATATTCCTATTCGGGGAGAGAAAAATCAAGGAGAAGAGTTCATCATGTTTCACGATACGGAGCCACCGCCACCTCCTCTTCTTCCTCGGGAGACCAAATCTAGAGTTCGTTTTGGGCTCCGAAGAGGGAGAAATCGACGCCTTCGTCATCACCAACCATCCTTCATCACCAATTTCATGATGATCTCCACCGTTCGTGAGAAATGTCATCATAGGCTTTTTGGACGGTGATGGGTTGGATGAGATTTATCATGTAATCGAGTTAGTCTTGTTAGGGTTTGATCCCTAGTATCCACTATGTTCTGAGATTGATGTTGCTATGACTTTGCTATGCTTAATGCTTGTCACTAGGGCCCGAGTGCCATGATTTCAGATCTGAACCTATTATGTTATCATGAATATATATGTGTTCTTGATCCTATCTTGCAAGTTGTAGACACCTATTACGAGTTATGATCCTCATCCCCCAGGATGACAATAACTGGGATTCTCTCCGGTGATTACTGTAGTTTGAGGAGTTCATGTATTCACTAAGTGCTAATGCTTTGGTCCCATTCTCTACTAAAAGGAGGCCTTAATATCCCTTAGTTTCCATTAGGACCCCGCCGCCGCCATGGGAGGGTAGGACAAAAGATGTCATGCAAGTTCTTTTCCATAAGCACGTATGACTATATATGGAATACATGCCTACATTACATTGATGAATTGGAGCTAGTTCTGTGTCACCCTATCTTATAATCGTTGCATGATGAATGCCATCCGACATAATTATCCATCACTAATCCATTGCCTACGAGCTTTTCACATATTGATCTTTGCTAAGTTACTTTTCCGTTGGTACTGTTACAATCACTACAAACTACTACTATCACTTTGCCACAGTTATCGTTACCTCCATATTACTTTGCTACTGAATACTTTGATGCAAATATTAAGTCTTTCAGGTGTGGTTGAATTGACAACTTAGCTGCTAATACTCGAGAATATTCTTTGTCTCCCCTTGTGTCGAATCAATAAATTTGGGTTGAATACTCTACCCTCGAAAACTATTGCAATCCCCTATACTTGTGGGTTATCAAGACCTTTTTCTGGCGCCGTTGCTGGGGAGCATAGCTCTATTCTCTGAGTCACTTGGGATATATATCTGTTGATCACTATGAAGAATATGAAAGATGCTTAGACTAATATCTACCCCTCAACTATGAGGACAGGTAAGGAACTACCATCAAGCTCTACACTTGATTCACCTTCTGTTATGAGTAAATTTACTACACCACCACCTGCTAGTAATTCTGATATGTCGCAAGTAATTGATGATGCTACTTCTGTTATGCATGATGCTTATGATGATACTTTGCTTGATACCACTATGCCACTGAGTGAATTCCTTGATGAACAAATTGCTAGAGTCAATACTGAAACTCATGATATTTCTGAATCTTATGAAATTATTAAAACGGAACACTATGAGACACCTGCTAGGTCTAGCTCTCCTACATATGAATTGCCTGATATACTTGAGGGTTATGTTATGGAAGGAGAGGTAGCTACAGTCTTTCTTGCTTGTAAGGATAGATATGATCTTAAGAAATTGCTTCGCAAGTGGAAGGAAAAATCTTTGAATGCTAGAATGCAATATGATCCTAAGTTTGCTACTTCGCCTATCTTTGTTACTGATAAGGATTATGAATTCTCTATCGATCATGAGTTAATAACTTTGGTTGAATCTGATCCTTTCCATGGTTATGAATCTGAAACTGTTGTGGCACATCTTACCAAATTGAATGATATAGCCACCCTATTTACTCATGAGGAAATTTTTTGCTATTACTATATTCTTAAGTTGTTTCCTTTCTCATTAAAGGGTGATGCTAAGATATGGTTTTATTCTCTTGCTCCTGGTTGCGTATGTAGTCCCCAGGATATGATTTATAATTTCTCTTAAAAATACTTTCCTGTCCATAAGAAACAAGCTACCTTGCAGGAAATATTTAACTTTGTGCAAATTGAAGAAGAGAGTCTCCCACAAGCTTGGGGGAGGCTTCTCCAGTTACTTAATGCTTTGTATGATCATCCTCTCAAGAAAAAACGAAATACTTGATATCTTTTATAATGGACTAACCGATGCTTCTAGGGACCACCAAGATAGTTGTGCTGGTTGTGTTTTCAGGGAACGAACTGTTGAACAAGATGAGATGCTATTGAACAATATACTGAGTAATGATAATGATTGGACTATTCCCGAGCCACCTCCAAAGCCAACTCCGAAGAAAAGAGGTATTTTATTTCTCGGTCCTCAAGATATGCAAGAGGCAAAGAAATCTATGAAAGAAAAAGGTATTAAAGCTGAAGATGTTAAGAATCTACCACCTATTGAAGAAATACATGGTCTTGATAACCACACACAGGTAGTAGAGGTAAATTATCTCCGTAGATTTGATGAAGGAGATATTCCTTATAATAAGCCTACTAGCCAATGCTTGGATGAATTTGATAACTTTGTAGTCAAGCAAGAAACTTTTAATGCACATGTTAGTGTTGGAAATATGCCCTAGAGGCAATAATAAATTAGTTATTATCATATTTCCTTGTTCATGATAATCGTTTATTATCCATGCTATAAATTTATTTGATCGGAGACTTAGATGCATGTGTGGATACATAGACAAAACCATGTCCCTAGTATGCCTCTAATGGACTAGCTCGTTGATCAAAGATGGTTAAGGTTTCCTAGCCATGGACATGAGAGGTCATTTGATAACGGGATCACATCATTAGGAGAATGATGTGATGGACAAGACCCAAACTACGAACGTAGCATATGATCGTGTCAGTTTATTGCAACTGTTTTCTGCATGTCAAGTATATGTTCCTATGACCATGAGATCATACAACTCACGGACATCGGAGGAGTGCCTTGTGTGTATCAAATGTCGCAACATAACTGGGTGACTATAAAGGTGCTCTACAGGTATCTCCGAGGGTGTCTGTTGAGTTGGCATGGATCAAGACTGGGATTTGTTACTCCGTGTGAAGGAGAGGTATCTCAGGGCCCACTCGGTAATGAAACATCACAACAAGCCTTGCAAGCAATGTGACTAATATGTTATCCACGGGATCTTGCATTACGGAACGAGTAAAGAGACTTGCCAGTAACGAGGTTGAACTAGGTATGGAGATACCGACGATCGAATCTCAGGCAAGTAACATACCGAAGAACAAAGGGAACGTTATACGGGATTGACTGAATCCTTGACATAGAGGTTCGACCGATAAAGATCTTTGTAGAATATGTAGGAACCAATGTGGACATCCAGGTCCCGCCATTGGTTATTAACCGTAGAGGTGTCTCGGTCATGTCTACATAGTTCTCAAACCCGCAGGGTCTGCACACTTAAGGTTTGGTAACGTTTCGGTAGTATAGAGTTATGTATGGTGGTGACCGAAGTTTGTTCGGAGTCCCAGATGAGATCCTGGACGTCACGCGGAGCTCCGGAATGGTTCGGAGGTAAATATTTATAAATAGGAAGTCCTGTTTTGGTCGCCAGAAAAGTTCCGGGCTCATCGGTAGTGTATCGGGAGTGCCGGTAGTGTACCGGGAGACCACCGGGAGGGGTATTTCGACCCAAGAGGCTTTATGGGCTGTATGAGGATAAATACCAGCCCTTAGTGGGCTGGTGGAAGTCCTACACAAAGCCCATGAGGCTGGGAAGAAAATACCAAAAGGAAAAAGGTGGAAAAGGGCAAAAACGGCTATATATTGAAGGAGTCCTAATCCCACTAGGAGTGGGAAGAGGAGAACTCCTCCCTAGCCGGCCGAACCAGGTGGGTTTTGGCCCTTGCGCCAGACCCTCCTCCTCCTCCTATCCTCCTATATATACTATAGGGGTTTGAGGGTTTTTGGCACAAGTTATTCTGCCACGTGTTGCCCTCTTCTCCAGTGCATAGTTTCTCCTCTAGATCGGGTCTCTGCAGTGCTTAGGCAAAGCCCTGCTGGAATAGCTCCACCACCATCTCCGGAGCGCCGTCACGCTGCCGGAGAACTCTTCCTCCCCTCCACTTCCTATTGCTGGATCAAGACGGTGGAGATCTTCATCAAGTTGCACGTGTGCTGAATGCGGAGGTGCCGTCCGTTCGGTACTAGATCGGAAGGATCATGATCAAGGACACGAGATGATTCGTGATGAGTTCGCGGGATGGACCATGATGAGTTCGCGAGACGGATCGTGATTGGATCGCGGGATGGATCGTGATGAGATCGTGGGACGCTCAGCGATTTGGATCGCGAAGACGTTCGACTACACCAACCGCGTTTCTTAACGCTTCCGCTTAGCGATCTACAAGGGTACGTAGATCCACTCTCCCTCTCATAGATGCTCATCACCATGGATAGGTTTGCGTGTGCGTAGGAAATTTTTTGTTTCCCATGCGACGTTCCCCAACAGTGGCATCATGAGCTAGGTTGATGGTTCGATGAGATCTCGAGTAGAACACAAAAGGTTTGTGGGTGTTGATGCTTAGATTGCTTCCTCCCTTGGTCGTGTTTTGGTTCAGCGGTATTGTGGGATGAAGCGTCCCGGAATAACCTTACTCGTACGCTTACGAGAGACCGGTTCCCTCAACTGCACTTGTTGCAACAGATGGCTAGCGGGTGTCAGTTTCTCCTACTTTAGTTGGATCGGATTCGACAAAGGCGGTCCTTGAGAAGGTTGAAAAGCAACTTATGTATCACCGTTGTGGTTTATGAGTAGGTGCGAATCGTTCTTGCTAGATACCTGTAGCAGCCACGTAAAACTTGCAACAACAATTAGAGGACGTCTAACTTGTTTTTGCAGGGTATATTGTGATGTGATATGGCCAATTACATGATGAGTTATATGTGATGTATGAGATGATCATGTGATGTATAGAATTTCACGACTTGCATGTCGATGAGTACGGCAACCGGCAGGAGCCATAGGGTTGTCTTTAATTATTGTATGACCTGCGTGTCAATCATTAAGCGCTATGTAATGCTTTACTTTATCACTACGGTAGCAATAGTAGTAGAAGCATGCAGGGCGTGACAACCTCGATGGCGACACGGTGATGGAGATCAAGATGATGGAGATCATGGTGTCGTGCCGGTGACGATGAAGATCATGCCGGTGCTTTCAAGATGGAGATCTAAAGCATGAGTTCATGGCCATATCATGTCACTTATGAATTGCATGTGATGTTAATCCTTTTATGCACCTTGTTATGCTTAGTACGACGGTAGCATTATAAGGTGATCCCTCACATAAATTTCAAGATAAAATTGTGTTCTCCCCGAGTGTGCACCATTGCGAAAGTTCGTCGTGTTGAGACACCACGTGATGATCGGGTGTGATAGACTCTACGTTCACATACAACGGGTGCAAGCTAGTGTTGCACATGCAGTACACTCGGGTTAAACTTGATGAGCCTAGCATGTACAGACATGGCCTCGGAACACAAGAGACCGAAAGGTCGAACATGAGTCATATAATAGATATGATCAACATGATGATGTTCACCATTGTAACCACCTCAACTCACGTGATGATCGGACTTGAGTTGCTGAATTTGGATCATGTATCACTCGGATGACTGTAGGGATGTCAATTTGAGTGGGAGTTCTTAAGTAATATGATTAATTGAACTCATTATCATGAACATAGTCAGTAGTGTCTTTGCAAAATTATGTTGTAGATTACTAGCTCACACTGTAGCTCCCTTGAATTTTATATGTTCCTAGAGAAATAGAGTTGAAAGATGATGGTAGCAATATTGCGGACTGGCTCCGTGATCTGAGGATTGTCCTCATTGCTGCACAGAAGGCTTATGTCCTTAATGCACCGCTCGGTGCACCAACCCCTCTAGCGTTGTTTGTAGATGTTGTGAACATCTGACAGGCACGTTTTGATAACTACTTGATAGTTTAGTGCGTCATGCATTATAGCTTAGAATTGAGGCTCCGAAATGTTTTGAACGTCATGGAACATATGAGATGTTCTAAGAGCTGAAATTAGGATCTCAGGCTCGTGCCCGTGTTGCGAGATATGAGATCTCCTACAAGATTCTTTGCCTGTAAGATGAAAGAGAATAGCTCAATCGTTGAGCATGTGCTCAGATTGTCTGGGTGCTACAATCGCTTGAATCGAGTGGGAGTTGATCTTCTAGATAAGATAGTGATTGATAGAGTTCTCCAAGTCACTATCACTACAGCTACTAGAACTTGGTGATGAACTATAAAACGTCGGGGATAGAAATAATGATCCCTGAGCTATTCGCGATGTTTGACACCGCGAAGGTAGAAATCGAGAAGGAGCGTCAAAGTGTTGATGGTTAGTTAAAACCACTAGTTTCTAGAAGGGCAAGAGCACGGAGGGAAACTTCATGGATAGCAAGTCAGTTGCTGCTCCAGTGAAGCAACCCAGAGTTGAACTCAAACCCGAGACTAAGTGCTTCGATTATGAGGAGAGCGGTCGCTGAAGCGGAACAACGCTAGATACTTGGTAGATAAGAAGGCTGGCAAATGTCAACAGAAGTATATTTGATATACGTGTTATTGATGTGTACCTTGCTAGTACTCCTAGTAGCACCTGGGTGTTGGATACCAGTTCGGTTGCTAAATGTTAGTAACTCGAAATAAAAGCTACGAAATAAACGAAGAACTAGCTAAGTGTGAGGTGATGATGTGTGTTGGAAATGTTTCCAAGGTTGATGTGATCAACATCGCACGCTCTCTCTACCTTCGAGATTAGTGACGAACCTAAAATAAATTTTATTTGGTGTTTTTTTGCGTTGAGCATGAACGTGATTAGATCATGTTCATTGCAACACGGTTATTCATTGAAGTTAGAGAATAATGGTTATTCTATTTACATGAATAATACCTTCAATGGTCATGCACCCACTAAGAATGGTTTGTTGAAACTTGATCGTAGTAATACACATGTTCAAAACATTGATGCCAAAAAGATACAAAGTTAATAGTACCACATACTTGTGGCACTGCCGCTAAATGTCATATTGGTATAAAACGCATGAAGAAACTCCATGTTGATGGATCTTTGGACTCATTCGATTTCGAATCGGTTGAGACATGCGAACCATGCCTCTTGGTCAAGATGACTATGGACCCCGTTTTCTGTTTTGATGAAGCGGGCAAGTGATTTATTGGAAATGATACATGTTGATGTATGCAATCCAATGAGTCTTGTAGCGTGCGGTGGATATCATTATTTTCTTACCTTCACTGATGATTTGAGTAGATATAGTGTATATTTACTTAATGAAACACAAGTCTGAATCGTTTGAAAGGTTCAAGCAAATTCAGAGTGAAGTTTAAGATCATCGTAACAAGAAGATAAATATGTTTGCGATATGATCGTGGAGGTGAATATCTAAGTTACGAGTTTGGCATACAACTTTAGACAATGTGAAAGTTGTTTTACAACTCACGCCACCTGGAACACCATAGTGTGATGGTGTGTCCGAACGTCATAGTCGTCCTCTATTGGATATGGTGCGTGCTATGATGTCTATTATCATTTTGTTACTATAATTTTGGGGTTATGCATTAGAGACAACAACATTCACTTTAAATAGGGCACCATCTAAATCCGTTGAGATGACACCGTGTGAACTATGGTTTGATAGAAACCTAAGCTGTCATTTCTTAATGTTTGGGGCTACGACGCTTGTGTGGAAAATGTTTTCGCCTAATGAGCTCGAACCCAAAGCGGACAAATGCATCTTCATAGAATACCCTAAGAACAGTTGGGTGAACCTGTTGGGAGACGTAGTAGTAAATCAAAATTTTCCTACGTTCACCAAGATCTATCTATGGAGAAACCAGCAACGAGAGGGGAGAGATTGCATCTTCATACCTTTGAAGATCGCTAAGCGGAAGCGTTACAAGAACGCGGTTGATGGAGTCGTACTCGCAGCGATTCAGATCGCGGTAGATCCGATCAAGTGCCGAACGGACGGCACCTCCGCGTTCAACACACGTGCAGCCCGGTGACGTCTCCAACACCTTGATCCAGCAAGGAGGAAGGAGAGGTTGGGGAAGGGCTCCAACAGCAGCACGACGGCGTGGTGGTGGTGGAGTAGCAAGGTATTCCGACAGGGCTTCGCCTAAGCGCTGCGGAGGAGGAAGAAGAGAGGTAGGGCTTCGCCGTGAGAGAGAGATCAAATCTTATCTCAAAACATCCAAAACCTCAAGTATATATAGGAGGAGGGACGTGGAGGGATGGCTTGGCCTCTACTCCAAAGAGGAGATGGCCGGCCGAATTAAAGGGAGAGTCCACCTCCCACAAGGGAGGTGGATCTCCTCCTTTTAAATCCTTTTTGCCTTATCTCCTTATCTCCAGCCACATGGGCCTTTAGCAAAAGTATTTCCCAGCCCAATAAGGGCTGACACACTTTATCTAACAGCCCATGAAGTCCTCTGGTCGTCACACCCCTCCCGGGGGTCCTCCGGCACCCTCCCGGCACTCCCGGTACACTACCGATGAGCCCGAAAACTTTCCGGTGACCAAAACTGGACTTCCTATATATCAATCTTTACCTCCGGACCATTCCGGAGCTCCTCGTGACGTCCGGGATCTCATCCGGGACTCCGAACAACCTTCGGTAATCACGTATACCATTTCCCTATAACCCTAGCGTCATCGAACCTTAAGTGTGTAGACCCTACGGGTTCGGGAGACACGTAGACATGACCGAGACACTTCTCCGGCCAATAACCAACAGCGGGATCTGGATACCCATGTTGGCTCCCACGTACTCCACGATGATCTCATCGGATGAACCACGATGTCAGGGATTCAATCAATCCCGTATTCAATTCCCTTTGTCTATCGGTATGATACTTGCCCGAGATTCGATCGTCGGTATCCCCATACCTTGTTCAATCTCGTTACTGGCAAGTCTCTTTACTCGTTCCGTAATACATCATCCCGTGGCTAACTCCTTAGTCACATTGAGCTCATTATGATGATGTCTTATCGAGTGGGCCCAGAGATACCTCTCCGTCACACGGAGTGACAAATCCCAGTCTCGATTCGTGCCAACCCAACAGATACTTTCAGAGATACCCGTAGTGCACCTTTATAGCCACCCAGTTACGTTGTGACGTTTGGCACACCCAAAGCATTCCTACGGTATCCGGGAGTTGCACAATCTCATGGTCTAAGGAAACGACACTTGACATTGAAAAGCTTTAGCAAACGAACTACACGATCTTTGTGCTATGCTTAGGATTGGGTCTTGTCCATCACATCATTCTCCTAATGATGTGATCCCGTTATCAACGACATCCAATGTCCATGGCCATGAAACCGTGACCATCTATTGATCAACGAGCTAGTCAACTAGAGGCTCACTAGGGACATGTTGTGGTCTATGTATTCACACATGTATTATGGTTTCCGGTTAACACAATTATAGCATGAACAATAGACAATTATCATGAACAAGGAAATACAATAATAACCATTTTATTATTGCCTCTAGGGCATATTTCCAACAGTCTCCCACTTGCACTAGAGTCAATAATCTAGTTCACATCACCATGTGATTAACACTTACATCACCATGTGATCATATCATCATGTGATTAACACCCAATAAGTTCTGGGGTTTGTTCATGTTCTGCTCGTGAAAGAGGTTTTTAGTCAGCGGGTCTGCGACATTCAGATCCGTGTGTACCTTTGCAAACTTTCCATTTCATATTTGTAGATACTGCTCCCATGCTCCACTTGGAGCTATTCCAAATGGCTGCTCCACTATACGTAGCTGGATTTCTACTAAGAGTCATCCGGATTGGTTTTAAAGCTTGCATCATCGTAACACTTTACGATGAACTCTTTATCACCTCCATAATCGAGAAATATTTCCTTAGTTCTCAAGTTACTAAGGCTAACTTTGACCGCTGTCTAGTGATCCACTCTTGGATTACTCTTGTACCCCTTGACAGACTCATGGCAAGGCACACACAGGTGCGGTACACAGCATGGCATACTATATAGAGCCTATGGCTAAAGCATAGGAGATGACACTCATCTCTTCTTTATCTTCTGCCGTGGTCGGGTATTGAGTCTTACTCAATTTCACACCTTACAATACAGTCAAGAACTCCTTCTTTGACCCATCTATTTTGAACTCCTTCAAAAACTTGTCAAGGTATGTCTTCGTCGAAAAAACTTATCAAGCGAATAGATCTATCCCTATAGATCTTGATGCTTAATAAAATAGTAGCTTTATCTGGGTCTTCCTTTGAAAAAAAAAACTTTTCAAACAACCCTTCATGCTCTTCCAGAAATTCTACATCATTTCCGATCAATAATATGTCAACTACATATTCTTATAAGAAATTCCATAGTGCTCCCACTCACTTTCTTGCAAATACAAGTTTCTCATAAACATTGTATAAACTTAAACACTTTGATCACCTCATCAAAGCATATATTCCAACTCCGAGATGCTTGCTCCAGTCCATAGAAGGATCGCTGGAGTTTGCATATTATTAGCATCCTTAGGATTGACAAAACCTTCTGGTTGTATCACATACAACTCTTCCTCACAGAAACCATTACGGAAACCTTGTTTTGTCATCCATCTGCCAGATTTCATAATTGAAAAATGCAGCAACTGCTAACAAAATTTTAATAGACTTTTAGCATCGCTACAGATGAGACAATCTCATTGCAGTCAACTCCTTGAACTTGGCGGAAACTTCTTTGCGACAAGTCGAGCTTTATAAACGGTGACATTTCACCATTAGCGTCTATGTTTATCTCAAAGGTCCATTTGTACTCAATGACCCGCCATTCAACAGGCAAGTCTACCAAAGTCCATACTTGGTTTTCATACATGGATCCTTTCTCGGATTTCATGGCTCCTAGCCATTTGTTGGAATCCGGGCCCACCATCGCTTCTCCATAGTTCGTAGGTTCATCGTTGTCCAACAACATGATTTCCAAGACAGGGTTGTCGTACTACTCAGGAGCAGTACGCGTCCTTGTCGACCTACGAGGTTCGATAGTGACTTGATCCGAAGCTTCATGATCATCATCATTAACTTCCTTTTCAACTGAGTAGGCTCTACAGAAACATCTTTCTGTGTTGCGCTATTCTCTGGATGAAACAAAGGTTCAACAACCTTATCAAGTTCTATCTTCCTCCCACTCAATTCTTTCGAGAGAAACTCTTTCTCAAGAAAGGACCCGTTCTTAGCTACAAATACCTTTTGCGCTTGGATCTGAGATAGAAGGTATACCCAATGTCTCATTAGGGTATTCTATGAAGATGCATTTGTCTACTTTGGGTTCGAGCTCGCTAGGTGAAAAACCCATTTTCACATAAGCGTCGCAGCCCCAAACATTAAGAAATGACAGCTTAGGCTTCTATCAAACCATAATTCTCACGGTGTCATCTCAACAGACTTAGATGGTGCCCTGTTAAAGTGAATGGATTTGTCTTTAATGCATAACCCCATAACGATAGTGGTAAAACGATAAGAGACATCATAGTACTCACTATATCCAATAGAGCACGACTACGATGTTCGAACACACCATCACACTATGGTGTTCCAGGAGGCGTGAGCTGTGAAACAATTTCCACATTGTCTAAAATTGCATACCAAACTCGTAACTTAGATATTCACCTCCATGATCATATCATAGACATTTATCTTCTTGTCACGATGATCTTTAACTTCACTCTGAAACTCCTTGAACCTTTCAAACATTTCAGATTCGTGTTTCATTAAGTAAATATCCCCATATTTACTCAAATCATCAGTGAAGGTAAAGAAAAACGACGATATCCACTGTGTGTTTCAACACTCATTGGACCACATACATCAACAGGTATTAATTCCAATAAGCCACTTGCCCGCTCCATCATATTGGATGACGGGGTCTCAGTCATCTTGCCCAAGAGGCATGGCTCGCATGTCTCAACCGATTCGAAATCGAGTGAGTCAAAAAACATCCATCATCATGGAGTTTCTTCATGCGATTTATACCAATATGACATTACGTGGCAGTGCCACAAGCATGTGGTACTATCATTATTAACTTTGTATCTTTTGGTACCAATGTTATGAATATGTGTACTACTACGATCATGATTCGATAAACCATTTCGAGTGGGTGCATGACCATTGAAGGCATTATCCATGTAAACAGAATAACCATTATTCTCTAACTTATATGAATAACCGTATCGCACTAATCATGATCTAATCACGTTTA